>JBAWJQ010005094.1:0-380026 GCA_037783105.1 Bactrocera zonata | reverse complement strand
TAAATTAAAAAAATTTACAAACAAAAATCTTAAAAAAAAATAAAATTGTAGTCAATAAAAATTAAAAAAAAAATTAAATTAAAAAAATTAAATAATGGAAACATTTAATAAAAAAGTACTCCAACAATTTAAGAATAATTTATAACAGTAAAAAAAAAAAAAAAATATTAAAAATTTAAAAAGAAATTTTAATTAGTACAATTTTTAATTAATAACAATTACAAAAAATTAAAAAAAATTAATAATTTGAATACAAAAATTAAACTTAAAATTAATAAAACTTAAAAAAATAATGACTATAAAACGTAAAAAAGAAATAAAACAACTTAAAAAGTAAAAAAAGGATTTTTTAAATAATAAAATTAATAAATAAAATTAAAGAAATATTAAAAAAATTACTCAATAAAAATTTAGTAAAGTAAAAAATTGTTTATTAATAAAAACAATCAATAAAAAATAAAAACAATTTAACAGAAATTTAAAATAATAAAAAAATATAAAAAACAAAATTAAGGAAAAATTTAAAAAAATATAATTTTTAATTAATAAAAATTACAAAAAAAAAATTAAAAAAATAATTTAAATAAAATAATTTAAATTCTACAAAAAATTAAATTAAAATTACAAAAAAAAAATAAAAAAAATAATTTAAATAAAAAGTTTAAATTTTTAAATTAATAAAAATAAATAAATATTTTAATTAATAGAAATTAATAATTAATAGAAAAAAAATTAAAAAAATGATTTAAGTAAAAAAATTTAAGTTCTAAAATTAATAAAAATAAAAAAAACTTAAATATACAAAAAATAAATTTTTTAATAAACAAAAAAATTTAAAAAGAATTTTAGTCAAAAATTTAAAAAAATTAGAAATGAAAGTTTAAATAAAAAATGTAATTAATAAAAAAATTTAAAAACAATTTAAACAAATTAAGAAACTTTTCAAACAAATTTAAAAAAAAAATTAATATAATTAAAAATCTAGTGTTTAAAACTTTTGTTATTTAGGAAGAAAATTACGTCAACTAGCATCACTTAGTAGTAAATAGAGCACTTAGCGCGCATTAAAACTTGCCAAATATTTGTTGCGCAAATAAAATGAAATTAAGAAAATACAAGAAGATGTGATTTACGCTTACCTCCTTGCGTTGGCGTTAAATGTCCCGTGGAGGAGGGCCTTGAGCCGCCCATCACCAGATGCTGTTGCGGATGACTTAGTACACTCAGATTGGCAGCCTGCTCGGACGCCGAATTGACGCCGCCGCTGCCGCCCGCTATCACCGCCGTCGCATTCATATTGGCAAGCGCGAGTGCATTGGCGGTAGAGACGCTGTTGGATGAACTGCCGCCACCGCCACCACCGCTGCCGCTGCTGCCCGCCGAACCGTTGCTGTTCTGCTGATGGTGGCAACCGGAGAGATCGCGTGGCGGTGATTGTGGCTCGGATTTGACTTTGATCGAGACGGGCGAGGTGGCAGGCGGTGGTGTGCTATTCGGTACGGCCAAATGGGGGAGTCTGCATGCGAGAAAAAAGTCGTGAAGTTAGAAAAATATGCATACACCGGCGTATTAATTATACACGCTACTTTCAGAGTTTCGATTTTGCCGATTTCGAAAATTTCCCTAACCTCCTACGCCTACGACTACAGATCTACTGCCAACGAGGCTGTACATCCTCCAATATACTCGAATTGATTCAAGCTTCCTAGCGGACAACATGAAACCTTCAGTACTCCAAAGTCCTCTGTACATTTTTGTATAGGTATTTATAGCGTTCTAACCAGGGTTTGAAATAACAGTCTTGACCGGATAGAATTCGGTAACATAGAACCGGCTGTTGTGGTCCCTGTTAGACTTCACTTTTCTGGGTACCGTTTGTATATGAATATTACCTAATCCAAAGATAAGTTCACTGACTGACGATCTACATAGCTCCGAAGCTTCGGTAAAAAATGTCAAAGTCCCTGTCTAACTATATTCGTAACAATTATTATTTCTTGAAGAAGTCTAGTGGAAAGGTACTGCTGTGAGCTTAATCATTAACGGAATGTTCCGTAAAGACTGGCAAGAAGCTTAACTTGTTCAGAATTTCTTCTATCGGCAATAACGGCAAAGAACCTGAGTACTTTCCAATGGTCCGTACGAGACCCTTTCATTTAACTAAAAAGATACATTCGTTTGGTTGGTTATTAAACTGAAGGAAGTGGAGGACGGTTTACTGTTCATCTACAACTCAACGATCCAAGCGGGGTTAGATCCTCAGAAAAGTAGCCCTTGGTCGGATGAAACCCGGGTAAATTTGGGTAACATAGAACGGGCTGTCGGGGAATTGAATAATTACAGTTCGCATTAATCGCCTGCTTCCCGAGACTACAGTAAGCGTATCGGGTAATGTGAAATTTGCCATCCAACCATCTGTCTTTAGATGCCAGCCTTGGGACCGATCCCTTGATATGAAACGCACGCTGCAGTAGTTCCGCCGGTTAGCAGTATCTTCTCATGGTATAGCTTCTGTATGAATCAAACTCAAACCACAGTGGACCGACTCACTCAAGATTGTTTATCTTTAAATACTCTGAATCCTTAAGATTGAATAAAGAATGTGGTTGAACTCACTTTCGATGTTCTGAAAGACACCCGGAAATTCTATAACCGCAGTAATGCATATCAACTTCTTTAACTCAGTTTAACATTGAACCTAGTTTTTCAGAAATCTTAGTAGACTCTTAACTGAAACATATTACACGACAATATTTCCCAGTTCCCACGACATTCGGGTCTAAGTAAACGGAACGGACCTGTTAAAGACCGCCAACTCGGATCTATTCCACAAAATTATTGCAGGAATGATTTTCGCCGCTATAATAACAACAAGAACCAGACATTTTAGCTGGTCAAGGACCGTCGACTCGGCGCTATTCCTCGAAATTGCTTCAGGAGTGTTTTTTGTCGCTACAACAACAACAATATTTGCCCTTCTTTCGCATATAACCTTAAAAAATAAATTTTTCAAATGTCTCAATTTACTCACCCCGTATGCTGTACAAGTCCCTGATGTGTGGTCCATGGCTGTAAACTCATAACATCGGAGGAACTCATAGAGAAATCTTGCGGCCCAAATGTGTAGCCCGACATATTGGGTATGGGCGTTTGCAGCGTCACCACGGGCGTATTGAGTGATGCCTGATTGTGTCGCTGCTGTTCGGGTGGCAATCAAAACGAAAGCAAAGTTATATTTAAAACAAAATAGTACTTCATTTACAACTACTCACATCGCCGTAGCTAATCTCATCTGCAGCTGACATATTTTGAGCAAGTGGTGTTGGTAAGACGAGGCGTAGATTGGAAGCGCGTCCATTTTGGCCGCCCGGTGACTGTTGCTTGTGTGACAGGTGGTGAGCTATAAATTTGAGGTTGAGAGAATAATTTTAGAATTTCGCACGTCAAATGCAAGTAACATAAAATGTACTTGTAAGCACAACGGAGTGGTTAGTTGGTGAATTTTGTGGTGCGGTGAAGGTGAGTATACAATTTAAACGGTTAATAAGGCATACTATGCGGAGGGGAGTGACAACGTGTGCCTAAAAGCAAGCATGAGTTATGCAATGTTGCTGTTGTTAGTGGTTTTGGTAAAGATATGTGAAGAAATTCACCACACTTAATAGTAAACAGTTATAAATAAATATATAAGTGTGTTATAATGTGTCATTATTTACATATGTATGCACGGGGAGGCATGCTACGATTTCTAACCTTAAAATTATATTACAAATGTGACATTAATTGTTGTTAGTATTCAGTAGGGTGTGTTGAGAATATTTTTTTATGTGGTGAAATGTTAGTAAGCTGTTAATGGGCACTACAATGTATGAGCTTTAGTTTGGCTTTTGTATTATTTTCAATTTAAAGCAAATTTTATTTGAAGCCCACCTAAACCTGGACTCGGTCCTGGACTGGGCGATCCACCAAGCGGCGAATGTGAATGCGGATAACCGTTTGACATCTCCAACATGGAACCCGATGGATAAACTGTGTGGTTGGTTGTGGTTTTGTTGTTGTATAATTTATATATAGTGGCGTTTTTTCATTCGTTTGATGGACACCATAAACACACACACACACACAGTTATATGCAGATATAAATATTTTTTTGATTTATTGGTGAGTTGATTTTTTTGTTTGTTTGTTTGATGATTTGTGGTTGTGGTAAAAGAAAAGAAAAGAGAAGAGAAAAAATTTCGTTTTGCATTGCTTTAGAGTAAAACATACAAAAATATATATACATATATAATACAAATAGTTTCTTTCCAGTGTTTCAATTTTTTTTTTTTTTTTGTATTACTGGAAGAAACTCAAACTCGAAACGGTGCGTGCAGTAAAATGAACGAAATGAAATCAACGAAATGCATACAACGAAAAATATAAGCATAAATAAAGCAAAAAAAAAAAAATTAAAATAAGAAAAATTAATCAATTTTTTTTTTACACAAAAATATAATATTGTATATTTTTATGCCAATTTTTTGTAGTTTTTGGGTATTCGACTAACTGCTTAGATCACCATAAAGCTATTGACTGCAGTTTTACAGTATTATATTTCTAAACTAACGTTTTAGTAGTTTTTGGATAGTAGACTAACTCGTCTATAACCAACTTTTTAGTAGTTTTTGGGTAGCAGACTGACCCAGCTATAACTATTTAGACCGCAGATTTCATATTCACTACACCTCAAGTGTCAATAAAATATAAATTAATGTTATATACAGTTATGTGCCTAAAATTAAGAACAGTTGACGAAAATCTAGTGAACTTTTAGATAGTGTAACTTGCATAAAAAAAAATATTACAACTTTTCTCAACCCAAATTTATATTAAAGGAAAATTCTTAAACTACAGTTATGTGCCAAATATTAGGTATACCGGCTAAGAATTGTATTTATAGGCGGATTTGGCGTGCAAAAAGTGCACGTTGGGCAATTATGAAATTCACAGTAATGTGCAAAATATTAAAATTGTGCAGTAAAAATTATAAATTAATATTGCTGTCATTTCAAAATCTTTTTTAGAGTATATATACTACTTTTTGAGCAATGACTTTTTTAGAACTTCAAAGTTATTCAAGCATAAATCTTATAATTTCAAACTGCTAGTGCTTTTTTCGATCAAAATTTTGTATGATGTGCTTATATATCGGATGTGACTGTATTTACGTATGAATGCTTTTTACTTTATTTTTGGAAAAGTTCGACTTTTTATGAAGAATCTTTAGTAATATAATATTTATAGAGCAACTTTTTGGATATATGAAACATGTCAAGAAATCTAAGCCACCACTGTAGCTCTTAAGCAATAACTTTCCCGGAATCTCGCAATATTTCGGAAGATATTTTCTTGTCGAGTATTCAGAAAGCATAATAGTTTCTTAGAAATTCAAATATTTGTTAGTTCCAAAACAAAAAAAAAAAAAAAAAGAAACATAAAGGCCCTCGGATCCATGTTTCCGAATAGTGAACACATCACTTCACTAGAATCCATTTTTTTGGAATTTATCAGTATGCTGGAGCTAATAGGGTCATTGTGACTTAGGAGAGGGCACAGTAGACCTTAAGTCGCGTTGGAATCCTTATCTATTTATCTTATTTTATCTTAGTTCCAAAACTATTATACATATCTACCTGTAATATATATATACATATATAGTGCTTGTTTTTTTTCAATAAATTTTGAAGCTGTGCTGGGAGCTGAGACGATCATAAACTCAAATATATTACCGAAGAGTGTGCAAAAGTTCTATAATTTTCGTTCTAAACTATACCTCAAAATCATAAAAGCTATCAGGTGTCATGACGAGGCATATAAAACTTATAAAATATTTCAAGAAACAGCAAAAATGAGCTTAGCTCAAACCAAAAAAACGATTAAAAAATAAAATAAGACTAATCAAAACGAAATTACAACAAAAAAAGAAACTGAAAAATCGAAAAAGTAACAATGAAAAGCAACAAACAACATTGGCAACACAATCGAGCAAAATGCATGCAAACAAACAAAGCGAGAAATGCATTTGCGCGCCGATAAAATAATGAAACACATTAAAAATAGCAAAAGAGCGAAATGAAAAGTAGAAAGCAAAATAAAAAAATGAATAAACTAAAAAGAAAAGCAGTAACAATAAACTCAATGCAACACAACAACAACGAACAAACACATTCCGAAAGAAAACAAAACAGAATCAAAATAAAAATAAAAAGAGCGAACAAGAACAAGAAAATAACGATAAACTGAACACAACGATAAGTGAAGAAAATGGTGGTGTGTGCGCCGCGACACTACTCCGTACTAACTTATTAAGGACATCCCACCTGAGTCGGTCTCTGAGCTTGACGGCCGTGGGCTTATATTTGTGTGGGACATTTGTGGGCTCGCCTGCAGCATGGCATCGCCGTAAGCGCCCGGCACCGGCACCGATACCGGCAATGTGTAATTCGTATTACCAAGATTGCGTCCGGATGCGCTCGCTCCGCCCATTTGAGTGCGTTGTATCATCAGCTGAAAGTCTTCGTCGATCTTATTATATTTGGCTTCGGTGCGGGGTGTGAGTGTGAAATCGGCTTCCTGTTCGGGTGAATCTGGTGACATGACGCCATTTTTATTCTCCTTCTGCAAGTACACAAAAAACAGATGAGGTAAGATATATTATTTAGTGAAAACAATATTGGTATTTAATTACAAAAAAAAAAAAAAATAAAGTGTAAGTGAAATATACAGAATTTACTAACGGATCTTTGGAGATCTTGCAAAGATTAGAAGAGTCAGAAGTGTGTTTTTACAATAAAAGTCGAGATGAGGACCTCATTAACTAGTTTTATCATGTAAAAGAAGGCAGTTAGTCTAAGAAAGGCCGATTACAGAAAGATCTAGAGAAATTAATAGCGTCTAAGGCACTTCCGAGACATCCTAGATAACGTTAAATGACCTGCAGTCTCTACGACCTTAAGACTGGACTGGACTTTTCACTCTTTCCTTGATACGGCTCATGGTTATGACTTAAGATTATTGGTTGAACTCTGGACTGGTAGTCAAGGTATTCAGTCATCTGAATGCCAGAGGTGACACCACGCAAAAAAAAAAAATGATGGGTTAATACCAAGGCCTCCGTTTCGTTAAAACCCTGGGAGATCTAGGAGTAGTATCCTAGACTCTTCTCTCATTATTAAGTTGGTGTGGTAGGTATAAGTTGTGCTGAGTGCTGTTTTGGTTCTAAACGCATTGCCTCATAAGAAAGTGCCTTGGTCTCGTAGCTGAGATGATCTTGGACCATAAAGGTCGGCTTTTCGAAATATCACGAGAAATTGAAAAAAGGAACATTTAAGAAGTGGAACCGAGTGTTAAGTTGGACGAAGAATATTATCTACATGTATTAATTATAAGAATATGTTACATCGCTTAGTGCGGACGACAGTTGAAATTTGGAAGACGAATCACCTGACCAAAATCTACTCCTTTGCTTCGAAACTTCACTGATGACTTAATTTTGTTTTTTCAAAGTAAACCGAAATTCGGCTTACTTCAAGGTCGTTGCACCCTCTAAGTAAAAAAATACAAAAATTCGTAATGTGTTTACATTTTGCTTAGCATCAGCTGTATATTGCCATCTCCACCGCGTTCACAGGCGCCAACTGCATCTGGCGGTCTTCTCCGACAGCACAAAGTGCAAGTGTCGGAACGCGTTAATTTCGTAAACGGTAAATGTAAAATTATGTAAATATGCCGGGAATTAACATTATAAAAGAGCAAAGTGCGACAAAAGCATAGAAGAAATAACAAATTCGAGAGCAAAGTATGAATGAACGCAGCTTCGAAGCTGTGTAGGAAGCGCTGTAAGTCAGAGGTAGACAAAATGAATATGTTTGAAAGGTGGAAGGTAGCGTGCCACAGCATCTTATATGCATATGTTTGTAAGTGAGGCAAGGCGAAAGGTGTAAAGGCACAACGAAAGTGCGCAGCATGTCAACGAGATGCCAAAACATTGATAATGTAAACAACTGACGACTCAGGTGTCTCGACGATTTATGTGTGGACATGAGGAGAGGAGTAAAGAAAGTAAACAATAAAATCGCTGAACAGTGTTTCGGCTGTCGATATTGAACATTGTACGGTTAAAGACAAAAAAAAAAAGAGATGAACCTGACATATTTATGTTTATATTGTGTGCAAGTATATTTTTTTATGGCGAAGGCTGCTAAGCACTGCTGTGGAAAGTACTAAATACTTGAGTTTTTACACAGTTCAAGTCGACTAAATTATCTTTACATTTCAACTTTTCGATTTTGTAACAATTTTTGGCTATTAAATTAATAAACAGTAAAAGATTTTGTAATCCCAAAAATTCCGAGTATGTAATCTCGAGAACTTTTTACTTTTTTTAATGCAAATATTCATTTTTAAATACATTTAAGCATAACATTTTTAATAAATTTAAACTAAAAATTTTTGTAATCCCGATAATCCCGTTATTGTTTATTACACTTTTTAATGATAAATAAATAAAAAATTGGATTATTAATTTTTAAAATAAATTTTTTTAATTAAACGAAAAATTTATAAAAAATCAAAATTCTTACTAATAAATAGATATATTAATGTTTAAGTAATTTGAAGGTTTAAATGAAAGAATAAAGATTTAAACTAAACATTTTTGTAATCCCGAAAATCCCGAATTTTTTTATCAAAAATGTTTAATAATAAGTAAATACGAAATTGCATTATTACACAAAAATTTTCTATCATGAAAATCCCGATTATGTAATCCCGAATATAGATATATTTAAAACTTTTTAATAAACAAACAAAAAAATATACACAACATTAGTTTTTAATATAAATTATTTTTATTTAACTAAAAATTCTTATAATCCCGAAAATCCCGAAAATCCCGATTTTGTATATTTAATACTTTTACTATTAAATTAACAAAAAAAGACGCATAGTTTTATGTTATTATATTTTATATCATTTTAAAAATTTAAAAACAAAATTTTTTAATCAAAAACACTAAATTTTTTAATCCCGATAATATTGCGATTTTCTAATTCCGGCATCCTTATTGCAAATTTTTGCTAAGAAATTTATCAAAAAACCCTAATTAGTTTTTAACTTTATTTACATATACATTTAATTAATACCAAAATTGTTGTGATCCCGAAAATCCCGAATTTGCATATTCAAAATTTTTACATATAAATGAATGAAAATTGCATAACTAATACTTATAAACAAAATTCTTTGCTATCCCGAAAAATCCCGATTTTGCAAACCCGAAATTTCGGTATTGATTATCTGCATAAATAAATGTAAAGTAAACCACAACAAGCCTTTGTGTCTTGTCATTTACACTCAATTTATTCTGCATAATTTTAAGCATCAGTTGAGCGATGCATAAAAGCGCTGTTGGCTTTGTTGTTTCAAAAAATATGTATCGAAATAACAACCAGTTAGCGGTTTATTGCGCACGAGTTCACATGCCGCTAATGTTTGCATACTGTCTTCCATTTTTTACCATTTTCTCTTCATACGCCATAGCCCGCACTCAGGCGGCTGATTTAACTGCCTTTACTGTTCTATTTACACAATGCTACTCAATGTAAGCAACAGGAGCTGATAGCTTTGACAAGCGACGGCAATAATTGATGTGTATGGAGATGAGTATAATAAAGTGGATAAAAGATAATAAGAAGAATAAAGCAAAATATGGTTGATAGTTGAGCATGTTTGTAGGTAATTTAACGATTAAATAACTGAAACTTATGCTTTTGGTCCAAAAAATTTTATTCACCGATTTTATTATTAGACACAGGCATCTGACGGAATCGGAACTTATAAACACAAGAAACGAAGAGTTGTTCATATAACCGAGTTTTATTTATTATTAATTTTTGATTTCATTGCAGTGTCCAACCTTTCAGACACACGTTAAAAACGGAAACGACTTTAAATTTATATACTCGTACATTTTCCCGAAACCCAAACTACTCCAAACGACGAAAAACTTTCAAGTAACCTTTCTTAAGCAAGGGTCTCTGACTGATATGACTACTACTGGTCGAGAAACCTTTGGTTTTCGTCAAAACCATTTTCTAATAATGAAGAAGAGTAACAATTCTGGGCCACATGTAAAATCAATTTCCAGAAAATAATTCAGAAATTCTCAACCGCTTTTGTTATTCTATTGAGCATTGTGCTTGTTTTGTTTAATTTTCGACTTACCTCAATTATATTCTTATTCGTGAGTGACTCGTGTGGCTCATTATATTCGGTATATTTGAGCAGGACCTTGTCCATATCAGTGCTAGCATATTGATATAACTTATTACTGGATGAGAAGATGATAAGCGCAATTTCACAATCACACAAAACCGACAACTCGTAGGCCTTCTTCATGACGCCGAATTTGCGTTTGTTGAACGTGACCTGTGGAAGGGAGAAAGTAAAAATTTATTAATATAGTAAATAGACTAGGAAATGATAAGTTAGGTAAAAGAGGAAAGTAAGAATAATAATAAAAACATAAATAAGCCTCTAAAGCTCAAAGATTTTCTCTTCGAAGTACTTATATGTAAAATATTTTTGAGGTGACATTGTATGTATTCATATATAGTATATCGTCACCTAAAATGCAAAACAACGTATTATCAAAAAAATCGAAAATGAGTTTGTTTGCCTACAATTCACTACAGCATATTACATAGCATATAGAATAAAATTTTCAGCTTCCGCTGTCAGATATAACCAATATATTAACCAATATATAACAAATACATTAACTAATATATTAACCAGTATGTTAACCCATATATTAACCAGTATATAACCATTTCATAACCAAAACTCAAATTTTGTTTCAATATGAGTGGTTGCTATTATATCGTTTTTTCATTGCCTGTAAACTTATGAAAAGTCATGTTACGCTATTTTCCATTTTAGGTGACACTACATATACTATATACATCCTTGAACGACTGCTATTATAAACAATGAAATGCCTATAATAATTTACAAACATTTATATTGCACACAGAAAGCTTAGTTATTATGCATTTTAAGGCATTGCCCGTCGACGTGTGGCCCATCCTAGCCTTGGTTTCCAATTAATCGATTTTTATCGCACACATCTAAGTTCAATGCAAGGATATGAGACATTGGCGCTGACAGACAATGCACACACAGGTCAGCATGCAGTTTTTGTAAAAGACACACACATATACACACTTAGAAACCCATATAGACACTATATATGTGAGTGGCTTAATTTTGCTGCCGTACAGGACGTTGGGTAATGTGAGCGTCTTCACACGCCGTAGGCATATGCCAAGAGACAGCACTTTAAGTGGATCTAATAGCTAGAAAGTTGCATATATGATGCACGTTTTAGACAAACCGCGACTCTTAAGCCAATAGGCAATATAATATTGAGTAGAGGAGTCAATAATTATACATATTACTATATTAGGGATGTTCTTAATTCACTGGTTATTTATAATTGATTTATATTTGAAAGAATCAATTTTTTAATGCTTTGTGAGCACAACCGAAGAAGTCGAGCTTAAAGCTTCTGATAACGAAGATAGCAACGGATACGATACGATATATATGATACTATAGGGTCGGTTTGAGTGATATTTCTAGGAACGAAGCTTTGTAAAGGCTTCTTTTATGCAGATTAATAATAAGATACGCAGTTGCATTTTTCCACCGAAGATTAGATTACTCTATGTGGGAAGTCTATGGATGGAGAAAAATGCCACGTGCCCTCAGATTGCTCTTAAGGGTATCCCTAATATTAATTTCCATGCAAGCGGATATTCTACGGGTAGTGAAAATACAGCATGTCTAACGGTCACCCGCACGGCTCATTTGCAATTTAATTGTCACTTATTATTTTCTAACTAGACAATGATTAAATTTGCAACAGCCTTATTAGAGTACGACAAATGCGGAGTTGAATGAATGAATAATAGAACATTGATGGCGGAGGTCGGAGTAAGAGACATCTGATTAGCAAAAGACTATAAATGGATGGACGTAAAATGCTAGATTTGCTGAAAATCTAGAGGATATGCAGATGAATATGTGAAATGGAGGAGATATTTCCGCTGAAGCTAATTTGAATTCAGCCTGAATGTATGCAACAAATACAGGAATTTAAGTCAATTGTCTTTCATAAAATATAGCTACTGTGTTATTATTATTTATACAACTAAAAAATAAAAAAAAAACAAATAAAATTGTAAAAAATATAAATTAAAATTAAAAAAATAAGTAATTAAGTAGTAAGTTCACAAACTTAAATAAAAAAATTATTTTCAATTTATTTTTTAATTTTTTATAAAATTATTTTTTTTTTTTTTGTTTCAGTAAAAAATTGAAATTTAAAAAATACATTCTCCTTGTTCTATTGATCATTATTTATTATTAATTAAAAATTTTTTCATATTTTGGTAAAGTAAAACACTATTTATAAAAAATTAAAATTAAAAAAAAGTTAAAAATACACTGTCAAACTAATTTCATTTTTAATATAAGTTTTTTATTGATTTTTTTATAAATAATTTTTCATTTTTCCAAAAAAATTTCAAATCTTTTATCTTATATATAAAAATGAATCGCAAAATGTGTTGGTAAGCGCATAACTCAGAAACGCCTGAACCTATTTTGCCAATTCTTTTTTTAAAATGTTTGGTGAGGCTCAAGGATGGTTTTTACGGGAAGAAAAATTCGAATAATTGCCGGGAGACCCTTAAAAACAGCCCTTTAATTTTTTCCATACAAACGAATGAATGTTTGTTTATGTATTAGTAACGCTAAGGGAAGGACTGAATCAATCTTGATGAAATTTTAAGAGAATGTTCTGTCTGGATCGGGGAAGGTTTGGAAATAAAATAACCGTATGCTTTTCCTGAGGAAAAGTCGGAAAATTGGCAAATTCCAAAAAGTTAATTTTTTCCATACAATTTTTTTTTTTAATTTTTTTGTTTTGTTTTTCAATTACATATTTGAATCGTTCAAATTTGGCGTTTGCTTCAAACATTTTTTAAAATTATTCAGTGAAAACGTTATGAGTGTTGCACACAAAGTGATCAATTACAGATTGAAATTTGTAACGATGCCACGAAGTGGTCGCGCTAATATCGGTCGGCGTTCCACCAAGACACATGAACGAGTACTCCCAGGATGCGGTGACATAGTACGTGCAGTATTATGGATCGCGGTCAATCAGCAAGCGATCGTCACGATGTCACAGCACGACTTTTCAAGCAACAGCTTCGGTGGACTATATCTTGAAGCAACGTATATATGGTGCTGTTAGATGCTAGATGTGGATGGTGGTAACACCAGATCAAATTGATGAAATCATTTCTGCGGAAATTCCTGATACAGAGAGAGATCCATTATTATACGAAGTGACCAATATGGTTCATGGACCTTGCGGACACCACAATTCCACTTCGTTTTGTATGTCGGACAATAAAAGCACAAAACAGTATCCACGTGCTTTTTTCGGAAACACAAACTAGAAATGATGGATATCCACTCTATCGGCATCGTTCACCGGACGACAATGGCAGAACATTCAGCATTCAATTTAGAAGAGTGAATATCGAAGTTGACAACACGTGGATCATACAATATTCACCATTATTGTCTAATTCACATTCAAAAGTTATATCAATGTTGAGTATTGCAGTTTGGTGTAATCGATAAAATACGTTTGTAAGTACGTCACCAAAGGAAGCCACATGGCGGTTATTGGTCTTGAACGATACGGTCGATACGTGAACTGCACTACAGCGCTTTGTAGGATATTTACTTTTGCAATTCATGATTTTCCGACTGTTGTGCGTCTCGCAGTTAATTTGGAGAATGGCCATACGCTCTTTGGCCTTCAACCCAGGGAATACAGTACAAAAAATTGGAAATGGGTTAATTCCGGTTGATACTTCCGGTGGCTCGATATCAATTCCATTCGCCGGTTATCAATTCACTAAAGATGAACTCATCACGAATGTTCGGACATTGGTCAAATTATCGTAACTACGATTCCTTAAGTGCATGCGCAATGCTAGCTACCAAAAATGCCAATGTTGTTGACTTAAACTGGAGGATTCAAAGTCAAATTCCGGGAGACTTGCGCTCAGACAAATCGATCGATCGTCTTGACAATGAAGGCGACGCCGTGAATTATCCAGTGAAATTTCTAAATTATTTGGAGAGGCTTGGTATGCCACCGCATTATTTGCGTCTCAAAGTTGGATCTGTCATCATTATGTTTCGCAATCTGCAAGCGCCGAAACTGTGAAGTGGAATCCGACTAATTGTGATGCAGCCATCGAATGCAAAGAGCAGAACGCTTGATTCAGCAAATTTCTTTGAATTCCAACGTTTTGCCATTTCAGTTCACACATATTCAGTTTCTAGGGAAAACTGCATTTGTGATTACAATCAACAGGACACAAGGATAGTCGATAGAGGTGTATGGCATAAATTTGGAAATGCTTTGTTTTTCACACGGCCAAAGATACGTGGCGTGCTCACAATTTGGAAAACTATCTTCTTTGTACATTTACGCACCGGAACAAAAACCAAAAAATGTTGTTTATCAAGCTGCGTTACAGTGAAAAAAAAAGAAATGATAAATTTAAGTTTCTTTTCATTTCAAAACACAGAATTTCACGCAGGAAAACGGCTGCGGGGTCAGCTAGTTTTCAATATTTTTACATTAGAGCAAGAGAAGAATATTTTTAAGTTATTTTTTATGTTATGCTCTATTATTAAAAAAGTTGTAGACTTGTGTGTATCTTAGGTAAAAAAATACTTTATATTTTTTATTTATGGTTTTAAAGCTCCTAATTTTAAAAAGATAACAAATATTTGAAAAATTAATTTTTGTGTAGAACAAACATTTTTTTATTTATAAATATTTGGCATTTTATAAAAAATAATTTTTATAAAATTTAAGCTTTAAAGCTAATATTTCTCAAAAATTTTTTAAAAATAAAAATTTAAAAAAAATTGTTTTTTATAAAATTTAAGCTTTAAAGCTAATATTTCTAAAAATTTTAGTTAAAAAAGAGTGGTTTTCTTTTCGTTTCTGCTATTTAATATATTTAGTTAAAAAATATTTTTATTACAACAAATTTTTTTTGAAATATAACAAATACGTGGAATTTTTATAATTAAATTTTCTAAAAAAATAATTTGAAAAATACATTTTTTATGAAATAATATTTTCGTAAATAAAAAAATTTATAACATTATTTTTATACAAAAACTTTTTTATTTAAAAATATTTGGCATTTTATAAAAAAACATTTTTATAAAATTTTAGCTTTTCAAAACTTTTTGATAAAAAGTATTTTTTAAAATTTCAGTTACAAAAGAGTGGTTTTCTTTCCGTTTCTGGCATTTAATATATTAAGTTAAAAAAATATTTTTATTACTATAAAAATTTTATGAAATATAACAATTACGTGGAATTTTTAAAATTAAATTTTCTAAAAAAAATAATTTGAAAATTACATTTTTTATGAAATAATATTTTCGTAAATTTTTGATGATGATAAATGTCATAATTTTTTTCATTTTTAGTATTTTGTAGTAGAATAGCTAATATTTAAATAAAGATATATTTTTTTACGCCCTTTTTTAAATATAAAAATTGCCATAAATATTTTTAGTTAAAAAAAGGATTTTTATTAAAAAAAAATTTTTTTTGAAAAATTAATTTTTTTTGAAAAAATAAATTTAATAATTTTTTTATGAAATATAAATTTTCATAAATATATTTTATAAAAAATATTTTTCTGGTACTAAGTATTTTGTAGTAACTCATATTTGAATAAAAATAAAAAAAATATATATATTTTTTTTCCATATATAATTGAATTTTTAATATTTGCACTCACCTGTCGGTTACGCTCGTCGGTGATGCGTGATATTTGTATTTTTTTCCTACCCATTTTGTACTAGTATCACCGCTATGCTTGGCTAATAAATCTCGTCAACTTCTTGTAAAAATTCCCAAACGCGCGCAAGCCGTATAAAAATCTCCAATATATGTGTGTGTATGTACACAGAATAAATTTTTTATAAAAAATATTTTAGCTTTTGCTTTTGCTAACTTTTCCGCTATTTTTTGTTTTTGTAGAATCGCGTCTATTTAGAGTGCTGCTGTTGGCACTTGGAGCGATGTTTGTTTAAAATTTTCACGCGCCGTTTTTATGCTTTGTTGCTCTGCCGTTTATCTACAAAAAATGCGCTTAAAAGCTTCATAGCTTTCGACAGCGAAAACTCTGGGACTCTTTCAGCTTGCGCTAATGGACGGTTATGCTGTTCTTGTTAGTGTTATTGTTATTGTTTTTTATATTTTTTCTATAAAATTTGTTTAAATGATTTTGTTGTTGTTGTTGTTGCGGTAATTGATATATGGTTACAGTAGTTGTACAAGAGATTTTTGTTTTCTTTAACAAACAGGTAGCGCAGTTATGTAAAATATCCTGTAAAGAGAGGAGAGCAGAGAGTTGAATTAAAGGTTAGGAAAAAATGTATTATTATTGAAAAAAAAATGATAATAATGTTTTTTAATTTTGGTTTTTTATTTATAAATTTTTTGAGTTTTTATATAATTAAATAAGCGTATAAAAATAATTATAATTTTTTATAATAAATTTTTTTTAATATTTTTATTAAATAATTAATTTGTGTAATCGCATTTCCACAATCCTTTATTGCCACCAAATCAAACCCGTTAACTTATTTCCTTCATCGATCAAAGTGAAAGTGTTTTATGAAGAGTGGTTTGCAGGTGGTGTATGAGAGCGGTAATGGGAGTGAGTTAAATTTTAAATTAGAGCAAGCTAAATCAATGGGAAATCCATTCATGTACAGCTGACTCAACTTCAAAGGCTGACATTGTGAAGGGAAAAAGGAAAAGTGGGAGGGGAAAAGTGAAAATCGATGACAAGGAAATATTGACATACATAAGGTGGATACACTTAAATGATTATAGGTTGGGGTATATTTATACAAATTTTCAAGATATATTCATATATGTATTTATATATGACAAATGTTTGTATATAGATATACTTAAATTGTAACAAAAAAGCACTCGAAACTTGTAAATAAAACGCATTACTGGTAAGTTACAAGTACGAAGTGCTTGTATTAGTCCAACTGAGCAAATTAAATTTTTTGCAGCAAAATAAGTACCGTAAAATGGTACCGCATACTTGTCAGCGACGAATAGTATTTATATGAATACTAACTAGTTCCTTGCTGAGCACTATTTTTAAACTTGTTTATGAACATCTTACAATCAAAATTGCCCTATTTTAAGTTTAGTGTACTTTTGTGTATCTAAAATCGGTACAAAAGAGAGTCAAGAAGATATTTTATTTATACAAAAGCACCAAATTCAATGCCTAATGAGAAATATTGATTTGCGGTTATATTTAAACCAATTTTTTGTTATATGAAAAGTTTTAAATTGACCTATGATATTACACCTATTAAGTTTGATAACCTAAAACTACTTACTAAATACCTGAAACCGATTAAATAATTGAATAAAATCAACAATTGAATCAATTTAATGTAATAACTCGATTTTATAGGAAATCTATTGTATTGAAAATTTATTTTGTCGTTGTGTATTTTAAACTCTAAATATTGTATATTTATCGCTCTCAATAATTACTTAATGATAGTGCGTAAAGCTTGTCTCAAATTTTTACAATACTTTCAGCTGGTAAAATATTATTTTTATGACGAAAAAGGTACCAAAATGTGTACAAACTTTTTAGGTAAGTGACTTGACTAAAAATATTATTACATGCGCCTAAATGTAGGCAGCATAGGAGGCAAACATATGTTGCAGTGTAAAAATCGAAATTTTGATATAACTTTTAGTTGTAAGTAAACAGTAAAGACACTAAAAACCATGTTGCGTTCAACAAAAATAGCAGAGAAACTCTTTTTTGTGAACTGAGTTAGACATTCCTTTTTTATTTATTAAATATTTTCAATAGATGAATTGTTAAGTTTGCTTGCTTTTGTTTTTTGCTAAATTTGTATACATTTATACAAATATACTATCATATCATCACCCGAAATGCAAAACAACTTATCATCGAAAAATCGAAATTATGTGTATGTTATGTATCATAAAATTGTAAGCTTCCGCTGTCAGATATAAACAATATGTAACCAATGAATAACTATTTTATAACCAAAATTCAAATTTTTTTTCAATATGAGTGGTTTCTATTATATGTATCGATTTTCTATCGCCTGTAAACTTAAGAAAAGTTATGTTGCGTTATTGTGCGCTTTAGTTGACGATATATTTCCGTAACCGAAAAAAATTTCCGTTACTTTCGGTGGGAAACTTGACTAAAAATTTGCTTACGCCTTAATGTAGGCAAAAATTTTGAATAATTTTCGGCATTGGCCTTATTTTTAAGAGACTCAAATTTTGTTATACCCTCAACGTTATAAAATACATATGTGTATATAAGTGTGTATATATATACGTGATCGGCTTAGTCTATTTAGCCAGGTCCGTCGAACTAGTATCTCAGTTTGTGAAATACCGACTTGAAATTTTCTACACGTATTTTTCTTACTAACAAGTTGCTCATTTGTCGAAACCGCCGATTTCCGATCACTATAGCAAATAGCTGCCATACAAATTTACCGATCCAACTCAAGTCTTTGAGTGGAAAACTTTTTATTTTGACAAGAAATCTGCAGGAAACTTCACTGAAATAATTTTATAAGTCATAGCTAAAATCTTCGAAGAAATTGTTCAGATCGGACCACTAAAGCATAAAGCTGTCATACAAACTGACCGACCAAAACCAAGAAAAAGTTCGTTTTATACATTATTAACATTGTCAAATCGCCACAGACGAATGTGAAACAATGTTGAATTCTACTTATGGATCAAATATTATATCACATACATTTTTTATAAACCTCTTTAGGACAGCTGCAGTAACCAGTGACGTTTCTTCGGAGGAAACAAACAACGAAATTTTAATCAAACAATAGTGGCTCTTAACAGAACAGATTAGAATGTATATAATATTAAATAAATCTTATTAGAATTCACAAACACATTTACACTGGCCGCACAATGTTATGAAATGGACACAAAAACAACAAAAAATAAGAATAACAACAAGGCCGGTAGTTAAACGACACATATTACAATTGTTACAAGAAAGCGCATAAGTTGTTTGGTTTGTTGTTGTTTGGACTTTTCCCGTTGTTGTTGTTGTTACTATTGTTGCTTTCCAAGCTAGCAGCAACACGCAACACTCAATAAACGCACACAAGCAACAGCAAACAGTTGCTGCGCTGCCGTGTACGGCATGAAGCTGAGCTCTCTCTCTTCCACGCTCTCTCAGAGTAGTTATATAACTGCCGCTATGTACTGATATAATCGCGTTGCACAAACATATCACGATAATTTAATGCGACCGTCCGTCTGTCGTACGGTTTACGTCACGCAACGCAAAGCGAAATAAACAACAAAAGAAATGAAATCACAAAACGAAAAATAAAAGGAAAAGTAAAAACAGAAAAGGCAGAAAAAAATAATAATAACACTCAAACCAAAAACAACAACACAAAAGAAGAAACCCCAAAAGCAGTGAGCAAAAGCACAAACACATAAGGGCGACGTTGAGCGAATTCAATTGTAACGGGTAAAATACGTCAAAGGTAGCAAGTGCGCCGCTGGGTTGCACAAACAGGCAGCGCCGGTGTGAAGGAAAACAGGAAAAGCAGAATCCAAAATTGCTTGCGGCAGGCAAATTGTGTGGGTTGTAGCTTAAACGTTGCCAACGAGCAGCAAGAGTTGTTGTTGCTGTGGGCATTTTGCGGCGTACAAGCGCATGTGGCAAGGCAGCAAGTGTAGAAATGAAGAAAAGGAGGAAAAGCGGCAGAAAAGAAATGAAAGAGTCTCAAGAAAAGCGTAAAAGCAAATAAACAACGCGCTCTGTTGCCTTAGGCCGCACTGAGCCAACGCCGTTTAGGTTGCTGCTACTTCTGCTAGTAGATGTTACTCATACGCTGTGGTGCGCCCTGCGGCTATGGTTGAGTGTGGTCGTCATAGCGGCTTGTACTTGAGCGCAAAATGCGCTGAAAAGGCCGCAAACAAAAATGCTCAGCGGAAGGTAAGAAAAGCGTTAAAGAGGAGAGAGAGAAACAAGTCTGGAGCTGGCGTTGGAGGCATACATACATATGTCAGTAGAACACTGTTATTGCCGCTAACAGGCTTTGAGGGTGTGAGTGTGTGCTGGGATGATTACAACAGTTTTTAGACGCTCGTAGTTGTTGTAAATGTGGAAAAAGTACTGCTGGCGTAAGAAATATTTAATGTTTGCGCTTATAATGACAGACAAGGTTGCTTAGGCTCATGGTAAAAAGAGCAAAATAAAACGAAAGCGCAACACACTTTTTTAATATAATTAATTTTTCATATTAAATTAATAAAAAATAATATTTTATGTTGCAAAATGAGTAAAAAAAGGCAGTTTATTCATAATGTTGCCTACTTCAAGGGGCTTACAGAAGCTTTTGTAATTAAACTGCTACAGAAAGTGAACAAAAATCTGATCAAGAATTTCGAGTTCTGGGACAGCGGAGGGACCTGATTCGCCTTTGCATTAGATAGAAAACAATCGAAAGAAAATAATAAACAGAGTGAGATTAAACTTTGTAACTAAGGAAGCTTTCACTCGAAAAGCTTTTACTTAATTCTTTTTCAGTACTGAACATTTCCGCAGAGGCTTTAGTTGAATCTTATTTGCAGCAAGCAGAAAAGAAGTACAAAAAAGTAATAACTACAAAACTAAGCGCATAGCTACAGAAGCTTTCGCTTGAAAGAGCTTTCATTTATTTTTCAATGCTAAACTATTTTATATAATTTGCTTTGTATTTAAATTGTATTTGTATAAATGTTTTTAATAAAAATTGTGGAGTAGTTTGGCATCTAATACATAAAATAATATTAAAATAAAAATTTTCAGCGGTTTTTAGAATTCTTTTATAGAATTTCATTAATTATAGAAAATTTATAAATTTTTAGACGATTTTGTTTTTTTTTTTCAAAAATAAAATAATAATAAGTTTTAAAAAATCGTAATAATGTGAATAGGAAAATATGTGTAACGAAAGAAGCTTTCAATTAGAAATTTTAAAACTTTTATAAGGAAGGAAGCTTTCATGTCAAAAAGCTACTTGAATTTTGTGTTTCATATGAGAAAGCTCCTTGGATTTTTTTGATTTTAAAAGTAATAATATTTTATTGTTTAATTTCTCGATCACTGTTATTGAAATACTATATGAAAACTTTCATAAGAAAGGCAGTTTTCTTATATAAAAAAGGAAGCTTTCCTATAAAAAAGTTCTTTGGATATTGCTCTTCAAATAAGGTAAGTTTACAATGCTTGTTAGATTCTGCGATCACGGTAATGGAAATATGAATTTATAACGAAGCTTTCGAGTCAGAAAGCTCCTTGGATTTTGCTTTTCAAACATAATAAGATTTTAATAGTAAGTAATAAAAACCTGAAAATATT
Organism: Bactrocera zonata; assembly: GCA_037783105.1. Lineage (NCBI taxonomy): Eukaryota > Metazoa > Arthropoda > Insecta > Diptera > Tephritidae > Bactrocera > Bactrocera zonata. Next base: position 358,379 of record JBAWJQ010005094.1, on the reverse strand, counting down.
TACAAGAAAGCTTTCATTTCAGAAAGCCTTGAATTTTGATTTTCAAAATTTATAAATTTGTTATTAACAAAATTTTTATAACAAAGAAAGCTTTCATATGAGAAAGCTCTTTGGATTTTGTTTTGAAGAAAATATATGAGATATAGTTTTATTTTCCGATCACTGCAGTAGAAATTTGAAAACTTTTATATGGAAGGAAGCTTTCATGTCAAAAAGCTCATTAAATTTTGATTTTTCAAAACCTATAAGTATATTGTTTTTGTCACAATAATAGGAATTGCAATATTTTTGTAAGGAAGCTTTCCTATAAAAAAAACACTTGGTTTTTATTGTTAAAACATATTAGTTTAGCATCCTCATTTGTCATTCCACATTTGGAATAAGAAAATTTCTATAAAAAAGAAAGCTTTTATAAGAAGATGTTCCTCCAAAGATTTCAGTTAATTTTACTCATAAAATGTGGTTTCAAGGCTGAGTTTGAGCTGAAAAGAAGCTTTCATACGAGAAAGCTCCTCCGCAGCTTTTAGTAATTTTTGATTATAAAAAGCTTCTAGATATTTTTCATATATCATATAATTAACAAAGGAAGCTGTCATATCTGAAAGCTCCCCAAAGCTTTCAGTTCGTTTTAACTTAAAAAAATTGGTTTCAGGGCTATGTTGGAGCTAAAAACAAACTTTCACAAGAGAAAGGCCTTCCGAAGCTTCAAGTAATTGTTCCATTATAATAAAGCATGCAGATATATTTCTTATGTCATACAGGGTTTAACTTTAAGTCAGTTCCGGTGACTATGAAATTGCGAGCTTTCACAATCTTCAAGTGTTCAAAAGGTGGAGCTAAAAGTCATGCACTCTACATATATTTGGAATAGAAAAATAACGCCCTCCAAACTTCTTCAAACGCTTTCTTTATTGAAACTGCCTTACTGAGAACCCCTTTAAACACATTGTGGCAGTCAAGCGTTCTTTAAACGGTTTGCCGACAAAACTATAGAACATTGAAAAAGGGGAAGGGTAAAAAAAGTAAATGACTTGTAGAAAGTATAATTCAAATAGTACGCACATACATACAGACACACATAAAATGTATGTATGCAGGTGTATTATTGCTGCGCTATTTGCTTTTAAGGTGTATTTCGCAAAGTCTTAAGCCACAAAATAGAAAAACCGATTATAACTGTTTATTCCACACGCCAACGACGTCGACACATGCACATACATCGACATTGTAACGACCACAAACGCTAATGCAGTCATTGTCACTGCCACCGCCGCCACCACTGTCACTGTCATGGCTAGTATCATTATCCGTCATCCGCTACGGCGATTCGGTGTTCAAACGAAGGGCCTCGAAATGTGAAAGCGAAAGTGTGCGATGACTTGGTTATAAAGAAAATGTGAAATGGAAAAGCGTAAGTGCGGCATAGGTCAGTTGAGAGCGCAAGTACACACATACTTATATATATGTATATATACACAAATTTATATATATATAGTATACAAATATACCTGTAATACTATACTCAAAACATACAAGAAGCATTTTCGTGGGCCTTGTTAAATTAAAATTCGTTTACGTACTTCCGGTGTTGCTTACCAACTGTTAAATACTTTTTAATTACAGCTACAACAACAAACGTATTTACAACTACTCGTTTAACAACAATTACAATGCAACAAAAGTAAAGAGCAACGCGTGCCACACGAAACTTAAGTACTTAGGCACATATACACGTGTACACACTAATAAATAACTGCGAGGTTTTTTTTAAGAACGGCATAACTAAAAATAGCATTTTTTGATTTTAACGCAGTAAGTTTCGATTTTATTTCGTGAAAATTGTTGTCGTAGTCATGAAGACTTACGGTAATAATAAAAACATATACTTTCCCATAAAACGACATAACTTAAAATAACATTTCTTACTTTTGAAACTTGAAACTTAAGTTTTGCTGAAAATTTTTTTGATCAAAATTGCTGTTGTAGTAATGAAGACTAATGTTTAATAGTTAGTAATAATAAAAACCTATGTTTTGTCATAAAACGACATAAATATAATTAGCATTTTTTCATTTTAACACCGTAAAATTTAGGTCCGGTAGAAAGTTTTTTAAATCTTTCGCCTAAAAATTTTTGTTGTAGACGGAATTTACAGTAATGATAAAAATACAGATTTTTGTAATAAAACACTATAACTAAAAATAACAGTTTTTGAGTTAAAATTTTTTTTTATGAAAATTGTTGTTGTAGTCACGAAGCTTTCCAATAACGATAAAAACTCGCGAGTTTTAATAAAAATAACATAACTTAAAAAAGCAGTTTTTGATTTGAACGCAGTAAATTTTGTCTTTGCTCGAAATGTTCTTGCTTGTTTGATGAAAGTTATTGTTGTAGGTAGCAATATTTATAGTAGTGATAAAAAACTATTTTTTTTTACTAAAAACAAACCCACTAAACATTGAATTTTTTGATTTATCAATGTTTTTTTTGGGTTAAAAATTGTTGTTGTAGTGACGAAGCTTTTCAATAAGAATAAAAACTAGCATTTTTTAATAAAACAATATAACTTAAAGTAGAATTTTTCGATTTTACCGCAATAAATTTTGGCATTGTTTCAAAGTTTTGAAATTTTCTTCTGATAATTGTTGTTGTAGTCATGAAAACTTGCGGTTATAATATAACCTTATGTTTTTTTTTATAAAAGGACATAACTAAAAATAGCATTTTTTGATTTTAATATTTTCAAACAATATGTGGCAACTCAATGTGGCTACTCTTTTAACTAAAATGTTGCATAAGTATGCCGCGTGTGGCTATGAAGTCATAATGCGCCCAAAAACCGCAACACACAACCGCGTTTGTAGTTGTAAGCGAAAAAACACAAAGAAAATCCCATAACAACAACAGCAAAAACTTCAAATTTATGTACGAGCGCACAAACACAGTTGTGGCAGTTGCCAGCATGTGTGTGGCAGGTAACGCTGTGGCAAGGCGAACACACCAACCAACTGCCGACCAACTTCAAGGTGAAGGTTAGTGGGTCGTGGCTTTTCTCACCCTCTTATGGCAGTTATGCTAACTGTTGGCAGCGCGTTGGGTGGGTGCGCTGGTTCATTGCTTTCCTTTGCACCGGTGACGCTGACGCTGACGAATATCGCACACGCGGCATACGTGGTTTCGTTGACGAGGACAGGAAAAACCCTAGGTTAAGGGAATTTACCATGCGCCAACGCGCACAAGTGAATGGCCGCATAGCAGTTTGGAGGTTAACGACTAATCAAACAGCGCTTTGTGCTTATTTAATTATGTCGATAGGCAACTGGAAGTAACTGGCGTTAGATTTCGGGTTATGCGGTTGTAAAGGGAGAACTGGAACTGCTGACTCAAATTTATGTGCTGCAAAAGTGAGGTTAAGTTTGAAGATTAAATAAAAGTTGATCTAGAATAAGACTTAGCGGTTTAAAATGTAGCTCAACAAGTGTTTTTGATTGGTACAAATCATTTAAAGACAGTCGAGAGTGCGTTGATGACGAATTACATTCAGAACGACCATCAACAGCAATTGATGATCCACACGTCAATATAATAGAGGAACTGGTGCTTGAGAATCGACATCTCTAACAGTCAGAGATCTTACCGGCATCGTTGGAATATCGAAAGGATCAGTGAAAACAGTTTTGAAAGATCATTTAGGAACAAGAAAAGTGAAAGTACGATTGGTTCCAAAATCACTCAATCTTTTCGAAAAACAGCGTCGCCTTAACGTCTGTGAAACAATGCTTTCCGACTACCAGTATAGTATTAATCGCATTATTACTAGCGATGCGTCTTGGATCTATGCTTACAACCCGGAAACAGACGATCAATCGGCGGTATATCGTGGCAAAAGTGAGCCGGAACCCCAAAAACCACGTAAAGGCAGGTCAAAAATTTAGGTTATGTTGAAAGTTTTCTTCAGTTATCGAAGTGTGGTGCACTTCGAATTCCTTCCGACCGACCAAACTATTAACAAGGAGTACTATTTGAGTGTCATGCATCGTATGCGCGAAGCTATTCGTAAAAAGAGGCCGGAATTACGGGCCGACAACTATTGGTGTTTGCACCACGATTCATTTCATTCATTTTCATGTCATTTTTGGTTATTCGGCAAACTTAAATAACCGCTCCGGGAAACAGTTTGAGTCAATTAAAGACATTAAACGTGAATCGCTACGCTTTGAAGGCTATTCGGGAAATTGACTTTAACAACTGTTTCGAGGATTGAAAAAAAAAACGTTGGCACAAGTGTATTTGGGCTAAGGCGAATCGCTTTGGAATGTCTGTTGAAAAAGAAATGCAGTTTGAAAAATAATTGGGCTTCGAACCAATAACCTCTCGCACGGTGGTCACGTACTTAAACCACTTGATAGTCACTCCATACAAAAACTACAATTTCGCCCGTTATAACTTATATAACTGTAGTTAAAACTGTATACATCTTGCCTACATTTTTGCTCTTTGTAATACCCCAGTAATATTGCTTGCTTGTTATCAGCCATAGTTTAATTTGTTCGCCAATATATTTGCAGGCTAAATATTTGCATTTTATTTAAATTGAAAAGTTTATCAAAGCAAACGGAAGATAATAAAAATATCAAAAACAAAAAAATACTCATAAACAGCCGACAATGTATCTGAGAAGCCTAAATATGCAAGCATGTCTATAGTAAATATATATTAAGGTCAATTTTGTTTATGTTTGTTGTTATATTTTTAGTTGAGCACTGCATACTTCGTAATACACGAAAATATCATTACGGCCTTTCTCATCTCCCGTTTATCTCTATTTATATGTAATATTTATTAAGTTTTTCCAGCTACAAGTATGGTTTCCTATAACAGATCAATTGAAAAGTCCTCGGCCGCCCATAGTAAAAAAATTTTGTTGACAACATTCGTTTTTTTTTGTTCAACATAGTTCCTTTCAAGAGAGTTAGAGACCCACCAACTTTACGATACCATTTTTGTAGTCTGATTTGTCCTTTGCTTTAAAATAGGTCTCGGTATCGGCGATTACTTCTTCATTTGACGAAAATTTCTTCCCAGCGAGCATACTTTACAGATCTAAGCACAAGAAATAGTCGTTGAGAGCCAGATCTGGCGAATACCGTGGAAGCGGGAGCAATTCGAAGCTCAATTCAAGGAATTTTACCATCGTTTTCATTGATTTTTGACACTGTGCATTGTAGTTTTGAGTTTTTTTTTAAATTTAGGTATGTCTTTTTGAATGTTTTCGATATACCGTTATACTATGGCGTAACTGGTTCATGACCATTACTTTAGGTACCAAAAAGTTGTTGACGTTGTTTTAATTACCGTCATGCAGAATGATGCGATTGCGAAAATTTTGCAAATACCGTTATGGCTTTTTCGTTAAGCAAAAATTTTCGTTTTTCATGTTTTTCTACCATAAAAGCCTACAACTGCTTTAATACATAAAAAATAATTTTTAAACGTTTTTGAAATACCGTTGTTCAATATAATGCGTTTTCGAAATTTTTTCAATATCATTGTGATTTTTAGATAAATAAAACGCTTCGTTGTGTAAGTTCTTCTCTTCACCGTTAAGCTTTGGGTTTTTTAATATTTTAAAATGTATTTTGGAGTGTTTTCGAACTACCGTTATATGTTGCGATTAGTTTATGACTATTACTTTTAGTAACAAAAAGTGTTTAATGTTGTTTTAAATACTGTTATTCAGCATGCTGCTTTGTCGAAAAATTTTAAAACACCGTTATGTGTTTTTTTTTGATAAGAAAAAGTTTTCGTCTTTTATTTTTTTTTTCAAAATATTGTTATTAATTGGTGATAGGTCATCTTAACACATAAAAATTCATTTCTGAATCTTTTTCGAATACCGTTTTCCAATATAATGAGTTTTCGAAAATTTTTCAAAAGTACCGTTACATTTTTTAGATAAGTAAAACTGTTCTTTTTGCATATTTTTCTAAATACCGTTAAGTTGTAAATTGCTATAATACATAGAAATGTATTTTTGAATGTTTTCGAAATACCGTTATATGTCGTGACTGGTTCATTACTATTACTTTTAATAACATCTTTGCTAAATACGGTTACTCGTAACAATTAAGTACTCGTAATGTACACATTTAGCTAAAATTGACTGATATTTAACGAATTTTTTTTGCAAAAATTATATTTAATAAAAAAATATTGTACCTGCATTTATATTTATGACAACAAATTTTATCACTAAACATTGCTGTGTAGTTAATACATTAATATAAAAAAATTAATAACAATTATATACACACATACATATATACATATGTAAATATGTACAACTTATGTTGACGATTTTAATAATTTTGTAAACTGTGTAGCACATGTTATCAGGCAGCAGCAACAATAGCAAACCAAACGCCAACACATACGATAATCAAGTCAAAAAGTGATAATAATAATAGTAATAATGACAATAACAATAAAAGTAAGCACGAGCTACGACGATAACAATTTACGTCACTCACTCAATGCTGTTGGTCTGACGTGACAGACAAAACACAAAAGTACACAATGCGTGGAAGAAGAAAAAGCGAGAACGAATTTCGAAAAAAAGATAAATAAATAAATAGCAAGTGAGCACAAAAGAGAGAAAAAGGACACGAGTTTGATATGGGTGCGTGGATATGAAGTTACAGATGTTAATAAATGTATGTTTCCTTTCATATATTGTATACATATATGTATGGATGTATATATAAATTTATATAAAACTGAATAAATAATATTTTTACATACAAATACACAGTCAAATATCAAAAGAACGTCAGCACGATGAACTCGCACGAGCAAATGCTCAGCGTACTCGCATCACTCATACGGCATGTAGAACCACTCAACATTTGAGCACGCCGACCGAGTATAATTGTATGTAGTTAGTATTGTGACTAAAAGTACTCATATGTATTACTTTGTGTACACAGAATTTGAATAAATACCTTTATAAATGTATGTATGCACGTCTATGTGTAAATAAACACGTATATATGTATGTATGAAAAATCACAGCTAATCGAAAGCAATTTATAAGCTTTAGTAAAATAAATGTTGGTAAAGAGAAATAAGAAAAAAATTGTCAAGTAAGAGTTAAAAATCTGGTGGACAGAGTTGCCACCACAAATAACAAAAATAAAACTTAAAGCAAGAACAAAAATCTTTGAACTTGTACTTCCTGCAAAGAGTGCGTGTCTCTCGAAGCAGAGGTCTCCATATTTAAGGAAATAGTCCATGTAATTATGGATTAAGTGATACTTGAGGTAGACTACAAATAGTCGACTTTGGTATATATGTATGTGCATATGTGCGTATGTGCGTTTGTCAACTATGGTATTTTTAAACATTTGAAGGTTATTGCCTGGTTAAATTAACACGGCTTTGACGATGGCACACTTCTGTCGTTCTATTTTCAACTGAACGCGGGGTTGGACGTTGATTACCTATATATAATTTTATATTATATAGTACGTACGTATATACTTAACTGCATATATGAGAGCAAGCTTTGTAATTTTTCCGTGATATAAATTTTTAAAGTTTGTGGGAAAGTTCAGCGGTGGCATATGTTGGCGAAGGATATTTGATTCGAAATTTAATGATTTTTGAATACATGTATTATTTATATGTTATTTGAGTGACGTAGCGGTTTATTTTTGATTGGCATGCAGCAACAAATATTTATGATTTAAATACAATAACAAAACAAGTTTTAAAATTTTTTAAATGAATTAAGTGAAAATTTTCGATTATAAATATAAAAATATTTTTTTTGTTAATAACAAATTTAATTTTTTTAATATTTATATATTTAAATAATTATTTTTTAGTATTTTTAAATTGGTTGAAATAAATATTTTTGTTTATTTTGAAGTTTTATTTTTAAATTTTTTAATAAAATGCTTTTTTGGTATTTTTTTTTAATTTTTTGAATTAATTAAATAAAAATTTGTAATGTTAAAAATTTGTAGTTAAAATTCTTTTTTAATCAAATACTTATTTTTTATTTTTAAAATTGTAATAATTTTTTTTAAATATTTATTTTACGATGTGTTAATTATAAATTACGTTAATAATATATTTATTTTTTTTTTAATTCTCTCTTAAAATTTCTTAGATTAATTAAATGCAAATTTTCGATTAAAAATGGAAAAACATTAAAATATTATTTGTTTAACAATTATTTTTAATCTTTAAATAATTTTTATTTTATTTTTACATTTTTAAAAATATGTTTAAATACATTTTTTTAGTTTCTTTTGTAAATTTATATTTAAATTTCCTTAAAATTAAATTTTTTGCGTAATTTTAGCTTAAAATTTTTTAGTGAATTAATTTTAAGTGTTCAATTAAAAATGTAAAGACGTTAAATATTATTTTTTGTTTAAATTATGTTTTATAATTTTAAATAATTTATGTTTTTTTTTTAATTTTAAGAAATTTGTTAAACTATTTTTTTTGCAGTTTTATTCTTAAATTTTTTAATTATAAATTTCTTTAATAATTTAATATATTATTTTTTTGGAATAACAATTTTAAATTTTTAACATGAATTAACATTTTTTTTAATAAAATATTTATTTTTTTTTAGAATTTTATTTTTAAATTTTATAACATTTAATTAAATTTTTTTTTATTTTTTATGTTTATAGTATATTGTAATATTTTTTTTTACATTTTCAAATTTTTTATATGAATTCAAAGCAACTGTTCGATTCGAAATGTAAAAAACATAAACAATTTTTTTTTATTTAATAAAATTATTTTTAATTTTTAGATATTTTAACAAATTTTACGTTATTTGATTTTTTTTTAGTTTTAATTTTAAATCTTGTAATTGAATTAAATGAAAATTTTCAGTTTAAATTGCAAAAATATTAAAAAATAGCATTTTTTTTGATGTAAAAAATTATTTTTAATCTTAGCATAATTTTTTGTTTATTTTTTTAATTTTTAAAAATTTGTTTAAATACATTTTTTAAGTAGTTTTATTTTAAAATCTTTCGATTATAAATTTATTAAATAAAATATATTTTTTTAACTTTTTTTAAAATCTTTTGATTATAAATTTATTAAATAAATTATAATTGTTTAATTTTTTTAGTGTTTTTAAATTAATTAAATGAAAATGTTCGATTAAAAATGTAATAAATTAAAAAAAAAAATAAAAATGAAATTAAAATAAAATAAGTTTTGTTTAATTTTTTAATTTTGAAATGTTTTTAAATACATTTTTTAAGTTTTTTGTACTTTCATTTTTAAATTTTTATTAAAAATTTCTATAATGACATACTTTTTTTAAATTTTTTATATTTTTTTCTATTAAAAAAGTTAAATATTTTTTTTATTTAAACATTTATTTTTAACTTTCAAATATTTTTTTATATATTTTTTTTATTTTAACAATTATTTTTTAACTTTCAAATAAGTTTTTCTATTTTTTAATTTAAAAAAATTTTTTTGAAATAAATTTTTGACTTTTTTCTGTAGTTTTATTTTTAAAATTTGTAATTAGAAATTTCTTTAAAAGAATTTGTTGTTTTGGAATTTCATAATTAAACTTTTTATTTATTCATTTTTTTTATGCTTCCTTATGTTTTTTTTGTAATTATTTTTTTTATTCCATTTTCAACCAATAATGAATTTCATAAATGTAAAAACATTTTTTTATTTAAAATTCATTTCTATATTATAGCAGTTTTATTTTGTTAATACTTTTTTTTATTGTTTTGTAATTTTTTTAAATACTTTTTTTTTTAATTTTATGCTAATAGTATTCAATGCAAAATATTAGGAACTATTATAAAAATATTTAAAATTTTCAAAAACACAGTAATATAGCATTAAAAGCGTTGCCACCAGATTTTTAATAAAAAAAATCTCTAAGTCAGTTCAGCATACACGATTTAAAATCGAAATTCGATTGAAACCATATTTAAGCTGAAAGTACAAGTTCTCGCAAATATTATTGTCAATTCACTGTTCGCCAATTTTATTTGCAACATTTCCACGAAAACGGTGGAAAACAATATTGTTAACAATATAGACAGACACTCCACAGCACGTGGACCGGGAAAATGTAACTGCACCACACACTTACAAACACACACATACATACATATGTAAATACACGTTAGAATGTCTGTATGGAATTCGTAAATATTTGCGCACTGTTGGACGGCACCGCACAGCCGTTGAGCCGAGCCGAAAAGGGGAAGTTGCGCTGGGCGGCTGGTTCGTCGGGCGCCGCAACACACGCGTCTCCGGCCTCCATTATGCGCGACGAATAATTTTGTATGCTAATATTGATTTAAACTATTAGCGAAAATGAGCTCCGATAACAACTTCGCTGCGTAGAAATATGTATGATCGTGTGTGTGTGTCTTCTGTTGGGCCGTATGATAATTGCAAAACTTTAGTGGATCTCAAATTCATTAAGTTTTGTAACATTTTTGTTATCATTACCTTTTTTGCATGGCCGCAAAGGTCGCAGAAACGCAGACTGCCTGGCTGTTTGCCGGCGTTATTTATATTTAACAATTAATTTAGTAAAAATAAAAACAATATGTAATTATTGTGAGCGTTTTAAAATAACAACAAAAAGTTCGTTTTTAATTATTTTGAGCAGTTTTTGGTCAGCCAAGACGTGCATTGGGCTGCTATTTCGAAAAATTTTAGTTCGATTTTGAGGTTATGGCAAATGCAAGTTTCAACATTTTTAGCTAGATCCTCGCCTCTTAATAAAGAAATACTTATAACGGGGTTTCAGTTGGTGTTATCTAAATTTAACAGTCGTTGGTTTAAGTTCAAGAAGTGTTTGAGTTCAATTTTGCGGTTATGTGGTAAGTAATTTTCAACATTTTTCAGCCGGACCTTTGCCAATCTACGAAAAAATGGCTGAGGTACTTTAAATTATTGTTGGTGTTATCTAAACCTCTAAGTTTTAGGTTTAAGCTCAAGAAGTGAACCTTTTCCCACTCATAACCCCCAAACCGAAATCTATACTAGGTTGAGCGAACTTGATTTTAAGCCCTAGCACACGACAGCATATAAAAAGTTGGTATGGAGAAGGGTGGCAAAATAAAGGCATAACCAAAAATATTTCTTTTTACTGTCAAATTACAATTGGAAAGTTCTTTTCATTTTCATTTTTGAAATTGACTCGAGAGTTTGTTGGATATCATAAACAGAGGCCTTATCATGGCTCAGAACTACTTTTTTCGACTTTAACTTAGTCAAGACTTGCACCCAGTTAACTTTTTGGACTTAACTTAGCGAAGGTTTGTACCCACCTAACAAAAGTGATCACAGCAATCGGGTTCTTCGATATTATCTCGTGCTCAAATACACAGAAACTTTACACAGAAAGTAAACTAGTATATTAAAAGTGTAATATACTATGCTGCTGCCAAATGGACGTTATAGGTTCGCAGGTTGGTTCCTGCCAAATGACCAAATCGGGCTTTGAATAAGGTAATAAAGTTTAAATAAGAAATTGGATGGAACGAGCTACCTCAGTGCAAAACTTCAAAACTCATGCAACGGTAGATCCGAAGTACACAAAATTCCTATTTTTACTCGACAGGAGAGACTGTAACATGATAAAAATACTAACTGGTCACTGTCTGAAGGATGTGGCTGAGAGATCAAAAACACTGCAGGAAATGTCTAGAGCAGGACACCAGCTAAACAATAAAGCATCTTTTGTACAATTGTCCCGCATTGAAAAGACTGCTGTAAGCATTTGGGGTCTCCACGTTATGATGGCTAAGGTTTCGATAGTGAGGCCGCAGATCCTGTTATAATTCGCGTCAAGCGCAAGCATGCTAAAGGATGACTACTTCTTATGAGCCTAGCAAGTGATTTATAAAGGACTAAAACTGGTCTATGTGTGGCTTAATGGCCTACTAGATCAACCTAACCTAACCTATTATTATTTAGCAATTAATTTAGTACCATTGTGTGATCTTATCTGTTAGCTACCCCAAGTTCCAAAGAAAAATTTGTCAAATTAAAGGAATTTGTTCGACGTTGCGACATTTTCAACTGATCTCATCCTGAAAAAAATCGCTTCTGTTCAACTTTGTAGAAGGTCAATGGACTATTTGACAATTTTTAGTGGAAAGCATGCTCCAAAAGCATTCATAACCTCAACTAGAGTAATTATAAACACACAAAGCAAAAAACTGTATAAAACTGATTATAGAATAAGAAAATAGCGCACTCCAAATATATGTACAGATGCTAAATGGGACTCGTTTTGGACTGACAGATGGCGCTGCGCTGCGTGGCTCGTCAGTCGAAGTGCCACTTAAGCGAATTCCTCGAGAAAATTGCAAATTAATGGCTGTCACACAGTGCCAAAACAACAAGGCATCAAACATAACAACAACAATTAATACAAAAGCAAGATCGTATACAAAAACAACAATAGAAACGAAAACAAGCTGCTCTGGCCAGTGCAAATAATTATTTATCTTTCAAATCAACACGGCAAACGAAATGGTGTGAAAAATGTAGAATATTGTTTCTAATAAATAATATTACACTTGTTGTTGCTTTTTTTTACTTTTTTTTTGAACAAGCAAAGCGACTGGCTGCAAAATGAGTATCGAATTAGCGCGCCATTGCTAGTTTATGGATCACACTGATTGACGACATCGTCTATTTGCATTCGCACAATGCTACCGAAATAGTAAAAAATCAAACAGAAATAAACACGAAAATAAATAGCAGTTCGAAAATATGCAGCTACGACGGTTGTGTGTGTGTGTGCTACAAAACACGCATACACATACTTGTATCTACGCGGGTGCACGGTTGAAGACTTAAGAAGATCAACAGCTGCTTTGCAAGCATTTAACTGTTAAAGAAGTGTGTGTGTGTGTATGTGTTTGTGTGGGATCAGCTGAGCTAAGCTGTTGTTCATGAATTTGCGCTATCTATTTATTTAATTCATTTAGGGCTGATTATATTTCGTGGACGTAGTGAGTGAAATATTAAAAAAATAAATATATACATGTATATATAGATATATATATTATATATGTATATATTTGTATGCTAAACATGTGTATAGCTGCATATAATTATATATATGTACAACAATTAACTACGTCTGCGCATCGAAACAATAATAACAAAGCAGTTCCTTGATTTTCATCATTCAGTTTGTATGGCAGCTATATGCTATAGTAGTTCGATCTGGAAAATTTCTTCAGATATTGTAAAATTTTCAAAGAAAATTATTTTCGCGAAATTTGTTGAAGTTATTTCATCAAATAAAACGGTTTTCCTTACTAGAACTTCGTTTTGTTCGTTCACTTTGTATGACAGCTATATGCTATAGTAGTCCGATCTGGAAAATTTCTTCAGATATTATAAAATTTTCTAAGAAAATTATTTGCGCCAAATTAAGTGAATTTATTTCATCAAATAAAAAAGTTTTCCATACAAGAACTTCATTTTGTTCATTCAGTTTGTATGGCAGCTCTATGCTATAGTGGTCCGATTTGGAAAATTTCTTAAGATGTTATAACATTCTTTAGGCAAATAATTTGTGCAAAATGTGGTGAAGATTCCTTTTCAAATAAAAAAGTTTTCCTTACAAGAACTTAGTTTTGTTCGTTCAGTTTGTATGGCAGCTCTATGCTATAGCAGTCCGATCTGGAAAATTTCTTTAGATATTGCAGCGTAGCATAAGAGAAGACTTTGTGCCAAATTTGGTGGAGATATCTGGTCAAATAAAATAGTTTTCCTTACAAAAATTTAATTTGGTTCATTCGGTTTGTATGGCAGCTACATATGTATATGCTATAGTAAACCGATATTTAAATAAAAAACAGCAATTTTCTTAAAAAAAAAAAAACATTGTCAGCTCAAACAAGCTGCTTTATAACAATCACACAAAATTGAAAATTATGTCAAGCCAGCCTCTAAAGCTAATTGGGCGCTTTGTACTTGCACACTTCACCACACACGACAATTGTAGTGTATTGGTATGTGTAAGCGCGCATGCAGTTGAGTGTATGAGTGCAGCTGAGCAAACGTTTGGCCTGGGGTCACTACTTGACTTGGTTTGCTGTCTTATAGTGATTAGCACCTACCATTAATTACAACTACAAAAGCAATACTACTCTTCTCGCACACTTCCAACGAAAGTCACGAAGCAGACACATGCAATGCACACATGATGACAAAAACAACAAGGATCCGCGCCAACCATTTGTAAGGCATGGAAATTGCGGTCATTCGAAATGAAAATGAAAGTAAATGGCTGTAAAGGAACTGAAGAAAGACACCTTACAAAAACAAAAAAAAATATAAAAAATACAAAACTAAAAATTGTGCCAACAGCAAAACGTACGTGTCTAGAAGATTTCTAATTACGCACAGCAGTTGTGGCACAAACCAATGCCCACTTGAGCACATTTCCTGTCACGTCGACGCGCGCACAATGACAAATTATGAAACTATATGCATGTAAAGGTGGTTAAAAGTACGCGCCTGAAGCAACAAAAAAGGCCGCTGAAGTGCTGAAGCAGATGTGGCAAGTGCTGCTGAAGACATTTGGGAAGGAAGCAAGCACACAAACAAACACACGGAATGTGTGTTGCTGCCGAATCAGGTGAAGCAGTTGTCATTTGTGGCAAATATGAACACATTTATGCACACATATGTGTGTGTGTGTGTGTGAGTTTGTCTATATATATGCATATGTGTTTGTTTTGCATTTGTATTGCGGTCGAGTGCGCCGCGCATAGCACTTGAACACCAACGAGCCGCCCGAAAAATGCAGGCCAATTGTCAGTGCATACACGGCGTATGAGTAACTTTTATTTGGCTTGTTGAATTTCGCATTTGAATGTGGCGTTGCCAACTGCACCGAACTGCACTGAATTGTCTTAACTAGCTGACTGACTTACTCTTTAAGTGAGTGAGTGACGCATGAGCCATTTCAATGGCTAAATACTCGGTGTTAAGGCAGAGCTAGTGGAGTACAATAACAACAACAACAACGGGAGGCAAAGCATCTGATTTGTGGACGTCAAACATCTTAAATTTTTCAGTTTTCAATCATTTACAATTTTTTGTTATTTTTGAAATTTTTTCAATATATTTGACAGCTAACAGCATACAACAGACAAAAATCACATCACCAATTAATGCTGCTGAGCATATAAACTTGATGTATGCTATGTGTGTATGCAAATAACAGAATATATTGTACAGATACATATATGCTTTAAGGAAGTCATAAAAATGCTAAATTAATTGTATGCCAAGAAAATCGTTTCACATAAGCAATTGAGTAACACATTGGAAGTGGGACACGAAAAGCCATCTTTGTTTCAGATAAAATTTAAGTTATTCCAAGGTTTTTTCGAAGTCAACAGGTTTCTTGGACGGTAAAAAAGTTGAAAGATGAGAAACTAGGAGACTATCTCGTTGAAGATTATTGCCAAACGCAATAAATACCCGTAGAAACTTTGGAAGGCACTCAAGCAGCCATTTAGAAACGTCTAAAAGTAGCCATATACATTCCAAGACAAGGAAAATGGGTGACATATTAATTTAAGGCAAGATTCGCTGAAAGACGGTTATGCATGTCCGGAAATGTTAGAACTTAAAAGCTAGAAAAAAAAAACACTTTTTCATCGGATTGTGACTGAGGCAGCAAAATAAATCTATTGCTTAAAAAATTCTGTGTGAAAACTGGCCAAACCAACCAAGTCAACAGCAAAGCCGCATATCCATGACGCCAAGGTAACGCTCTATACTTGGTACGATCAGAAGGACGTGCTATAGTATGAGCTTCTAAAACCAGTTGAAAGCAGTAATGGTTAACGCTACCGACCACCAATCCTGAAATTGAAATTAACAGCTTTGCCCGACAATAATTTTCCATAACAATGATCGGCTGGGTAGCAAGACCGGTTAAGAAAGCAGCGGCTGGAAAGTTTTGCTTCGCCTGCATTCTAGCCTGGCTCTTGCTTTTGCTGACTACTATTTGTGTTGGTCGTTGCAGAATCCTCTCATTAGAATGTGGTTTACATGAAAGCACAAGAACAGAGTATCAAAAATTCTGTTGATTCATACTTGGCCAACAAGCCGGCGGAGTTCTTTTGGAATATAATCCACAAATTTTCAGAAAAATTGGAAAATGTTTTAACTACAGATGGACAATACTTTGAATAATACTAGTAGGAATGTTTTTCTCCAGCACCATATGTGCACAGACTTTGACGAAAAAACCCTGGGTTTGAGTCCAGTAAGATACTGCTTATAGTATTATAATTTTTTGGGTTCAGTTGAGACGAGCTCTTGATTCGTGCCCGAACCTGGCTCTGAACATAAGCTCTCGGACTTGTGTTAACTCTCGCCTGACCTCTCTGCTTGCATAGATCACCATGGGGTTCATAAAGGGCAACTCCTACAACGTGCGGTGATAGCGGCTTGAAGCGGAGTCTCACTAGAACAAAATTAATACATCGCTAAAACAACCAAAAAACCCAACAGAAGAAACAACAAAATAAAGATGGCCAAGACGAGGAATACAGGACCGTCTTCCGCAGAAGTAGTAGGATACTTAGATCCATCAACGCTCACCGTCACTCCAAAACAACCGGATAAAAGTGGCGAAAAGACAGCTTCGAGGAAAATTCCGGTCACACCAGCACCATCAACAAAACAAGGAGACCCCAGTTGCCACTACGGAAGGACTTCAAAACTCACCGAAACAAGAATTCATTACCCAAACGAGACACGCAGAAGAGGAATCCCTACAAAAGTGCAAGGGTATCGAGCAAATAATGAAGAGGCGATGTCATAATAGAATAGCGTCAGCATGGATGTTAAGAACGGAACGAAAACGCAAAGCTAGACGAACTCTTTGACGTAATGAAGAGTTATCGCAGAAACAGGCTCATAACAGAAAATGAAAAAAGAAGGCGGAAGCATCTTAGCAAACGCATCGCCAGCATCCAAGTCAGTAACTTCGAAGCGGCACGCGACAAGCCCTGTGGAGTCTTGAGAAACACTGCAGCCACAAAACGAAAAAGACGACCAATGGCAAAAAGTTTTGCTTAAAAAACAAGGAAAACCCACGCAAACGAAGGAACGGTGGACGAAGCACATAAAAACGCAAAAGAAAGATAACAAGGGAGGAATACAGCTGTCAATAATAGCCCCAAACGACAATCAGAGAACGTGATTATAAAGTCAGCAGAAGATTACTTTCTACGCTACGCCGAGGTCCTTAAGAATATGCGTAGCACTGTAAATCTCAAAGAAGCAGAGGTTAAACTCTTAAATGCCTTTAGAGACGGCTCAATTCGTTAAAGGAAATATTTACATTAGTCTCCAAGGCGCCCACACGTCTTCAAGCAGCACAAATGGCACACGCTACTTCTGCCAACTGCCAGCGTCGCTAATAAACACCTGTGCGGACACATACACGCACTTGTTTGCACATTTTCACAGCGAAAGTGGAGGAGGAGACAGACTTTGTAGAATAACTAAGTGTTTTCACACAAATTCACAAGAAATGTTAGTAAAGCTCATAAGCATACTCAACAATCGGCATTTTATAGAAATACAGGCAAACAGTTGTGCCTGTGTGTGTTTATTGTGTGAGTGTATGGGCGCGTGCGTGCATTTCTTATTTGTCTAGCGTAGCGATTGCTCAACAAATCGGCAAATGGCGGCAAATACTGCGACGACAGGCAAATTAAAACTGTGGAGGAGCACATTTACAGATGCATATATATATATATTCATATATATGTATATATCAACAAACTAATGAAGACATGTACATATATCTGTATACTAATGTATACATACATATATTAGGGTGATTCAAAAAAAAATTTTTTTTTTTCGATTGGTACTCAGAAAAATATGTTCCTAGACACCTCTAAGAAAGCCTCTCCAAATATGAGTTTTTAATTGTAACGGGAAGGTCCTCTTACAAACAGTTTCTATTTTTTCTTATTATCAGATAGAAAAATTTATATCTCGTTTCCAACTACTTGAAAAAATATCTTGTTCCTTGGATTTTGTAGGAAATTGAATGCCCTAAAAACAGGTCTCATATGATTTTTTCGTAAACCCAACCGTTTAAAAGGTTAATATCTTTAAGTTAAAGTTTGATTATTTTTGGGAAAATTTTTTATTTCTTATGGATCTTATTACTCAATGAGAAAAATCATTATGAATGATGAAACTCGTAGGTTTTTGGAGAGGCTTTCTTAGAGGTGTCTAGGAACCTATTTTTCCGAGTACCAAACGAATAAAAATAAAAATTGAATCACCTTAATACACAAGCGTGTTTACTTGCTATTGCCATTGGAGACATGCAGCGTCGCTGTTCGTGAGTTACGTGTTTGTGTTTACTTAAAAGTGTAGTAGTTGTTGTTATTGCCATCTATAAGACAGCTCATTTGTGCGCATCTTGCCACCAAAGAAATATTTCCCGGAAGCCGCTTAAATGCTTTGCTGCTGAGTTTTCTCCAGCCGCCATCTTTCATTGTTGCCAGTGGCAACAAGTTTTTATAGAAATATTTATATATGCCTATATATGTATATGTATATATGCATCTTATATAAAAATTATAATAATGGCGCCTCGTGCGGCAGCAACTCGAGCACTTACCGCTTTTTGTGGCAGCGTGCGTTGGAAAGCGTACTCCTGACGCGCCACAAAGAGTGCAGGCGTTAAGCTTTCTTCCTGGCTTGCTTCAAATATAGCTGTGAGTGTGTATGTGTTGCTTCGTTGGTATGTGTGTTTAAAACAGCTGTAAAGAAATAAAAAGCCGGAATTAATTTTAGAGTATTGAAAAAAGGAAGAGAAAATAACAAAAAAAATTTCAATGAAGCATTAAATAAAACAAGTCAACGCTGAGTCATATTCGGTATGTAAATTCTTTTAATGATTTTTAATATTTTTTAGTTATTTTTATTTCAATTATTTTTTTTTATAACAATTTTTTTTATATCTTGTTAATTTTTTTGTGTATGTTTATTTCGATAACTTTTTTATTTCGATAAAAAATCGATTGATTATGTCAATTAATTTTTTTTCAGATAAATTTTTTCTTATATTTTATTTATTTTTCTGTATGTTTTATGTTGATATTTTTTTATTTCGACTAAAAAAAATTTATCGAAATTTTGGAAATTTATCGAAAATTTTTTTTATCAAATTTTATCGAAAAACTTTTTCTTATATATTATTTATTTTTTTTATTTCGACTAAAAAAAATTTATCGAAAATTTATCGAAAATTTATCGAAAATTTTTTTATCGAATTTCATCGAAAAATTTTTTCTTATACATGTATTATTTATTTTTTTTTTTTGTATATATTTTTGTATTTCGATTAAAAAACTTTTCTCGATAAATTTTTTTTATTTCGATAATTTTTTTCTTTTTTGCTTTATAAAATTCTCTTAAAAATTCCACCAAAAAACATGTGTGTAGTATATTACACATTTTTATTGAACTTGTCGCTGCGCTGCCAATGAGCGCCTTCAATTGCCCGCAAAAGTGTGCAAATTAGCCAGCAAACTGGTTTCATATTTTTCCGCCGCACCCACCCCGCCGCGCGCATATAAATTAGTGCAATTGCATTAAAAGCTCGTTGGTTTAACTTAAATTAAAATTATTATTTTTTCTCGCGCGTTTTACTTTTCCTCATTGCGGCGGATGAATGAACCCTGTTGCCAAATATTAAGCGCGTCTGTCATTAAAGCCGATAACAAACCAAAAAAATATATAATAACAAAAAATAAATGTAACAAAAACCGGACGCCATTAAAGTTTGCTTAAAATCATCATTAGCACTTTTTGCCTGGTTGTTGTTATTGTTACTGTGCTGCTCCCAAATTCTTCATAAGCAAAAAGTGTCAAACGCAGCTGCACTTCCCTTTCGTTGGGACCGAAAAAAGTACGCAACCCGTTTGGTCAGTGTCAAAGTCAATGTTTCAAAGTTGTTTGTTACGATTTGTTGGTGCTTCTTTGTCATCTTCTTCTGCTTCTTCTTCTTTGCTGTCTTCTGGCATTGCGTGTGCGCGGCGAATTGCTTTTAAAATCATAAATAAGCCATTTATTGCTGTCAATGCAAATGCACCTGATGATTATGGCAGCGCGCCACAGCCCAGCGAGAATATTTGTCACGCACTCAGACACTTACGCATACAAACATCTTTACATAGATACAAACTGCTAACAGACATATGTATGTATGTATGGTTAGCAGGGCGTGGATTTCAGTATTATGACTTTGAAATGGAAAGCAATGGTTTTATTTTTAAGTTTTATTACTGTTTACTGATATGAAATTGCAACAAGAAAAACAATAAAAAAATAAATATTTAGAAAAAATAAGATTTTCAGTGAAAAAAGTTTTAGGAGCAATTTAATTCATTTATTGAAAATATGAAATTTAATTTAATTTTTTTTTTGCAAAAAATTTTTATTAAAAAAAAAATAAAAACTACTTAAAAAAAAAAAAATATTTACAAAAAATTAAAAAAAATATTTTTTTTTAATTTATTAAAAATAATAATAAAAATTTAATAAATTTAAAATAAATATTTTTATTTTTATTTATTTTTTATTTTTGTTTTTAAATTAAATATTTAAATGAATATCACTAAGAAACAATAACTTAACCTTAAAAAACAAAAACATATTTCAGCAAAAAAAAAAAAATAATAATAAATCATAAACGATCACAACAAGAAAATATAATACCCTTCAGAAATACATATAGAGGTTTCTATACAAAAACGTATGTGTTCGACCAAAAGTGAGTAGGGGAACTCCACAAGATAGATACAGATACAGTGAAATATCTAGAGCTCACACTGGATAGGAAGCTTTCATGGAAGCCGAATAGGAGGAGAAGTCATTAGCAAAAGGTGGGGTCTCTCAACGAAAGTGCTTTTCTGGCTCTACGACACCATACTTGTAGTCCAGCCCATATTGTTCTATGGAGTCTTTATGTGGTGGAGGGCTCTAGAAAAGACCACACTTGCAAAGAAACTCGGTAGCTTTCAACGGGCAACGCTCATAAGCATGTGTGGTGCACTAATGTCCACTCCAACCATGGCTTAACGTTATCTTGTAAATATAAAAATAGTAATAAATATAAAGTTAGTAATAACTAGTGATGGCCACTAATTCGTATTCCCATAATCCCACATCTCAATACACCGAATGCCGTAAGGTACAAAACTTTTGCACTTACGCAACACGATAGCAACAACAAACAAATAAAGAAAATACGTTTTAAATAAGAAAGCAATAAACTTAACTTAAGCGGTAGAAGACAGCTGATAACTGCGAGCAAGAAAGTAAACTCAACTCATAAAAGTAGTGAGTAAAACTTATGCTTCCGTCTTGTCATGCAAAACTTCCGGATGTTGAGCGGAAAGTTGTGATACCATTAAAATAATCTCACTTACAACAAACAAAAAGGTGAAATGCTGACAACACCGAAGTGGGAGGCAGGGTGACAGGGTGAGACTTGGGTGAACAAAGAAAAACTTTCAACAGATTGACAAGTGATATCTTGAATTGGCAGCATATTTCTGCAAGAATAAGTGAAGAAGAAAACAAGAAAGAGATAGTAGGGCGAACGGAAAGAGAGAGTGTACCATTATATGCAAAAAAAAAGCACTTTTTCGTAGCCCCTCAAGTGACTTGAGATGCAGTGCGTGTAATGTGTCATAAATGTCGAGAAGTAATTGATTTATAAGCCGCCTGCATGGACTAATGAGCGAGCAGGCTGTGGCTGTTAGTTTTACCTCAAAAAACTGCTGATGACTTGACATCGAAAAATGATTTGAAGAAAAAAAATTAACACAGTTTTGATATTACTATGAGAGACATGGAAGAAAATGTAACAGCAAATGGTTATAAAATTAAAAAAAGAAACTCTACAAGAAATTTAAATACTAAGCAATACGTACGAAGTCAAGAACTAAGGCACCAGTGAAACAATGGAGCATCCCTTGAGCACTTGTCCCGCACTGGCAGCACAGTATGAGACACTGCAAGAGGTATCGATAGTAAGGCTTCAGAGTATATTAAAATTCGTGTCAAGTGCAGGCATCCCAAAGGATGACTACTCCTTATGGACTTCGTAACAGAGCTCCGTCTGGCATCGCAAAGCGTAAAAACTGCTCTATGCGTGCCTCATTCGCCTACCATACTAAGCAAACCTAATACTAATGAAACTTTTCGGCTTACAACCAGGTTAGGTTAAGTTAGATGGCTGATCGAAGATCGCACATGGATTGTTATACTGTTGTCCTTTGGGCTACTTCCGGGAAGCCCAGCTAACCAATAGTTGAACACAAGAGGACACGAGACCACCAACCCGGTCCCATTCGACCGCTAGCGGTTCTAGGGTGCCTTTCCTTGCTAGCTCACAAGCTGTGCAATTTCCTGCGATTACGTTATGGCCCATGGCACCCATACCAGTCTATAAATAAGTTCAAAGCTAATATCGTCGCTCTGCTATGTGAATGAATGGTTAGTTCTCTGAAGGAGGCTGCACTCCGGAGCACCAGATCTACTGCTACTTTAATGGCTGCAACCTCGGCTTGGAACACACTGCAATAGTCCGG
This sequence comes from Bactrocera zonata, assembly GCA_037783105.1. Lineage (NCBI taxonomy): Eukaryota > Metazoa > Arthropoda > Insecta > Diptera > Tephritidae > Bactrocera > Bactrocera zonata. Next base: position 335,685 of record JBAWJQ010005094.1, on the reverse strand, counting down.
AATTCTTTGATACAGAGTTTCTGAGAGTAAACCCCTCCACCAACCTTATACCCAAACTTTGATCCATCTCCTTCAACCTTTTTCCACCCACAACTTCCTCGGTATGTCGGCTGAGAAGGAACCACCAGAATTCGGTTTGGCGACTGCATGATCTAAGTGATCTCGTATAAATTCTTGGTGTGTGAGGATATCCAAGTGTGCAGATACGAGTTCTTTTAAGAACCCAGATTCACAGAGTGTGATATACGCTTTCGCAGCCACAGTGTCTCTTGACAGACTTACTTGATTCTTGTATTCATTTGAAGCACATTGTAGCAACTAAATTATGTCCATTAGATGCCGCTGCTGTCGACATAGCATTGTTACTACCTTAGAATGTAACTTCATACTGGCAGTTTTTTGGTATTTTGGCCTTCGGAACTTCTTCAGCTAATGAGCACTTTCTCAGCCTGTTTCTTCTTTCACTGTTTACAGTTGGAGTTCGCTAGCTTGCAACTTAGCGATAATATAACTAGAACTGCAACTATGCGAAGAAGAAATTCTTTTAAAACGAAGAAGTCATAAGAAGTTATTGAAATATGCAAAACTGTGTACGGTTGTTGTTGCCTGGCTATTTCATATTATTATCTCGACTCTATTTCATTATAATTCCCTTTGTAAGATTAAACATTTATGCTGTTTCTTTCCTGATTGCTCGAGTTTGTCATGTGTGGTTCTTCAACTTTTTGTTGGAATTGCTTTCGAACCTTTTTTACGCACTCGCTCGTCCGCACCGACCACACGATATTTGCCTGACGACGACTTGATTTCTGCGTAAAGTTCAAAGATAAACGAACTGTGGCACTGCGTTTGCGGCTTAGCGGATCAGCGGCTCAGCTGTGCGTTTGCCTCACTTCCCGGCGTAACGCTAAGCGGCTGTTGGCGCGTGATTAAGTGCTGCACCAGAAAACCTGCCCATAAGCGCTGTGTGGTTTTGGTGACAAATTTGCTCGAAATGTCACACTAATCAATTTCCCGTTAATTTAACTCATTTGGATTTCATTTAATTAGAGTGTTTTGTGCTTTTTTGTTTTTGTTTGCTGTTAATGTGCCTCACATGGCGAGGTCAACGGAGGTCTTACAGGTGTCTGAGTTGAAAAGCACCGCACGGAAGTTGAAATCGATTAAGGGCGAGCAGGTGTTGAGCAGTTTTTGTAAATTGTGTATCATGAAGATGTGCTGTATCTTAAAATCTTACAAGCCGTGTTACTCAATTTTAGATATTTTATTTTATTTTTTTGTAATACCGACAAGTGTCGAAGCGTTTTTATCGATTCCAAATATTATCGAAAATTTTTCTATACCTAAAAATCACATTTTTAAATGTTGAAAATTAAAATAAAAAAAAATTAAAACTTTTAAAATTAAAATTAAAAAAATTTAAAACTTTTAAAATTAATAAAAAAAATTAATTTTTAATAATTAAAATTAATAAAAAATAAATAATTTTTAATTTTTAAAATTAAAATTAATAAAAGAAATAAATAATTTTTTAACATTAAAATTCAAAAAGATTAATTTTTAAAATTAATATTTAAAAAAAAATTAATTTTTCAAATTAAAATTCAAAAAAAAATTTAAATCAAAAAAATAAAATAAAATAATAAAAAAAATTAATGTTTTTTGATGGATTTTTCAAGTCTTTGTTTTCATTTTTTATATTTCTAATACACTGGTTTCTAAAAATTTAATTTTTTTTTTTTTGAGATTTATTTCCATTTAATATATTTTTTCCATGATATTATTAAGCTTTATGTCTTTCTTTCCCAAATAAACGCCAAACCTCCTTTTCTTATACATTTTTATATTTGCTAAATATTTACTAAAAAATTGTGCTCCCATAGACCAGAAATAAGGGTAAAGTTATTTCAACAAAACGAAAATAAATAAAACTTATTCAAAACTAGTTATTTCAGTGCACAAGTCCTTTCAGTCCTTTGAATATTTGCCATAATAATTTCCAGTCATTCTAATCCTATCTAATATTAATGCTAAGCGCCAAAATGTAGGCAACATTTTTGTTGAATATTTTGGTATATTGGAAATTTTCTAATATTAATAATGATCGCCGAAAGGTAGGCAACATTTTTGTTTAAAATTTCGTTACACTGGAAATGTTCTAATTTTAGTACTATGCGCTTTTGTTTCACATTTTACAATACTGGAATTTTTCTGATATTAATACTAATCGCCGAAAGGTAGCCAACTCTTTTGTTTAACAATTGGGTACACCGGAAATTTTCTAATTTTAATGCTAAGCGATGATATGTAATCAATGTTTTTGTTATACGTTTTGGTATAATAAATTTTTTCCAATATTAATACTAAGCGCCGAAAGGTAGGCAATAGTTGTGTTTTGTTTAAAATTTTAGGATTTGCCATGTTTTTTTCTAAGGAAAGTTTTTTCAAAAATTTATTTTTACAGAGGTCTATCTATATAATAAGAGTACAATAGACCTTAGGCTCGCGGTGCAATCATCATTTATTTGTCTATCTATACCATAATAAAATATTTTTTTTGATGAACTATTGTTTCTCTGAAGAATTAGCAAGATCAAAAAAGTTCTTGATACATACTCGCAAAATTAAATGATCTTAAAAATTATGGCAAAACAAAAATAAATATAAAAATTTAAGAAATAAACAGTTCTAGATTGTAAGCGGCACCAGCAATACTTAGAGACGTCATGCAGTATTTCTCCAAATATGTATTAAAAAGCATTTTCTAACTTTTAAAATAAATTTACAGGAACTTACACACTTTCAAACAAATGCGCCAAAATGTAGGCAACAATGAAAGTAGTAAACATTTAATTCTAGAATGTAAACAGCAACATTTTTCGTCTCCAAAATTAAGCAAACAATTTTAAAAAATTATAATTATTTCATAAATTCATAAAAACGTTGAATAAGTAATATATTGAGGGGAGAAACAAGTTCCAAAAGAGAAACAGAACTGTTATAAATATATATTTCTTTAACATCTTTGCATAGTAAGCTCAACTGGGCGATTAAATTCTTATAAAATGTTGCAGCAAATGGGTCTATAAATTTTCAAGCATATTACTAACTAATATTGAAAAAAAAAAAATTAGAACTCTTTAAAACGACTTAATTCACAACAAAAAATTAGTGTCGAAGCAACGCAAGCAACTAGATCTGACCTCACCTAATCGAAATTCGTTGAGCACGCATTTCATTTGACGCAACACCCGCGAAGACATACGACATGAATCAATGAGTAGCAGCGCTATGTATACGTTTAGACTTTGAAGAGAACCGGAGAGCGCAATTTCTGCAAATTCCACTAAATCTAACTATTAGGCATTATTTTATTATTAAAAAGTATTAAATTCTTATCGACAAATGCCAGTTTAGTCACTGATATGAACACATAGTAATCGTAAGTCTATGAGAGAGCAGCGCGCAAAGTTCTCACTGATAATCAGTCAAGTTTAGAATGAGTGTTTTTTGAGTGCATGAAAAATACTCAGCAGCTACAAATGAATATCAGTGTGATTCAGTGGGTAATTTTGCGCGACTGGATCTTGGTTAGAGAAGTACTAGGTGCTCATTAGAAGAATAAATGTACATATGTATGTATGTTATGCTTATGTATACGGGTTGAGGTAGTGTTGATCAATTCAAGATAACCCGAAAAAAATATAATGTGTTATACTTATTTGGTTTGGTATTTATTTATTTACATAGATGTATATGCCATATATTTGTATGTGTAAATCTATAATAGCAGCTGCAAATGAGTGCAGGTGTAGGCCGATACAATCAGTCTGGAGTATTCAATAATCATAAAAGGGGAAAGTGGAAGAAATTAAATTAACACTCCAGATTAAATTGTCGAAAATCTTAAGATTCCATAAAGACTAATGGTTTTTGTGCGATAAAAGGAGTGCAGGGGAACTCAAACATTGATAAAAAGAAAAGTTAATTCAAATTAAAGTCAACCACAACAAGTAAGGAAGGACTAAGTTCAGGTGTAAGTGAACATTTTATACTCTGGAAAGATGGCAAAAGAGCTCGACATCTCCGGCGAGTCCTTTCGAATGATTTTGATGGATATTTTGTGTATGAAACGCGTTCTTACCCGACTCGTTCCGGTAACGATGATTTTATTTTCAAAAAGAATACAGGTCTCTTTGGACATGCTTGCTCGTGTGAATTCATGGAAAGCGTTATAACTGCCAATGAGACATAGGTTTATGAGATTGACATGCAAGAAAGTAGAAAAATCAGCGAAATGGAGGGAAAACATCGAGCCGAAACCAAAAAACCCCAACAAAGCCGCTCATAAATCAAGGTGATACTCATTCTTTTTTCGATATTTATGGTTTGATGCATCATGATTTTGTTTCGAAGGAATAGACGATCAGCAAGGCTTTCGGTTAGGCCGTTTTGAGGCATTTGCGTGAGAACATTCGTCGAAAACGGCGGAGTTGTGGAAGAATAATTCATGGATTTTAGACGACGACAGTGCACCATTGCATTTGGAAGCAATTTTCCACATTTTTGACAACACGACATTTTAATTCCAGAAAACGATGCTCTCTGACATTTACTAAGGTTCCTTACAGAGTGACCGATACTTTCGGTAATAAGTCAGACATAGGCACTGAGCTCCACATATTCGATATCTGAGCACTTGAATAGTTATGGTCCGATTTCGACTAATTTTGGACGTGAATATGCATACTTCAAATTCATTTTATGGTATATAGAAGTTTGATTTCGATAACATTATTCCATTCGATTTATATACTGTAAAGTGAAATTTTTTTTTTTGAAAATTTAAATTAAAATTTAAGGGAAACTGATTTCGCCTAATTTCACTATATTCATTATATCACATACAAAATTTTTTTGTAATTGGTTAGGTAGTTTTAATTAAAATAATTTTTCATATTTTATAAAATTTTTTAGTTAAAAAAAATAAATTTATTTTTTACTTAAAATAAATAAATTTTTATAAAACAAAAAACTTTGTAAAAAAAATTTATATAACCAAAAGGCCTTATAAAATTGATAACAATTTACTTAAACTTTTGTAAAAAATAATTTTTATAAAACAAAAAACTTTACAAAAAAAATTTATAAAACTAAAAAATCTTATAAAATTGATAAAAATTAAAAATTTTAATTAAACTTTTGTAAAAATTAATTTTTATAAAACAAAAAACTTTATAAAAAAAATTTATATAGCTAAAAAATCTTATAAAATTGATAAAAATTCAAAATTTTAATTAAACTTTTGTAAAAATTAATTTTTTTGTAAAATTAAAAATAATATGAAATTAGTTTGAAATTAAATTTGCAAAATAATTTTTTATTTCATTAATCGTAATTTTAGTAAAAATTAAAACATTAAAAAAAAAATTGCAATAATTAACAAACTACGCTACCACTGTTGGGCGATAAGCGGCTCTGCGTGTCACACCTACACATACATATGCGCTTACCACAGCCACAAATCAAGAAGAAATACAGGAACAAGCCAAATTCTGCACACACACAAACTATTATCAGCGAAAGTCACGTTAGCATGTATGTGTGTGTGCGTGTGTGTGAACGTGCGAATCTATCTCTCGGCGCATAGCCAAAAAATTCACAGTGGCACACGTTGTGGTCGCATGAGACGTAGACGGCGGCAGCACCTGATTTGCGCTGCTGATAAAAGCCGTTATCACTGCTGAGTATTATTTACTACACGCATACATTCGTACATACGCGGCTACATATTATTAGTATGTATGTATGTATGTATGTATGTATGTATATATGCAAAAATTTAAGCATACAACTAATGTGGCTAACAAATCTGCAAAGTGAACTTTAGCAAGGCGATTAAGCGTTTTGCAAAGGCGCTTTTCTCCAGTTGTCAGCGTGCATGCATACATGAGTGTGTGTGTTGTTTAGCTTTCTTAGCAGCCACTTATCGGCTTAAGCTGTTAAGTCGAGTCATAAGACATACATACATATGTATGTATTAATGTACACACAAACAAACAACAGCACATGGCACCTCTTATGCTGGGTGTCTGCTTGAGGAGTGAGATCAACAGCGCTTATCAAAATCCGCGCCTTAAACTTTGCGTGTGTGTGCGTGAGTGTGGCAGTGGAAGCATTATCTGCTGAGTTTGTAGTTGTAGTTGTTGGTTTTTTCATTTCATATTATTATTACTTTGATAACTGCAATTGTTGTTGGGCGAGTTGTTGTTACTTTAGTTTTTATTGTTTGTGTTGTTGCATTGTTATTGTATTTGTTTTCATACATATACATACATAGGTGTTGTAGTATTGCTGTTGTTGTTGTTTTTGCATGCGTTGTTGTTTTTGTAGGTGTTGTTGTTATTTTTTGAACGTCTTGTTGTTTTTGTTTTTATTATATTTTAATTTTTTTTGTATATTTGTTGTTGTTTTCTACTTTTTCGGCATATGTTGTTGTTGTTGTTGTTGTTTTTATGTGTTGTTGTTGTTTTATGTGTTGTTATTGCTATTGTCACGGCGCTGTTATTCTAAACTCTTTATTAGTTGTTAATTTTGATATTCTCTTGCTGTTGTTGTTGTAGTTGTTGCTTTATTTTAGAATATTTGTATATTGTATTTTCGTTTATTGCTCTTGTACTAACTGTTGTATGCTCTATACATGTGTGTATGTATGTAACATAACTTTTATAGCGGATCATTATAGTAATTACTTGTTGTTGCTGTTCTTTGTTTCTCTCAATAGCATTTTACATATTTTTGCACATTTTGCTCACTTTTATTGTTGTTGCTATATTTGCTTTTACTTTCATTTTCAACATTTTAGCTGGCATTGCTTTTGTTGTTGTTTTTTGGGTTTTTGTTGATAAGATAGTGACGAGCTGCAACAACAACACAAGCAGGCTAGTCAGCACATACATAAATACATACATACATACATACATACATATGAAGCATATACCCACACCCATGCCTACATATGTGTTATTTCATGCATGTATGGGTGTTTTAGTTTTGTAATTATTTGTTCTTACGAGCGGCTACGTCTCTTCGGTTGCCCGAGTGTGTGTGACTGTGTTCAATACAATCTCAGTGTGCATAACCTTGGCTTTGCCCATAGTTATCAGTCAGCTAACTGATGTCATAAAAAAAGTGAATTTATTTCGGTATTTCTTACAATTATTTTTAGTAATATTTTTTGCAATTTAAATTTAAATTTTATTATTTATAAATAAACAATTTGTTATTATTCATAAATATGGGAAATATGAAAGCTCACAATGCTGCTGTTAATATCTTTGTAAAAGTCAAATATTAAGAGCTGGGACATGGATGTGAGTCACTTGGCTCAGCGAAAGCTACTCAAATTGCATAATGTTTACTGGATTTCTTTATAAATTTTCTGGATTTCCCCATAATCAAGAGTTTAGTGACTCGCACTTAATGAGCAAAACTCATTCAATTAATTTTCGATAACAAGATCGAAAAACTAATGATTTTTCAACCTATTTTAGCTCACTCTACAAACCTGCTATGGTGCTTTTAAGTAAAGTTCTTGAAATTTTGGTACGAAATTTGAGTTAAAGAAATCACATAATAATATATCGATTTGCTTCTGTCAAGAGAAATTTTTAAAATTTTCTTGAACAGAAGTGCTCAAAAATAATCAAATGAGCTATATTTCATTGCAGAAAATATGTTTTGAATAAATAAGTTTAAGTATTGCTTCAACGATTTAATTCAACATGAAATCAATTTTGGAACTCCAAGTTTGCCCCCAAAATTTCCTTCATTCGAACTCGCATAAAGTTTTTTCATCTGAAGTATATTTAATTACTTCAATATACAAAGGTACTCAAACGACCTAGACAGCCAATCAGTATAATTTCATAGACGTGAGCTTGTAGGCATTAATTAATCGATTGATTTTGTTAAAAAAATCGTCAATAAGTCCTTTGAAAAAAGTTATGGTAAAAATTATGGTAAGGTTATTATAGCAAACATTTTTGATAAATAAAAAACTCAAAACCAATGGTAAAACTAGCAGAAAAAAATTATAACAAAAATTAGAGCAAAAATTATAGCAAAAAATTATAACAAAAATTATAGCAAATATTATAGTAAAATAATTTTAGTAAAAATTGCTAACAAAGACTAACCTAATAAATTCGAAATTATAGCATTATAATTTCAGCACAAAAGTGTTTGTTAAAATTATGATAAAATAATTATAGCAGAAAGTTGTAATAAAAAAAATTTAAAAAAATCATAAAAAAGGTAAAAAATACAGTAAAGAACTTAAAAAGTATTTGTAAAAAATTATGTTAAAAACTCTAAGATTATAATTTCTGCATAAAAGTAATTGCAAATATTATGTTTAAATAATTATAGTAAAAATTATAATACAACACAATTTAAAGAAATTACAGTAAAAATTATGGTTAAAAAGTGATTTTAACACATTATGGAAAAAATTATGATAAAATAATTGTAGTAAAATTTTTACACATTTAACAATTGTAAAAGCAAGAAAAAATAATTCAAAAATGATAAAAATATACAGTAACAAAGTGATTGTAAAAAATTAAAGAAAAAAATATGGTAAAATATTTATAGCAAAAAATATTATAAAAAATTATTTAAACACTTCTAAAATAAATGTAAGAAATTATAGCACAAAAGTGATAGCGAAAATTATGCTAAAGTAAGTATGGTAAACATTCAAATAAAAATTAAAAAAAAAACATTAATAAAATTATAGTAAAATATCATAATATTACAAAAATTATAGCATAAAAGTGATTGCAAAATTTATTGTAAAATAATTATAGCAACAATTATAACAAAATCTAATTTAAAAAATTCAGAATATAGTAAAAAATTATAGTAAAAAAGTTTAAAAAAATTGTAGTATAAAAAATTATAACAAAAAATAATTTAAAAACTCAAAATTTAGTCAAATTATTGTACAAAATCCAAATAGATACTGACAGAATTTCTAGTAAACCTGGATGCACTTAAACAAGCTTTTAATTTTACTCAAATTTTGATTTGACGAAATTATACAAGAAAACTGAATAAACAATTATATTATAGCAACATAGCGCACAAAGACAAGAATAACTACCACTAAGACCAAAAAATTTGAAAAATTAATTTAAATTGAAAACTAGTTAAGCGGTTATCGCTGAAGATTGGCTGAAACATAATTCAGAACAAACTCACAAGCACACAACCCATAAACTAAGCCCTATACAACTAAACTCTCTACAACTGGAAATCAGTTGACCAATCAATATCACTCACCTCCAAATAATTTAACAAACGATAAAATCTCACACAAAACTATTTCAGCTTGAGAATCACTTAAAACTTGAATTGAGTAACCGTAATTGATAAAGCCAACAAAGCAGATAACACAATGGCAAACAGATTAGCACTAAAGTGTAAAGAAGCGTAGAGTGTGGGTGGAGATAGCGATAAATGCTGTCTATCAATAAAGCATAACCTGAGAAAGAGTAAATAAGCATAATTTTCAGAAATTACGAAGACAGTGCCACAGGTGTAGATTTTGTACCAAACTAATGTGGGCTGGTAACAGTAGCACATTTTTATAAAAAAAGCAGAAACTTTGGAAAAAGCTAGCAAAGATATGGAACTTTTGACACAGCTTCAATTTTTTAGCAAACTCAACTTAAGCGTTTTTAAATTTGCCAATACGCTGCACTGATTGAAGTCTTAATGAAGTGACACAAGAAGCTTGTGAACTCACAGGCGTCGCATGCAAGAGGTCTCGGCTTATCAGCTGGAGACTAGGGTGTGAAATGAGAGAAATGCGAGTGACGAAGACGCGCAGCGATGCATAAAGTTGAAGGAAAAGAAGAACGCTACAATTTAAAGATTGAAATGCATATTCAGATTGCAAAAATATAAACAAGGAAATGCAAAACCGTTTTCGTATTGTTGTTGGTGCCAAATTTTGCGCAGAAAAATTATTAAAAATTAAAACAAAGATGCAAAGACTCTTTTTTCTTACATTGCAATTTTTTATATTAAAATTTGTTACAGTTAATTGAGTTCATTTTCTTTTTAGGTTTCGTAAAAACATGTAAACTTCAGAAGTAAACCGTTACGCTCTTATATTTTTTGGACCAATATAACTCAACAAAAAAACCCAAAAGAATTTCATATATTTTTTAAGATTTTTATTTGCTTTGATAACCCTTAATCAGTGAAAGAAACGCAGTCCCTGTGCTATTAGAGTAAAAATCGGTACTTTATGTTATTTATTCCACATATCTGTCGCAGTTCCGGGAGTTTTAAGTCTTTGGTTAAGTATGGAATCATGTTCAAAATTGAAATAATCATTGAAAAATAAATTAACAAAAAAATAAAAATTTTACAAAGTCAAAAAAAAAATATTATTAAAAATAACTTAGTAAAAAAAATATAACAAAGGCAAAAAAAATACAAAAAATAATAATAAAAACTGAAATACCAATATACGTATTTAAAGCTATTTAAACTTAAAAATATTAAAAATAAATTAAATTTTTAGAGAAAAGTTATCGTAAAAAGAGTACAATAAAAAATATGGTAAACCGAAAATCTTTGAAAAATAATTTTAAAACTAAAAAACGGTAAAACTTACAATAAAAATTAAAACAAAAAATTATAGCAACAAAATATAGCAAAAACTTGTAACAAAAATTATAGTAAAAAGTGAAAACCAAAACTAACTTAATAAATTTAAAATTAAAGCATTATAATTTCAGCTAAAAAATTATGGCAAAACTTATGATAAAAAAATTATAGTAGAGAATTAAAATAAAATATAATTTTAAAATAAAAAAATTGAAAATTGCAGCTAAAAATTATAGTAAAGAAGTCTTAGAAATTATAGGAAAAAATTTAAAATGATAGAAAAACGAGAAAGCTAAAATTATAGCAAAATAATTTTAGTAAAAAAATATAATGAAAATAATTTACAAAATTGTTCAAAATTATAGTAAAAAAGTTTTAAAAATTATAGAAGAAATTATTATAAAGTAATTGTAGTAAAAAATTTTAAAAATTCAAAAAAAAAAGGAAAACGTGGAAGCTAAAATTATGATCAAATAATTTTAGTAAAAAATATAATGAAAATAATTTTAAAAAAAATTTTCAAAATTTTAGCACACTTTGAATACAGTATTTTCCATGTAGTAGCCATTTGATCACATTGCAGTGAGTAGCATTAGAAAGCGTGATCAGTTCTGCTTCTATTGTTTTTTTTCTCCGTCATTTGTAATATGGTTTTCGAGATGCTTCGAATCAAAGAGCACATGCGTAGGCGAATTACTGCACCGAAAAAAGTATTTCATACAGAAAGCAGGCAAAGCGGTTTAAAGTCAGTGTATATGGTGTGAAAAATATTAAAATGAAGTCCAAGGAAAGTTGCTCTCTAAAATATTTATCCAAAATTGAACGAAAAAAGGTCCTGGTGATCGAAATCTTGTAGCAAGGTTGTTGGCCTTAAAAAATCCAAACAAATCAATGTCTGTGCGCGATTTGACGAAAAAAGCTAAAACCAATGCTACTATGATTCAAAGAGTGAAGCGAAAATATAATTTAAAAACTTATAAAATACAAACGATTCCCAAAAAGTTAACGACAAGGAAAAATAGGGAAAACAAGGCTACAATCCTATATTTTTAATTTTTTTTTTTTAATTCTTTAAAATTAACTGAACTAAAAATTGTTTACTCACAGCAAATTGCAAAATTTTCGTAAGTTCCTCTCCGTTCAAGCACTATAATTCTGCTGCCACTTAATTTGCTGAATTTTCCGTTGTTTTTGTTTATTTAATTATTTTTCATCCACTACTTTTAGTTGTAAGTTTTTCAAAAGTTTGATTTCACTTCAAAAAATTGAGAAATGCTTATTTTTTGCGTTTCACAAAGTCTACAAAATTCAGCATACAAATATCACCACAGGCATTCGTAGAGATTTCAAAAAAAGTTTTGTTTTTATATTTTATTTTTTGGTAAATGTTTATCAAAAATGTTTAAAATCTGCAGTATATTTTAAAGTTGATTAAAACCTGTTTTGAAAACTTTTATCAAAATTAAATTTGAGATTGTGCACAGAATTAAAAACTGAAAACATTTTTTGCATCAAAAAAATAAAAGTGTTTTAAATATATTTTAATAAAATTATTATATTTTAAATTTTAATAGCAGAAAAATTATTATTTTTAAATATTTGTTTTTAATTTTTTTTTATTTTTTTTTAATATTTCTTTTTTAAATATTTTTTTTTAATATTTTTTTTCTTTTCTCATAAAATTTAAATATATTTTTTAAACACTTTTTTGAATTTTTAATAAACAAATTATTTTTCATATAATTTATTATAACATTCTTTTAATTGTTTGCATTGTGTGTATTTACGAAATATTTTATTTTTTTAGATTTTTTATTTCTTCTTTGCTTTTTGTTTTTATTTAACGGGCATATTTATTAAGGTTGTTATATTTTTATAATTTTTATATTTACTGTCAAATTTTTATTATAAATTTTTTGCTTGTTTGCCGTCGTTATTGTTTCCATTAAAAAAAGGTCTGACTAAAATTTAATTATTAATATGTTAAAAGATTATAAATTTGCTGGTTTTAAATTTATGTAAAAAAATTTAAAATCATAATTTTTTAAATATAAGTTTTTTATTAAAGTTTCTTTATCTTTTCTCCAAAAAATAGGATATTCTCATTAATAAAATTTTTAAAATCACAATTGGTTTAATTTTTTCGTTTTTTATAATTTTTTCTTTCATTGCTTTTTTTCAGGCAATCTGAATTTTAGTTAATACAATTTTTAACCTTCTTTTTTTTAATTTGAAATTTTATTAACTCTTTTCTTCAATCATACGATTTTCTTAAAAAATGTTAAAATTATAGTTTTTGGAATATTAATGTTTTATTCAAGTTTTATTTTTATTATACAATATTAATTGATTATCTATTTAATAAATTTTTTAAAATTTTAATTTTTTTAATTTTAAATTTTTAGTAATTTTTTATACATCTGATTTTTCTCAAAGCAAACTGACTTTCGAATTACTCAACTTTAGAAAATAATTTTTAAGTCTCGTATACAAAATGAAGTCGAATTTTAGCCAAAAATTTTCAAGCAGAATTTTTACTCAAATTTATATAAATTTATTGTTGTTTTATAATTTTTATTTTATCAGCGGCATTTTTCATTTCATATTTAGTTTTGAATATAAATGGTGAAAGTTTTGAAATGGCCAATTTTTGAATTCCAGTTTTTTATATTAATATTTTTTAAACATTTTAAATACATTTTTTAAATTATTATTATTTTTTTTTAATTAGTTATTTTTTATATTTTTATTTTTTTATTTAATTTTTTTTCTAAACTTTGTTTCAATAAAATTATGTTTTTCGTATTACCTTATTTTCTATTTAACAAATTTTTTTAAATCATATTTTTTTAAATTTTTCTTTTTATTAAATTTTTATTTTATGATTTCCTTTGTAATTAAATTTTTAAAATTATTATTATTTTTTTTTTGTGCTTTAACTTTCTATTTATATTATTTTATTTTAAACAATTCGAATTAAAAGACAAAGAAATTTTAACCAAACTCATTTCCGAATTAGTAAAATTTTTCAAAACGCCTTTTAGAAATAATTAGGAAGGCTTTTGCATATACAAAGTAAATTAGAATTTCAGCCAATATTTTTCCAGTCGAGTTTTTACACGAATTTATATAAATTTATTAATGTTGTAATAATTTTGTAAATAAATGGTGTCTTTATTATTTTTTTTTATTTTTTTTTTATTTTAATGTAATTTAATTTTACAAAATTTTTTTACTTTATTTATAACAATATATATTTTTTGTAATTATTTCTAATTTTTTTTTTTAAATAAATTTTCAATTATTTAAAAAAAATTTATAACGAAATAATTATAATTTATTTTTTAATTTTTTAAATTAATTATTATAAATTAATTAATTTAATTATTTTTATTTAATCAATATTTTTAATTACTATTGATTAATTTAATTATTTAAAATTTATTAATATTAATTAATTTGATTATTTTAAATTTTTTAATTATAAATTTCTTATTAATTTATTATTTTTAAATTATTTTTTATTATTTATTTTGGCATAATAAAATATTTTTTACAAAATAATTTTTTTTATTTGATATACTATTTTATTTTGATCAATATCATTTATTTCTTTATTTTTATTAATTTTTTTTTTCAAAAATTCATTCACCAATCAAAATTATTTTTTTTTTGTTTTTTTTTTTTTTTTATTTCCAACTCAAAAACATTTAATCCATTACGTTGGCATTATTTACAAATGTTAAAGGTTTATTTTTATTGTTTCCTCATTGCCAGCACCAACACCATTGTTATTGTTATTTTTAATTTGCTGCTTTCACTAGCAAAATCATTTATAAATAAAATGCTAATATTAAAATTACGCGTGCCGCTAATGTTATTTATTTTCATTAAGACTTAGGAAGCCAAGCAAAATATTTTTTAAATAATTTTTTTGTCCGCTTATAACGCGGCGCAACTTCACCGCCGACGATTATTTTGGGGTTTCGAGACGTTTTTTTAACGACTAACGCTACTTAAATTAACAATCAGTCCAACATTGCGGTTTTTATCAGCGCGCGATTTGCGAAAATATTAGCGATTAACACACAAAAACAATTAATAAAAAATATATTTATTTATTTATATTTTAATTTAATTATTTTTATTTTGAATATTTTTTCTGCACACCTTCGCTTTTCCTTAGCGCCGTGTGTTATTGTTATTGTTTTGCTAGCGCCTCACCTTTTGTTCAAATATATATTTATATATATATAGATATATATAATTTAGCGGATATATTTTTAATCAATTTATTTATATATTTGCTCGAAAGAATATTTCTTACACGCACCGCGCTATAGAATTAGTGAAACGCGAACGCGCGTCATCGTCAGCTCGACGTAAAGAAAACAATTGCTGGTTAGTTAGAGCAGTGCGTTGCTTTGTACCGAACACCAAAAACGCGGAGCCTGTATTTGTGCCCACCACACTGTGCTAAGTTGAGCTGTTCGACGATCCGCTGCGAGTCACTGCGTCTAACGGTCACCGTGCGTAACGTTTTTCGAATGTTGCATCTACAGCGCAAAAGTTTGCCTTTAGCCGTCAAGAAGCCGTGGCGGCCGGAAAGAAAAAGGCGAGCACAGCCAGAAAAAAAGACGAGCTACCGAGCGAATGTGCGAGCGAGCGCCGAACCGAGCTAAACGCGCCGCAGCTGGCGCACAGCAGAGCGAGGCAGAGCAGCGCCTTGTGACAGAGCGCAGCGCGCGCAGAGAGCAAACGAAACAGATTCCAACGCATACATGTGTTTATATGTGTGTAAAACAGCTGTGTGTGTTTGCATGCATGTATGCATGCAGCATGTACAGTTAGAATTTCATGAGTGCGCGCGCCTGTGTGGGAGAGTGGGACGCGCGATTGGCAGGCGGCAAACAGACGGTATGACGGAAGTACCTATCTGCGAGTCGGCATGCCTGTATGCGTGCAGCACATATGGTAGCGCGCCGTTTGCGTGTGTGTCTGTGAGTCAGCACAGCCGAAAGCGTACAACGCTATGTGTTGTGTGACTAACACAAGCGACGCGTTCAAATTTCGCCGCCACCGCTTGTCATCTTATGTTATTTTACTGCCATCGTTTTTTCTCGCTTTTGCTGAGCGCCTTATCAGCGCATTTGTTGTTACATATTATCTGCTTGATATTAAGGCGCGCGCACACACTCAAGCAAAGCGCGCCCAGTTCACCTATACAGTGGGAAGTACGAGAAAGCTGTAACGTAGGCGTTTTTACGCCGCATCGCCACTGGCGCGCTGGTATTTGTAAGTAACTGTGCATACTGCGGCGCGCGCGTGTGTGTGTGTAAGTGGAGCGCATGCGTCGTTATTGCTTGAAAGCAAGAGTAAAACCACAGCAAATCATATGTTTTCTAAATACCGCAGGGCAAAACCTACACACATATGAAAAGCGCGCGCACACACACACGCGTTCACAGATTTCTGCAAAGTACAGCAGCAGCATTGAGTACGGCACAACTTTGCAGTTAAGGGGTTGATGCTCCAATACAAGTGTACGCGGCGAAAGAGATATTGTAAAAAGCGCGACGCAGTTATGGCCGCAAGCGCTCAGCAGCGACGCGTCTGCCGCGCGCGTTTAAATATGCAGCTAACCGCGTGCGCCGCGCAGCGCCCACATAATTACACCGCCGCCGGGAGTACATAAACAAGAAAGTGTATGTAAGCGCGTCCAACTGCCGGTAGCGCCTCATGACTTGATTTGTTGTTGTTGTTACCTTAATTTTGTGCGGACTTTCTTGCCCGCTAGCGCTGTGTGGATACGCTTGGCGGCAGCAACAGTTACTTACGTTTGTCACCGCTCACGCTCCCCAGGCAAGCCATGCCCACGAGCTGTTGCCTTTAGAGCCGCCAGGCATTTGCGCTTACAGCTCTTCTGCATTAAACGCTGGCAATAAAATCGGCAAATCGGCGTGCACGGATAAGACACAAAGATTCGCACAGCAGCACTTGTAAGCACAGTCGGGGCTGGCGTCTAAAAACAGCTGAGCGCTTGGGTCATTGTGTTGGCGTTTGCTACTATTAGCCGCTTTGTCGGTGTTGTTTAAGGATTGTTACTGTTATTCGCTTTGCTTTGTTGTTGCCTTTGTGTGCTTGCTGTTGCTGTTTGTCGTTAATTTTTACTCGCCGCTAAATTTAGACACTATAACTGCATTTCCTCTGCTATTAAAAGCGAAATCGAATATCCTGCAAAACGCCACTTTGTGCGCTCCACATGTTCGTAAAAACAACAACAACAAAATCCTTGCTCTCTTGCAACACTTAACAATTACGCCCACGGCGTTTTATTATCACCCACCCAGCACGGTAGGTCGCCTCGTTCTCCCTTTTTGTCTCTCTCGTTTATGTGAAATTCCGTTACACGCTCTCTGCGCGCACTCTCGTTTTCCTTTTTAAGCTGCACACAGCTTGTCCTTGTGCGCTCAGCTGTATTTTCTCCCCGCACACATGCCGCCTAACAGAATGCCATACATGCCCTGCTCCACAAGTGTTTGTTGTTGTCCATGTGTTCGGCTTCTGCGTGCGTAAGCCATTTTCTTCCATCACCTCTATTCTTGTTTATAATTCAATGTCATTGCGTGCTGCTATACGACCGTATTGTTCCGCCTTTACCACTTCGCCGCCCCCTCACAACGCTTCCGTTGCCGTTTATTCGATTTCCTGCTATTTTTTTTTGCCCTCCTCGCATATCAGCTGGTACCATTGTCTATACATACATACGTACAGCATAATTTCCTCTCCAGCCTATCATTTAAATACATATTATGCGCTCTGTTTGTGTTTGCTCAATTCCTTTTGTGCTTATCTTTCTCACTCCTTTTCGTTTTTTGCTTTAGTTGCACACATTGCTGGTTTTCTCTTTACCTTTTATTCCACATTAAAAATATTCATTCCTTTTTGGAAAGTATCCTTTCCTTTTTGTCTCCTTTTCATGTGCGTTGACTAGTACAAGTCCGCGTCGCGTGTCCTGCCAGGCCCGTTATATTTTAATATGCACATTTGTATATATTGTCTATTTTATACTATTTTCATTTCGAAATGGGACAACTTTTTTTGGATTGTCATTGCGTAGTTGGGGTTAATATACCATTTGTTGACCTTTTCTTGAGGGTTCGTATACCAAAATAGAAATGTTGAAAAGAAAAATCTAAAATAAGGACAGAGTTTTAGCAAAAAAACACTAGGTAGCTTAATGTGAGCACCATAGAACATTATCTGGTGGGAACATACATATGAAACAATAAACCGCAACGCTGGTATACATATACTGGAAACTTGTTGGGAACTCAAAACTACTGAATGCCAAGTTAGCCCTAAACAGCGTGACCGGCTAAGTGAGCGAGGAAAAAGGACGACGCTGTAAAGCCAAACGTCAGGCTCGATCGGGAGCGACCCTAAACATCTTTAACATCCAGGGCGACCAGGAATAGCCAGGTGGTATATTCACTTTCGATGAAGTCAAGATCTAAAAATGTTAAAACAACTCCTCACTGCAATGGCGCTTCAAGGCTTGTGGAAAAGTGCCGTTCTGAAAGTACATAGTAGACTGTAGTTATATTCCGTCCATTCCGATTTATATATAGCATACGCTAAACTTGAAATGTCATAATCCTGATCTGCCGATGGAATATTGAGGGGTGCTGAATGACAGCAAATCCAAAAAGAGGATGCTACAAATATGAATGATGGAAACCTATTTTTCAATCAAAATTTTGGAACTTTGTAAATGAATATCTTTAAAATATCGCACCCTAAAATGGCAAATATTCAGCGGACAGAGGAAGCACTTAACACAAAACTAGACCTAAAGGTAATCCCATTAAATAAGTTAGAGATGTCAAGGAAATTTCATGGGTAGGTAAATTGAAGTTGAAGAGGGAAGCGAGATGCACATGCAGATAAAAAAGATAGGCCGAAATGTGTGGGTACGAAGAGCTTCACCAGTTGGCCAACATTGGTAATGCTTGAAAATTCTATGAAAAGATGTGGCAACTAACAGAAGGTTTCAAGACCGGAGCGTACTCTTGTGGAACCCCCAGAGGTGATCTAGTGACTGATGCTCAAAGTATACTAAAATTATGGAAAGAACACTGCTCCAGCCTGCTGAATAGCAGTGGAAGCATAACGCCAAGAGATGGCGAACCCGATTCCCTAATCGATGACGATGAAGCAGACGTTCTATTGCTCGATCATGAAGAAGTTCCAATAGAAATTACTCGTCTGAAGAACAACAAAGCGGATGGATTGACGGCCGAGTCATTCAAACACGGTGGCGAAGAACTGATAAGGAGCATGCATCAGCTTCTTAAAAAAAATAAATCTTTGAAATAGAAATGAAATATCACTTTGAAATAGTCAACAATTTTTATCCTGCCAATTGATTACTCCTTTAAGCAAGAAAAAATTACTTACGAAGTGTCTCAATTATATATTGGCATGTACATTCATACATACATATATGTATATACATTTACATAAATCTGTATTTATTGGCAGGGGGTCATTCAATAAGTCCTTAATGGAGTTAAAAATCAGAAAAAAATGTGCTTGTACCTACGCTGAGCTCGGCCTTCAAGCAACAGTACAACTCGTATATTACTTGCCTCATGCAGATGAGAAAAATGTAGACGACATACCCCATATACATACATATGTACATACATATAACACATGTAAGTATGCACATATGTACATATACATAGCTAATTGAACTGTGTGTATGCGGTACATGTGTATGACTACTTCAGATCTATTGGCAAGCAGAAGTTCAAGAGTACTGGATGTGTACACATATAAAAACAACAGCAACAGTGGCTTAAAATTATAGTAAAACATTAACCTGCCAATGTTTTACTGACAAGCTAATGTTCCTTAAAAATCAAGTATATATCTATATTTACATATGTATGTACGTATGTACATATGTATGTGTGCACTTTTACTCCAAATCCTGCGAAGCCTGCTGATATGTTGTAAAGCCAAAATTAGTCTGAGTGAAATTTGTAAACAAGTTTGTCGAACTTTCCATTTTCATAAAATTTTAACATCCCAAAATTTCGGGATTCACAAACCTTTTAAAAAAATAAAATAAAAAAATACATAAATAAAATAGCCAGAAATACGATGAAAACATAAATAATTCCGAAACTTTAAATTCAAAATCCCGAAATTTCGGGATTCCTACAACTTTTTGTGAAATGCATATATAAATAAAATAATCCAAAACGCGACGATAAATAGTCCCGAAACTTTAAATTTCCAAATCCCGAAATTTCGGGACTTGCCTACGTGCAAGCGTGTTATCAAGGCCAAATTGTAAACGTTTAGATTATTTAAAAATTAAGAAATTTCGAAGCTTAAAATTTATAATCCCGAAATTACGGGATTCATAGACTTTTTGGAATAAATTAATCAAATCTATGTAAATAATGCAACCCAAAATACAGAGAAAACGTAAGTAATCCCAAAACTGTATATTTCAAAATCCAGAAATTTCGGGACTCAACTAATTTAAGACATATTAAACTTGTTTAGAGTGCTAAATCGTAAAAATTGGGATAATTTAAAAACGACGAAATTCGATACCTAAAATTTTTAATACCGAAATTTCGGGACTCACGAATTCACCGCAAATATGAAAGCAACAGCGGAATACAAATTTTAGTACAATTTCCCACCTCCATTCTGACTAACAGTAAATCAACATCGCTGTTGCATGCCTTTAGCTGTCTAAAGGCACAGGATCATGCACGGATGCTTGTTGGTTGGTCTGCTTGTGTGACTGTGTGTTTGTGTGTGATAAATGCAACAAAGTATGTATCCTTTTGCAACCGGTTGGAGAGAAGCACATGTGTGGCAAGAACAAGAGCAACACGAGCAGTTAACTTCTTTGTAATAAGAGTAATATACATATTATATGTTAATGACAACAACAACAAAGGAGATGAATAAAATTGAACGAAAATGTTTGGCAACAATACTTAAATCTGAGGTAAGCACATATGAACATTTTTTACGGATTTTTTCGATTCACAAGCTCATAAAAAATTAATCGATTAAAATCGTCGATGAAAAAATCTGTTATCCATAGAAAACTTTAGATGTCTGCTGAAAAATTAGGCCTGAATTTCTCCACAGTAATGAAAAATACTATTTTCAAAAATAAAGATAAAAATATCGAAAATATATCGATATCGAGAAATCGTTATTAATGGAAAATAAAAAAATATAAACAAAGTTATTTTGTTCATAAAAATAACATATTATGAGGCTTTTCATAGTACCGAAAATACTATCGCTTGTAGTGCTTTTTAAATAAATCGATAAAATATATTTTGAAAATATAACGATAAAGTGCAATCGGAATTAGTTATTGTGGCTATAAATGAAAAAAATAACGAGATTTGAATATTCAGTATGTAATCATAGCAATTAAAGGTTATCGATAAAAGTATATAGAGCAGAATTTTTCGACTACACAGAATCGATTAATACTAAATTATTAAATAATTTCGACTTCGCAAAAATTCTTATTTTAAAATCGTTTATAGTGTTATATAATGAATAATAAAACTAACTGAAACTACAGTAAAATCTATTCACGCGGTTCTTGCCAAATTATCGATATACAACTTTCAAGTATTGCTGAAAAGCACTCTCAAAGAATACAAAAAATTCTTTATATAATAATTAAAGACTATCGAAAAAAGTATATAGAACTGTATATACCGATTACACCCAATCGATTACCGTTTACACAGAATCGATTAAAATTGAATTATTTAATATCGATAATGGAGAATAAAACGAAATGAAATTACGGTAAAAGTTATTGATCAGATTCTTGCCTAATTATCGATCAAGCGACAAGTTTGAAATATTGCTGAAAAGCACTCTCAAAGAATACAGAAAAATTTTTGATAATAAATTCTAAGATCATTCTGTCAATATTTTTGAAAAATTAAACAAGCACTTTACGATTAAAGCAACAGTCCATAAGTTTATTTTAGACGTAGACCTACGTATATGAAAGAAAAATCGATTAAGATAGTTTTTGAAAACATTTTTTGTAAGATCGAAGCAAATCCAAATCATTTATTTTATCAGATAACGCAGATAAAAATATGATTAAAATGCGATTTAAAATTCATGAAATAAAATTATTGAGTTAAAATAA
The DNA here is from genome assembly GCA_037783105.1 of Bactrocera zonata. NCBI lineage: Eukaryota > Metazoa > Arthropoda > Insecta > Diptera > Tephritidae > Bactrocera > Bactrocera zonata. Next base: position 313,778 of record JBAWJQ010005094.1, on the reverse strand, counting down.
AATACAACAGTTATTTATCGATAAAAATTACTCGATAACATGTCCATTTCTGTAATAATATCTTTTCTGAAAAAAACGCTAGATATGCTTCTCCTCCAATCGAGTCAGTGTTAGTTCGATCAAGTTCTCGAATCGAGTTGTAGTTCTAGCTCTCTTCTCACATCTCCAGCGTGGTTTCTCACAATTTTTGAACTTATGAAAACCATAGAACACGAAATGAACTTAAACGGGATTATAAGCGTTGAGACAATCCGAAATTGTTTTTGGACAAGCGGTAAAACATCTGTGGATAGATTTTTGGCACAGTAGTGTTAAAAAAAGTTAGAGTGACAGGAGGAAAATAAAGAAAATTCCATCCCACAAACATTTTATTACAATATTTTAAGCTTTACGCGACATGCCTTCCGGTAATGGGCGATTTTTTGCGCAAATCAATAAATTGTTTGCGCTTACTGGATGTTGCACGTAGCAGATGCAACGAAATTGAATGCCAGTAAGTCACGGTGAACACATGCGCGCTAAACGGACCCATACGAGTGCATGCAGTTGCAGGCGCTGAAAGACGAGCTACAATAATTTCAGCCAAGCAATCAGGCCGTAGGCAGAGCGCAACCGTGCAACACATGCTGCACCGGCGTGCAACGGATGGCCGGCTCCAGTAGCCACTGCGACAAATGCGCCAATGCAATGCATATACATACATATGTATGTAAGCATTTATGTTTGTGAATGTAATGTGCAACGCATATTGCACACATGTGTGTCACATTCGCGCCTTAAGTGGCGCTGTTGTTGTTGTTGTTGCCGTGGCGTGTAACACATGCATATCATTTGCAGTGTGATTGCTGCGTAGTCTTTGCCTTTGTTGTTGCTCTGTTTTTTGGCAAAAAAAACTCAACTCAACTCAACTCAACTCAACTCAACTCAACTCAACATTTGCACATGCGTGAGTGATGTAAGCTGCAAGCAGAGCGTTGCATCAACTTCTTGGCGTTTTAAAGGAATCCGCATAAGAAAAGACCAAAGCAAGGAATGCGCCGCGAGGGGGCACTGCAAAGCAAGGGGAGCGTAATTAAAGACAATGGCACAAAAACAAAACAAGCAACAACGTAAGAAATTAACAAAAACAATAAGACGCTGCATTTCGTTGGTCTCACTGAACGCAGCGTCTTACGCCGACGCCGTAATAACAGCCCTCACGCGGAGCTAACATTGACTTTTGCGATTTACGCACATATGTATGTATGCTTGCGGTTTCCCAAATACACATACACACATACAGACACATGTATACATATGTACATTCCCACAGCCATGACTATGCCTCATTTACCGCACATAAACTGCTCCAGTTGCTTCCAGTAATGACCGCAACAGCTCGTACTTCCTCCAGATGCGTAATGATCCCCAGTGGCTCGCAAAGGATTTCGTACGTGGAAGTCTATGTTTTTACTTGAAACTTGCAAAATTACGCTTCATTTGTTCCCGGAACCCAGAAAACCATTACAAAATATATGAAAATCTCGTTAGCAGCGTGAAACATGGCCAGTCTTATGCGTCGTCCGCAATGTGGTCGGTAGCTTGTCGATAGTGAATCTGAGGTTGCTTGTAGCAATTAATAATAAATGATGAATCAAATAGATTAAATTGCAAACAATATTTTATAACAACAATAAGAAACCGATGTATCATAAGGAAGAAACCGAAGAGGCGATATTATAAGGTTTTTACCTGTATGAAAGCTATATATCAGGTTGTCAAATATCTCCCTTCCGCTTTTTTGCTCTTTATTCAATGCTCTATAAAAAGTGTTACAGTGATCGGATTTCGTTAAAATATGCGCCGTTTTGTTCAATAATCTGTTTCCATATATTCGGCAACTTCATAATACCCCCCTCGTGAAAACCCCCCTCCTTATTTGTGAAGAACTCGGTGACCACTTTTCACAAGCCTCTTTTGAGCTCAACTTTACATCAACAAGGGCGTTCGCCATGGACAGGAACAGGTGGTAATCACTTGGCGCTATGTGCGGGCTGAATGGTGGATGCGATAAACCTCCCATCCGAGCTCCCGTAGTGTCTTGGTGGTCTGGCGTTGTCTTGGTGGAGCACTACAACCTTCCTGTTGGCCAATTCTGGACGCTTTTGGTCGATCGCCTGCTTCAAGCGGTCCAGTTGTTCGCAGTAGATGGTAGAATTAAGCGTTTGGCCAGATGGGAGCAGCTCATACCGGATGATTCCTTTCCAATCCCACCAAACACACAGCAAAACCTTCCTGGCCGTCAATCCCGGCTTGACCACTGTTTGGAACGATTCCCCGGCTTTCGACCACGATATTGTCGTATGTGATCCATTTTTGGTCGCCAGTTACCATCCGCTTCAAAAATAGGTCGAGTTCGTTCCTTTTCAGCAGCATATCTCAGGCGTTGATTTGGTCCAGAAGTTTTTTTTGCGTCAAATCATGCGGCACCCAAACATCAAGCTTTTTTGTGTATGCAGCCTTCTGCAGATGGTTTAAAATGGTTTGGTGACTAACTTCCATCTTCTGGGCGATGTCACGAGATACCACATGCTGGTCTAACACGATGTTTTCCATGATTTGATCGCTATTCGTCGTCACGGGTCTTCGGCCGGGTGGCTTATCCATGGTGTCGTTTTCACCCGCTCTGAATCGTCGCAACCATTCATCCGCAGTTCGAAGTGATAGAGTACCATCACCCAAAACACCATTAATCTCACGGAAAGTTTCTCTAGTGGATTTGCCTTTAACGAAGGAAAACTTTAAAATGGCGCGAATTTGGGCGTTAGTGAACTCCATGGTTACACGTCTATAACTATTGAACGCAATAACCAAACTAACTAATGTACAGTGTCGTTTTGTAGGTTATGTCAAGAACTTTCAAAGATGTACTCGTAGTATTGCCAAATACGAGCTCTGTAGCTCTTCATACATAGCCGCGAAATTCAGAGACAAAAAGGCGGAAGCGAGATATTTGACAACCCAATACTAAAGTGACTCGAACTAATTATTCTGTCAGAGATTGCACAGTTACTATGGACAATAATATTTGAAGATACCTCGACAAATGAAAAAGTTTTCTATACAAGGACTTGATTTCGATCCGTCAGTTTATATGGCAGCTATATGGTGATTGGTGAGAATAGGATGTGTGCAATACCTCAGGTGGATAACTGAAAAACTCAACGACTAGTTCACGTATATACAGTATGGATGTGTTGTGCCCTCTCCTATATTACATATGATCACAAAGGTCCAGCAGTCTAAACAATTCCAGAAGCTTGCTGAGCGCGATGGAGATGGTGCGCTTCCTGTCCACGTAGATGAATCCAAGGCCTTGAGCCTGCTTCTAGAAATTGCTGTTCAATCTAGAATCAGGTGTTCTGGAGTTTCCGTTTCATGTCGCAAAACCGACACTTTGCACAAGAGACTATGCCAAGTGAGCCTCCGGTGACCATTATGGAGCGTGACAAGGATAATTTGTCTCGGGGCGCTTAACCTTGCTAGACTGTAACCTCCCAATAGTAACTTGACGTGGCGTATTCCTGTTGCCTGCTGCAAGTGCCGTTCTCCCCCCACTCTCTCCTCCATGCGGAGCAACTCCGTTATAGTGGAGCGGTTTCCATATTCCTTTTTAGCTTGCAACTTCTCCAGAAGACCAGTGCCCTTATTAGAAGCTGTAAGTTTTTCCTGGACCTATATAATACAGGTAAGTCTTTAGTTCATCTTATTAAACTAGGGCCATATCTGCTGCGTCGTCTTGCAGTTTGTTATTGACTTCCATATACTCTTTTGATCGATCCCAGTGGTCATGATATTAACTTCAACTCGGATTCGGTAAAAGTCTTTCAGCTTGGTCAACTCGTCTGCCTTTTGGTTGCCGAAAATGTTCCTGTGGCCCAAATCATGTATAAATGGAGACAGATAGACACAAGGTCAAAATATTGGTGAAAATCCAATCTTAATTTATCTATGAGGGATTAGAGCCCTAATATATAATATAATAATTTTACATACAGGTACATTATATATGAACACCTATTAGAAGTTGGCTTTTGTATTGTTCAATAAAATTATCTTCTCTTCGCTCTTTTGAGATTCCAAGTGGAGCCAGGTCCTTCTCCACGCGGTCTTTCCAACGAAGTGAAGGTCTTCTTCTTCCTCTGTTTTTCCTGGCGGGTACTGCGTCGAATACTTTCAGAGCTGGAGTGTTTTCAACCATTCGGACGACATGATCTAGCCAGCGTAGCCGCTGTCTCTTAATTGCGAAAACCATACGTCTTCCGCAGAACCTTTTTTCGAAAACTTGTAACGTTGACTCATCAGATGAGGTCATCGTCCGTGCTTCTGCACCAAATAGCAAGACGGCGATGATGAGTGACTTGTAGAATTTGGTATTTGTACGGAGAAGGAGGATCTTCTTTACTTCTTAATTGTCTGCTCGGTCCGAAGTAGCAACTGTTGGCAAGAGTGACTACTTTGTGGTCATTTTGATGGTAACCAAGTGAAATCCCAATTCCTACAACAGCCGGTTTTACGATACCGGAATTATCCGGTCAGCGGCAGTTATTTCGAGGATTTTAGATAGGTAAGTAATGAGTAAGAAAAATGGAGTTGGTGTTTTTCCCATAAAACATAAAAATTGATAGGTTCAAGCTAAGTAAGTCAGCCGAAAGGGTCGTATTTTTTTCAAATAACTGAATTGCATTGGACCAATAATAGAGGTTGCACACAACAATGTACTTTCCTGGATTCGAGAGTGTAACTTTGAGAAAAGCCTATTTTTCGTAGTTTGAATCCTACATAATACCTCCTAAAATTTTTATATTGTTTCTAAAAGAAGAGATCCACATATAGGATAAGTTCTTTACAGTTAGAAATACAGCATTAAGATCATTTGGCGACTGACAGTTGTATGTACACTCGAAGAGAACCGTTTTAACTTCAAAAATGATTTTGTGTTTGTTTTCGGCCCTAGTCGGCTCCACTGTCTAATCTTCTATGGTTTAGGACAACTGTTTTTATAGATTATGGTAACTCTCCTTTTACAACAACACCTTCAGAAAACTGTGGAAAGTCGACGAAAACTTTTATGAAACGATCACTTGGAAATTGGCTTACTAATTCATATATAAAATAATTAAGCTTCAACGAACTTTGTCGGTTACATTAATACAATCACAACGTAAGTCATTCAACCACTTCCGGTTACTTAATCACTCGGAGCGCCTAACATAAGCATATGAGTAATCGATTACGTAATTAACTAGTAATGTAATTATTACAGAAAAATTGAAATTAGTTATTCTACGGACAAATTTTTCCACGTTGTCAAAAGCAACTCTCGACTTTAACCTCACATACCTTAAACTTATCCAAAATAGAATTTCCAGTACAAAAATAGTACGGCAAGGGTAAATATTGACAACATTTGTGAACATAAACCAACAAAAGTGATGAGGAAACTTCATTTTAGGCTTTGGATAGGGCAGCAAGGATAAATATAGTCCCAAAACCCGAGAAGTCAACAACATTTGTGGACATAACCTCAATGATGAGGAAACTTCACTTTAGGCTTTGGACAGGGCAGCAACGATAAATATAGTCCCAAAACCCGCGAAGTCCACAACATTTGGGGACATAACCTCACAAAAATGATGAGGAAACTTCACTTTAGGCTTTGGACAGGACAGCAAGGATAAACATAGTCCCAAAACCCGCGAAGTCCACAACATTTGGGACATAACCTCACAAAAATAATGAGGAAACTTCACAGCACGCCGGCTCTGGATCTTATCCAATTTTCTAAAGTTCCTAAGCACACTTTCGAGACCCGCTGCAACTTGCTATGAAACTGACGCTTCAAGGTGCCATTGACTCCTTACTTTTCACTTCTTACTTGCAAGTCAGCGCTTAGAAATGCAAAACACCGTTAAATAAGCATGATAAACAACATAAATGTATAAATGCCTAGCAACAAGCAATAATGAAAACCGTAAAACCAAAAACAAAAACATTTTATTAACTGCCTGCCACGCCGTTTGCAGTGGAGCCAAGTTCGGCGCGTTTTAGCTCCTTCCCAACGCACAAGCAGGGGTTACCAAAGAAAGAAGCCGAAAGAAAAAAGTTATCACTTTAAGCCATCTTCTGGCACGTGGGGACAGCTTGTGCCCAGTTCCGCACCGACTTCCGCACGGCGCATGCAACACTTCTTGCTTGGGTTCTGCCAACGTTTATTCATTCGTTTGGTTTCTATCGGCTTGCTTCGCTGGTAATCAAATCAATTTCATGCCGCCCGCACTCACAGCCTCACATATAGTATATATACATATACATGCACTCGGATACATAGCTGTATACACATATACACAGTAGCGAACTCACACACGCCAAGCGGAAAAGCGAGCGAGGAAGCGCCGCTTCATGTGCGTAATGTAGAAGTTCGGGAAAATCAACAGATACTGATACCTGGCACACAGCTACACGCACATGTAGCTATGTATTTATGCTGAGGAGAAAAACAAAGGACAGCCAAGTAGCTAAGAAAAGCCCCAAAGCGTGTGCATGTGTGCGTGTAATGATTTGATTTCATACAAATTGAATAACGAGCACAACAAAGCCTACGCAATATCCGCAAGACAGCTGCTTTCGAGTTGTCGCACTTATAACGGTAGTCAGCAGAACTTTTTATGGAGCCGCAGCAATGCACTGAGCGAAATTCTTTCGAAGTCAAGTGGCCAAAAGTATGGTAAAGTTTGTATGCGAGCAGAAAATGCCACAAGTAGCCAGATTTTTTCTCTTGGAAGAAAAATGGGTTAGATATCGAGAGTTGAAGAGGAAAGCGAGACAAATAAAAAAGAGAGGCCGAATTGCGGGAGTACGAAGAGCTTGACAAGCTGTTTGATAGGGATAATCCTCGTACATTCTACGAAAAGTTGCAGCGACTAACAGGTTTCAAAACCGGAGCATACGCTTGTAGAACCCCCAGAGGTAATCTGGACTGCTGTCCAGAGAATACTAAAATTATGAAGGGAACATTTCTTCAGCCTGCTGATTAACAGTGAAAGCGTAACGCCAGGAGATGGCGAACCCGATTCCCCATTCGATGACGATAGAGCGGACAGCAACAACAATATCAGCCACGAAATATTTTTCGGACTGAGTAGGCAATTGAGAAGTAAAGCCCTTTTGTGACGATAGAGCGGACAGCAACAACAATATCAGCCACGAAATATTTTTCGGACTGAGTAGGCAATTGAGAAGTAAAGCCCTTTCTCGACGAACAAAGACCAAATTCTATAAACTCCCCATCATCTCCGTCCCGCTATATGGTGAAGATGCATCGACGTTGACTACATCTCATGATTCCACGTTACGAGTTTTTGAGAGGAAGGTTTTGCGGAAGATTTATGGGCTGTACATATTACTGGATCTCCTTCAGAATGAAAAACAAAAAAAAAACACTAGAAACAAATGGGCTTAGTTCTGAAGTTCATAGTTCATGAGAATTCGAAGCACTAAGTGAAGTTCTATTACACTCCGCTTGGCCGTTCATATTCAGCCATTATGGATCCATCCAATTTTTATTTTTTAAACTAAGTTGCCTTAAGTTTACAGCTCTTATAACGGGTGGGCCATCTAACGTTTTAAATTTGAATTATCTATATTTCAATATTGGAAATGTCAAATACCATACGGAAAGTGACAGATATTCAGTAAAAAGTCTAAAATTTACGAAATGGGTCGCTATTCACTAGAAAAAAACTGGGAAATATTGAAAACTTTTTTCCAAAGTGGTGAGTCAAGTGGATGGTCAATTTTTTCGAAAAATCATCTTTTTGGACGAGGCTCACTACCAGCTCGATGGTTACGTTAACAAGCAGAATTGTCGCATTTGGGGCACAGAAAACCCGCACGTAATCGTCGAGAAGCCAATGCACCCAGCACGAATCACTGTATGGTGCGGATTTTGGTCTGGTGGAATCATCGGGCCATTTTTCTTTGAAAATGAAGAAGGAACCGCCGTAACCATCAATGGTGAGCGATATCGCGCAATACTAACCGAATTTTTCTAATTTTTCTTCAAGCAAATTGAAGAGGAAGACTTGGACAACATTTGGTTCCAGCAGGACGACGCTACGTGCCACGCAGCAAACGCTACACTCTATCTTTTACGCCCTATCTTCGAAAATCGCATAATCAGCAAAAGAGGTGTTGTGAATTGGCCTCCCAGAAGCTGCAATTTAACTCCATTGGACTATTTTCTGTGGGGAGCTGTTAAAGATAAATGTTACGCCAATCATCCAGAAACAATTCAAGATCTAAAGTACGAGATTCAAGCTGCTGTAGCTGCCACAAGGCCTGAAACCATCGAGAAAGTACTCCAAAATTGGGTGGATCGGATAAGCTACTGTAAACTCAGCCGTTGTGGTCATTTTTCCGAAATTATTTTTCACAAATAAATTTCATAAAACAACCTTTTAAATAAATGTTAGATCTTTGAAAAATATCAAGCCGTTTTCTTTTTATTGACTTTTTAAATTTAAAATTTCATATGGCCCACCCTTTAGTTTTATATGCGCACTTCCTAACAGACTTGCTTCAGAACAACATTTGTAAATCGTGTAAATTTATTACCAAATTCGGTGATTCGAGCAACCATGGATCTTTTTCGCACCACATTTACTTTCTTGTGGATAATGCACACCTTCAAGGACGCCGTACTCTGCTGCTATATATCATATGAAGAGCCGAATGAGTCCAACAATTGGAGCTGTGCCCAGCCACTTTATGTAAGATTTTGCGGAGGATACAGGTTTGCGGTGATGAAAATGCTTGTCTTTCAAGAATTCATACCAAGCGACCAACAAGCCCGCCGCACGTTTGGTGAATAGGCCCAAAATTAGATGTTTAGCGATCCGAATTTCATAAAAAAAATTGTGTATACCGATGAAGCGCATCGGTCATAATGCTACAGCCAAGGAGATCGCTATAGAAAGAACCATGGTTAATAACTTTTACGTGCCTGAATTGGAGGATCCGTCGCAAGATTCATCTTTTGTTAAAAGTTCCCAAAACACTAAGATAATATATCAGATAGAGCTAAAACCCGAAGTCATGTGTATTCAAAAAATATTTAGAATAAAATACATAAATATTAATTCAAGTGTAGCAATTATTCAAAACACAAAAACCAATACAGGTAGTGGAAAAACTTTCCGACCTATCAACCTCACCACTCAATTATTATGGGTAGAAGAGTCGAAATGACAGCGCAGCGTGCGATGAGGCTAACAACGAAAGCATTTTTACGTTTGATTGAAATTGAAAAGGGCAAATGCACAGAAGACCTAATGGAAGTGGCTGTCCGTGGGCGGACGAGAAAGAAGCTGAAGGAAGGAAGCGATGAGAGAGGGATAAATTGTGACAGTTTCGACTCGACTTTTGGCGGCCACAAGCAAATGCGACGTCACAAGTAGACAGACGGGAAAGTAAAATGACTGTGTTGAAGTGAAATGTGGCAGCGCTGCCAGAAAGCCGTTTAGCTTGGTCGGCGAGGCTATGGTGGATGCACGGACGCATAATAAAACATACATTTTTCCACAAATTTTCACTTCAACGGAAAGTATAACCTTGCGTTGTTGTTGGTTTTTTCCACGATTAACTTTGTCGGTAATGTCGACCGCAAACCGCATCAATACCGCCAGGAAGCGTTCGACATAATTACGACATCCTTTCGGTCTGTTTCGTTGTCGCACTGCTAAAAAACAATAGGCTGCCGCAGAATCTTCCAGGCGATACTGCCAAAATTAGTTGAAAATTTTTGTCGTGTGTTTCATGGTGGGCCGCAAGGCGTGCGCTCAGGTGGCGGGACATCGCTGACAAACGCTGCCAAACGAAAAGATTGATGGGAAATTCATGAATTACTCGCCGTTAATGGCAGATTAATTTGGAATTGAGTAAATGAAGTGCATTCGTTTGGTAAGTAATGCTCCAAACGACCCCCCGAGTGCCCCGCGGCAGGAATGAGACATTGCTCAAGGGCAATTAAGTGTAAAAACAAATGTTTCAGAGTAGAAGGGAAATATTTAAATTTAAACTTATTATGTTCAGAATCTACAGCTTTGCACTTTAGGCTCCACTTCTGGCAAAAAAATTGGAGAAACTCTTGAAAGATGAGTAGATTTAGACTCAATCTCCCAACTTGCATGCCTATGAGATGATGAGTTAAGATATATATAAAAAAAAAACTCACTCTGAGAATTGCTAATCAGACCTCTGAAGGTGACACTTTGAGTTCGGATGCGTGGGAAGCGAGTTTATTTCCACATTTCCAGCTCTAGTAAAAGCCTTGACTCCGCAATCAAGTTGTGAAGTTTTTAAATGGTTCTACCTATCTATGTAAGTAGAACAAATTGGTTTATAAAACCATCGTTTTCATAGTGTCTTATTCCTCTTTATTGGCGATTGTAGTCGAGTTTATAACAGCGGGCCAGTCGTTCTTCCTTTCGCTGTTTGGCGCCAATTGCATATTCCAAGTTTAGCCAGGTCCTTCTCCACCTGGTCTTTCCAACGAAGTGGAAGTCTTACACTTCTTCTACTTCCGCCGGCAGGTTCTCTCAGAGCTGGAGTGTTTTCATCCATTCAAATGACATGGCCTAGGCAGCGTACTCGCTGTATCTTAATTCACTGAATTTTGTCAATGTCGTCGTATTTTTCGTTCAGCGCATCGTTCCATCGACCACAGAACCTTTCTCTCGAAAACTCTTAAGGTCGACTCATCGGTTGTTGTCATCGTCCAAGCCTCTGTACCTTATAGCAGGACGGGAATGATGAGTGACATGTAGAGTTTGGTCTTTGTTCATCGAGAGAGTACTTTACTTTTGTATTGCCTACTCAGTCCGAAGTAGAACCTGTTGGCAAGAGTTATTCTGCGTTGGATTTCGATCCCGACGTTGTTGGTGTTTATTCTGGTTCCAAGATAGACGCAATTATCTACGACTGCGAAGCTATGACTGTTACGATGTCCTCAACAATAACTTCGGATACTAATTAATAAGTCCTCAGTGGGCTTATCGTTCATCAGACTGGCTCCGGATAAGCAGGATTTCAATAAGGATTTCCCACTAAGAACTTTTAGGAGGTTCCCAAGATTCCACCGTACGATTTTAAGATAAGAGCCTCTGCTTACGTCCGGATTGTAGCACCTAGTCTGTTCCGTATATTAAATCTTTTATCGACGATGATGAAATTCTTTCAACCTTTCTTTTTTATATGGTGAACCCCGGATATGCCATACTAACAACTTATATACTATACCAAAATAAAGTAAGTTGAATCGAGTGTCGAAATTAGTATTGATCACTACAAGAAGAAGTTATATCCACTTCCACTGAGAATATCGGCCTCTCGGTTCTCTAAATTCATCGAAAGTCAACGTCGTACACGAAAGCAAGTACAGCCATGACGAAAGGACCCGTTATAGGAGCTCAACTTACACTGGATGAATGACTCGTTTAACCTTTCATTTGAACAAAAGTCAATTTTCATATTACCGACATCCAGAACATTGTTACCAAGGCACTCAAGCTCAACTGTTCCATCACACCCAATCCAAAAATACCAATCGGCAGCTAAACTTAGCAACATATCACGTAAATGCCAGCTATTAACCGTTAGAAACGTTAGCAGAGCAAGGACCGTTGGAATAGGTACACGAGGAGCAAAGTGAGGTTTTCATTCATAAATAGAAAATCAACTGCCAAACCACCAAGAGAAATTACTAACGGAATAAATGAAAAAAGTAACTCGTGAAATTTTAATGTGACATTTCAAGGTAAAAGCGCGATTTGGCTCAGCTGTCAGGTAAGAAGTGTGCGCCGATAAGCTGGAGATGAACAGGACGCTGAGAGTGGGTATGAAAAGATGGAGAGAATGTGGCAAGTAAGAGCGCAAGCAAAACGAAATTTAAAAATATATAATATATTTACGGATGTAGAAGATTTGAAATGTGTGCGTAGGCGGACGGAGCGAGAAAGGCTCAACATTGTGACATCGTGGGCTCGAACAGGCCACACGCTTAGCTAGCCCAAACTGTTTGTGGTAAAAAAAAAAAAGCGACGAAAGTGATTGAGCTGGTTAGGAGGGGTATGAGCGAGGTGTTGAATTCACACTTTTGCAATTTTTATGAATGGAAAACATTTCACGTGTCATTCGGTAACACGCTGCCTGCCGCACTTCCGTCGGATTTTGCTGCAAACACTGTCGGGAAAGAGCACTTGAACTACTCTGCAACTCAGACGTTTTAGTGGGAATTGGAAATTTGTTTATTTAATTTAATTAAATTTAATTGCTGAATATGTGAGAATGCCAAATATGTAGGTTAGAGCAAGAGAAGTTTTTAAGCAAAACTTGCAGACGCGCTTGAAATCCGGCGACATTGAGCGTGCAATTGACTACTAACGGGGGTTTTTATAGCGACGCTACAAAAGTAGAACGACAGGGTATATTTTTTCTAGATCTTTTGACATTTCTCTTTAGCAAGGTTTGCCATTTCATCATGGAAAGATATATGATCCAATAGTGAGTCGAAATTATTAAAATTTATCACCGAAATTCGGAGTCAGTGGCCTCAACTTTAAGAGCGCTACGTCCAATTTATAGTCGACATAATCGTCCTGTCAGATCAACAATTGAGCGTCTAGTGGAAAAATCTGAATTCACAGGCATAGTACATTACTTCCGCGTCAGTGTGCCAAAAAAGTCTCCGTAGTGTCGAGAATATTGTTGCCGCTACCGCACTAATTGAGGAAGACCCCAATCAGTCTCTCACATGTCGTTCTCAAGCGTTGGGCATCTCTGTGACGTCGTTGTGGCGAATTTAGCGAAAAGATGTTGGCTTACATCCTTACAAGATCAAATTGACGCAAGAACTGACGCCACTTGTCATGAGAATCGACGTATGTTCGCGAATTGAGCTGAGCAACTACTTGAAAATTATCCGGATTTTCATCGAAAAATTATCTTCAGCGATGAGCCTCATTTCTGGATGAATGACGGCTTCGTTAATAGGTAAAACATGCGTTATTGGTCAGACAGCAATACACACGTACTCTAAGAGTCACCATTGCATCCCGAAAAAATTACGGTTTGGTGCGGTCTATGGGTCCGCGGCATCATTAGGCTGTACTTCTTCTGTGATGACCAAGACCGGCACGTTAATGTGCATGGGAATCACCACCGCTCCATGATAACTGAATATTTTTGGCCTGAATTGGATGATATGGATTTGGACAATATTTGGTTCTAACAGGACGGCGCCACAGGCCACACAGCGAAAGTCACAATCGATTTATTGAGAACCAAGTTTGGTCAACGTATTGTCTCACGAAATGTCCCAGTCAATTGCCGGCCTTGGTCGTGCGATTTGAGGCCGTTAAACTATTTCGTGAACCTGCAACAGTATCGGCCGATTTATGCTTGAAAACCGTCGAAAATTGAGTTCAATTTCATTGATGTCCCAAACCATTTTTGTACGATTAGAAATATGTGCTATCGAATACTTGTTCGATCCAGTGATTCTGGGAAATAGTTTAGCTCTGTAGACATTTTGACATATTCACAACAAAATCGACCACTACTACCACTTTCGTAAAGGTTAACGGCTCCGCTTCCATCGCCTCATCGAAGCCTAAAACAAAATTCCATGGTGCCAACAAATATTTGAGCGCCTTTTTAGAGTAAAGTGACGATAAAAAATGAGAGAACTTATGATAATGTAGACAGTAGCTCTACGAGGTATGACAATTAAGTAATGAGACTGATTCCATAAAAACCGTATATTTGAAAATTATTCTACAACTCTGCCATCCCCTTCAAAGTACGAGTATATAGGAACAGCATGAATGAACCTCGAACCTCAGGAAGGAAATAGCAACATATAATATAGAAATCAGAAGAGAATCTGATCGAATGTGAGGGATGTTGTACGTATCTCAAGGAAGCTATATCTTATCCTGACCATATTAGCTCAACTGGTGTACTGATACTACTAGATAGTTTTCCGATGATAGCCGTAGTGGCAGCTGCCATTAGTTGAGGAGGACGGTTTTAGCCCTAAAATTGTATTTGTTATTCAGATATTTGTGTGCATGGACAAAATCACAAATCTCTATTACCCTGTAGACACTTTACTACATCAACAACTTACTCAAAGAAGGCACACAAGCGCTGGCATAAAAGCCACGAAACGTTTGACAAAACAAGTAACGGAAATTGAAAACGAAATAAAGTTAATAAATAATAAAAATGTAAGTAAATGCGAAAAAATGAGTGCACAGCATAAATGCTGAAGGAACCACTGCTGAAGCGATGTGGCAAGACGGCTAACGGAAGTATATCACACGGATGTATAGCGGTAATAATATATTGGAGGCACTTAAAAAGGCACCGTCAGTCGAAAATCGAATTGAAATCCTAAGTAAATCAAAGAGAAGCATTATCCGTGTGTTAACGGTAAACAAATCGAATGACGTGTAGGAGCAAAGGCGGAAATCGAATTGAATTGAAGCAAACGCAAAAGCGCCGAAGGTAAGTTAAAAATCAAAAAAATATTTCGTTAGTAGAAATTGGTAGAAGGAGAAAACGAGAATGAATATTAACGAGTAAGTAAGAGCTAAGTTCGGGTATAACCGAACATTTTATACAAACTCTTACAGCTTGCAAGGATTACATCCCAAGTCTTTCCATAATATTCCTTGTAACCATTTACTTGACAAGCGGGTCAGAGAAAACGGATCTGCTTGTGTTCACAAGAAAACACAAAATTCCTCTATGGAGGGTCCATTCAACTCTCTCTCTCAAGGACCGCACCAAGCACCTTGGGGTAGGCTTGGACAGCAAACTGCTGTGTAAGCACAACGTGGAAAAACGAGTGAGGAAAGCCAGCAATGCTCCATATGCGTGTAGGCAGTTACTCGGCACAATCTGCGGGCTCTCTCATGCACTGGTGCTACACAGCTATTTTTAAACCAATTTTGAGCTACCGTGCAGTAGTATGGCAGACAGGCGTACGAAAATCAACATACGGGAAGCCAATGAAAAGAGTTCAAAAGCTCCCTGCGCTGTGGGAGCTTTAAGAACAACTCCAACGACGGCTTGAGCTGGTACTAAACCTGTCACCCATAGACCTCTTCGCTGAAGACTGTGTAGCAAAATCGGCGAGACCACTACTGGCTGCAGGGGAACCTTCGGCAATAGCTCAATGGGTAATGGCGCTTGGGGAAACACTGACTATATGACACATGTCATGTGCAAAACGGCAGATCGGAAGTACCCAAAATTCCTATTGGCACTCGATAGAAGAGACTGTAGGAAAATTATCGGAGTACTAACTGCTCACTGTCTGGTGGCGGTACACGCCCTCAGAATTGGGTTGACAGATAGAGAAGACTGCAGAAAATTTTTAGAGCAGGGCACCAGGGAAACAGTGGAGCAGCTCTTGTGCATTTGTCCCGCATTGGCAATACTACGGCGTAAGCATCTGGGATCCCCATGGTAAGACACACTGGAGGAGGTATTGATAGTAAGGCCGCAGAGTCTGTTAAAATTCACGTCCTGGGACCTAGGCACTGAACTCCAGCTGGTATCGCAGATGACCAAAACTAGTCTATGTGTGGCTTATTGCCTACCGGTTTAACCTAACTTAACCTTACTTAGCTTTATTGGCTGTTAGACCTCGATTCGATCACATAAAAACAGGGAAAACCGTTAAACTTCCACTCTCTCGCCGAATGAACATAGTTACGTACAAATTCACTTTTGATGAGCTGAAATACTATTCCACGATACACATCGCCCACGCTTGTCTTAAACATTACGGAAACATTTCGGTACCCACATCAAATAAGGACGCCACCAACACTGAAATCTGGCAATCTATGATAGGCACAGCTTCGGCGCTGAAAATTCATTGCTAATATTTTGCCCGCAGCCGAGGGAAGGCGCACTGTCAGTCGCATGCCAGTCAAGCTAGCCGTCAATCAGCCGCCCACAATTTCGGTACGTGCATTGGCACAAATCAATTTATTACCCAGCAAAGAGCAACGCACAGCCTGCGAGCCAAAGGGCTTTCCAACGTATCGTTAGCAAAATGCGCATCCACGTAATGTGGACTCTCAGCAAAAAAACGTTTTTAATGCATTTGTCAAAGTTGACTTGACTTTTGCGGGCTCGATGCTGTTGCTTTTATTTGGTGGATTGAGTTTTGGGTGACACTTTTCGTTTCATGGCAATGCCTGTGGCGGGATATCATAATTAATTCTGACAAATTACATGAAATCTATCAAAAGTTTGCCAGCGATAACGGTAAAAACACTTTGGACGCTTGAAGCGGGCGAAAACAGAGAATATGTACTAGTTGAAAAAAAGTTAGGGATGATTTTTTTATGTCAAAACCGCAGCTCCGAAAATCTTATTCAAGCAATATTAAATCATCGGAACACACCTCTTCGTGTAGAAAATTGGGTCTAGTTCTTTGAAAAAATCAGAGATTCATTCACAAGCGGTAAGAAAATTATATATCAGCAAGTATTTTTAAAAGACCGATTCGTTAGAACCCCGTTATGGTTAGGCACTTTTGTTTACCAAAGGGACTTGCAGACCCGACAACTGTTGTTTCATCGTTGTTGAATGTCGATGGGACAATAGTTGACGAGTCTTTAAATCATTTTGGTAAATCAAATATTTCGAAGGTGTTGGTTTTCACTGGCCCTTATATCACCGGAACACCCCCATCCTTGTGTTTAAGACCAAATCGGTAAGCTATGTTCTTTGAAGAGAACTTTTAATTCACAGGTTTCTAGGAAATATCGATATACTTTGTTTGTCGAAAAAAAGAACGCAATTCGTAGAAATATTGAAGTTTGATGCTAGTTAAGTCTGGCTGAAAATGATTCAGTTGTTACAACGGTAGATTTTTTACACTTTCCATTCATAAAAGATCGTGCAAACTAGAGAGATAATTTGTAGCTACAGGCTTCACGTCATGGATTAATGGATACTCTTTAATCCAATTCGTTCAGCACTTTCAAAGAAGGCAGAGCCTCAGTATAGTATGCTATGCTCTTCGTTCCGTTGAATTTCTCAGGAAAACCAATCTTTACAGATATTTTAAGACGAGACTTTTAGGCAGTTGGTACGAAATCCGAACGTAGACAGTATTGAATCTTTACTTAGGGCAGCGTTATGGTTACTCGCTGCACCTTCCCCGTTTTCGGATTTTCGGTAAAATGTAGAAGAGGAAATTCTATGATTTTTTATACTAAGAGATTAGTGGATGGAAATAATTTGAAAGTCTTTCAGGCAACAAATGAGTTTGACCAAGTTTATTAAGGTCTTCAACCGCTACTTTCAATTTAAGATCTCGTGAATATTTCATGCATATATGGTAGATACGGTACGGTGGCGGCACACGCCTGCAGAATGAGGCTGAACGTCGTAACGGAACTCAGTTTGCTATCGCAAAGAATCAAAACTGGACCATGCGTGGCTCATTAGTCTGCCAGACTAACCTAAACTAACCTTCACATATTTATTATAAGCCCACTGTAGTTGTAACTTCATGAAATATTATCTAATAGTCGCAAGGAAGCTATTAAGATGACAGTTTAATGCCATATCGAGTGATACAAGTATAGGTACTTTTTTCAATAGCCTTTTTTTGACAGATCACGCGTGAGTCGTGTCAAGCTGTCATGTTATTTTCGTTCAGTACTGTTCGGCATTTCATGATGGAAAGACTTACCCCTGAACAACGTTAACAAATCGTTCAACTTTATCACGAAAATTCACCTTCTGTAAAGAATGAGTTTCACGCGCTTCGCTCAACTTATAGTCAACATAATCGGTCTAGTGAGCGTACTATTCGCAATACCATCATCCACCACGAGACCCAGCATTCATTATTGGATAATATTTGACCGAATAGACCACGTCCAGCGCGCAGTAAAGTAAATATAGCAGCCGCAGCTGAAAATGTACACGAAGACCGTGGAGAGTCGATTCGCCACCATAGTTCAGCTTGCGCAGGAACTGAAGCCGCCCGACCTTCCCAATCCATATCACTTCTTTGAAAAGTTTCAAGAAGATCAGACTTTTTTGAGCGAAATTTTTTTCTGCGGTGAGGTTCATTTTTGGTTCAATGGGTATGTAACCAAGCAAAATTTCCGCATTTAGGACGAAGAGCAACCTGAAAATATTCAAGAGCTACAATTTCATCTTGAAAAATAATGGTTTGGTGTGGTTTATGGGCCGGTGGAATTATCAGTCCATATGTATTAATGATAACCGACTATTTGAAGCCTGAAATTTAAGCTCGTGATCTCGGCGATATTTGGTTTCAACGAGACCATACATCGCATCAATAAATGGATCTATTAAGTTAACACTTCGGTGAGCAGATAATTTCACGCTTTAGACTTTATCCGGTGGGGAAATATGTAAAGTCAAAAGTCTATGCGGACGATTCCGCTTCAATTCAGGCCTTAGAACAAAACATCAGGCGTGACAATCGCCAGTTATCAGTCTAAATGCTTGAACGAGTCATCGACAATTGGACTCAACGGATGGACCGTCTGAGACGTGGCCGCGGCCAACATTAGAAAGAGATAATCTTTATAAAAGAAATGCCAAAGAAAGTTATTTCGAATGATAATAAAGATTCGCCAATAAATTTGAAGTTTCTGTGTTCCTTCTTTAAAATTAGGGAACCTCGAAATTGATCACCCTTTAGGTACAGTCCGACTATTCTATATTAACTACATTAGACTGTTTTTGATCTAAATTTTATCTGAGAACAATTTGTTGGGCTTCCGTTCTTTTTGAGAAATCAGAACTATAAAGCTAATGAAAGTTATGATTTCTCAGAGGAAAACTAAGCGGTTAAATAATGGTTACAACTTTCTTTATCCTTGATAATATTACCAATGAAGCTTCAGACAAGTTGAGTGGACGATTTTTTTTTCTAAGCGATAATCTACGGGAATCTAAGTGGCAATAGTTTTCTCAAGTTAGTGAACAAGATCTTCGTAGTATAAGCTAGATCTATAACAAGGCAAAGACTAAACCACCTCTTCAGGCTGATTACCGGAATAATTTCAAATTTTTATAAAAATTCGGTCTGATTTTTCTCGCTGTGGATATACACTGTACACTAATTCACTTGAGTTATATGCGAGCACACGAAATGTCAATTGCCATAATATACTTTTATTTTAATATATTTATGATTTAACAAACTACGAGTAGCAGCACTCATACCCCCAACCCCACTCAAAAAGGAAATAAGTGTGTATTGTATAGGTACATATATACCTGTATGTCCGTACATATGTTAACGTGTACACTATATATATATGTAAGTATGAAGCCATTCATTCATGCAGTCAAATGTGGCCCGACAGGAGCCAGTGAGGGGAATGTTGCGCAACGCTTGATAGCTCAATATTTGATTATGCTCCTACATATATATGTATATAGATACAAATATACATATGTACACACATACATATATCCAGCTGTGTTTTTTCATGCTTATGTACATAGAAACTGCTCCCAAAAAAACTGCTGTGGCACGTGTCATGGCTTTTCCATGCGCTCGCCGCTGAAAAGCATAGAAAATGGAAAATCACAAAAGTAAAGTAAAGTAAAAGCAAAAAAAGGAATAGAAATATGAAAAGTATGTATTTATTTGAGTGGAAGGATGTTGAGTAGATACCGGTCACTCACAGTGGGCTTTCGATGTTGCTGTCCTTTTGCTCGATGCGGCTGAATAAGTATCTATTACAAGCATAGATGCATAGATATAGTCGAAATAAAATATAGACAGTTTCCAAACTGAATATGAAATTAGACAAAGTGAGTTTAAACATATTAGTAACATAAGCGTAAGTATGAAGGATATGTTTTGTATTTTTATATAATTTTAAATTACAATAGAGTGCCATCTAGCGTGATTACTCGTAAAAATATTTTATTGTTATTAAATTTTGGAGGAAAATTAAGCTTAACAAGTAAGGAAGGGCCAAGTTCGGGTGTCACCGAACATTTTATACTCCCCCATGATAAAGTGATAATCGAGATTTCATTATCCGTCATTTACATATTTTTTTATTCTGCTGTAAAATTAATTAGATTGTGTGTACTTTGAGTAATGAATTGCATTTTCATTTATATGTATGTATTATACAGAGAAGGCGTCAGATGGAATTCAAAATAGCGTTATATTGGAAGAAGGCGTGGTTGTGAACCGATTTCAACCATATTTCGTACATGTCCTCAGGGTGTTAAGAAAATATTATATACCGAATTTCATTGAAATCGGTCGAGTAGTTCCTGAGATATGGTTTTTGGTCCATAAGTGGGCGACGCCACGCCCATTTTCCATTTAAAAAAAAGGACTGGGTGCAGCTTCCTTCTGCCATTTCTTCCGTAAAATTTTGTATTTCTGATGTTTTTTTGTTAGTCGGTTAACGCACTTTTAGTGATTTTCAACATAACCTTTGTATGGGAGGTGGGCGTGATTATTATCCGATTTCTTCCATTTTGGTACTGTGTATGGAAATGCCTGAAGGAAACGACTCTATAGAGTTTGGTTGACATAGCTATAGTAGTTTCCGAGATACGTACAAAAAACTTATTAGGGGGCGGGCCACGCCCAAAAAAATTACGTCCAAATATGTCCCTCCCTAATGCGATCCTTTGTGCCAAATTTCACTTTAATATCTTTATTTATGGCTTAGTTATGCCACTTTATAGGTTTCCGGTTTTCGCCATTTTGTGAGCATGGCAGTGGGCCGATTTTGCCCATCTTCTAACTTAACCTTCTTATGGAGCCAAGAAATACGTGTACCAAGTATCATCATGATATCTCAATTTTTACTCAAGTTACAGCTTGCACGGACGGACGGACGGACAGACAGACATCCGGATTTCAACTCTACTCGTCACCCTGATCACTTTGGTATATATAACCCTATATCTGACTCTTTTAGTTTTAGGACTTAGAAACAACCGTTATGTGAACAAAACTATAATACTCTCCTTAGCAACTTTGTTGCGAGAGTATAAAAATCTTGAACTAGGTACATAAACCCTTAAATTAATACGATTTGAATATGAGAACAATATGAAAATAGCCAATCCCTTCCAATACGCGATGTTGTTTTTGTTGTTGTAACGGGTGTCTAATATACATTAGGATGGTAAGGATTAGATAAGTTGTCGTCGAGGGCATCCAAACGCGCTGTTTCGACGGGATCGGACCTTAGGGTGAGGGGTGTCTAATGAGTAATGTTGGCAGGGCATGCAAAGAGGGGGGTTAGTGTTATGCGGGGACCTGTAGCACGCTGGACATATGTTTGATAAGTCAGGTTCGATTCTAGATATTTAGAAGTTTTGCCTGCTACAGTATCCAGAACGAAGCTGCGCAAGGATCACTCTCGATTCTCGCGGCAACTTGAGGTCTTCGTCTGCAATGGGTGGTGGTTTGACTCCAAGTACACCATTTTCTGAGAGATAGTCGGTGAAAGTGTTAATGGCTCCACTGTGGATGGCATAGAAAAACTTGAATAAGTTGGTATGACAGCTATATGCTATAGTTGTCTGATATCGGCGCTGCCAAAAAAGGAGCTTCTTGAGGACAAAAAGACGTGTGCGAAATTCCAGATTGATATCACGAAAACTGAGAAACTAATTCACTTGTTTATAGACTGATAGACAGGCGGGCATGGCTGAATAGACTCAGCTCAACAGGTTGAGTCTTTGGTGTTTCTAAATATACCCTATTCAGAGTATAAAAATTGATATATTGAGGTGTCTCCACATACTTTAAGCTCGCAATTCGGTATCTTCTAAAATGTCTAGATCAATATCTAGACCCAAAAACTGATATCCCTTAAAAAAGCCGACTCAAAAACCGATATGTCGGCATAAAAGTTAGGCACTTCAATTCTACTAAGCGAGCACGCTTCTTATTTGATAAGGAAATTTCAAAAAATCGACTTCGCAATCGGTTTCTATGATACCTTTAGAGCTCATGTATAGAACAAATGCAGAAACTTACCTTAAGTTGATAATTTTTAATAACGTTATGTGCCCGAACCAAGCTAAGTGTACCTGAAAATAAAGAGAAACTAAAATTTAAGACTATTTGCATTGCTTGAGGATTTTTTAATAACTTAAATATAATTGCTATACACTCTCTGAATAAGGAGCTAATAATCGGGATAATAATAGTTATGTTAGGCGGGTCTCTTAAAAAAGCGGGGCATCATACAGTCCTTTGCGAAGCCATATAAAAACTCCAAATATCTTATGCAACTGGCTGTCGATAAAATATTCAACTTAACGCAAGAATCTCGATTCACAGTATTCTGTACGAACTCATACATTCATTGGAAGATGGACTCTGCCGAGCGCGCAGAGCTCACTAGACATCTTACGATTTACTCTGAGCTAGAAAAACCTTGCGACTGCACAGTTGCTGCTTGTTGACAAACGCTTGCTAAGCTGGTCTGAGACCTTTGACACCCACCTTACGTTTTCCTGCAATACCGCTGTGAACTGGCACGCAAACCATCCCAAACTGTGCCCAAAAAAGATGACATTTGAATTTAAACTGCGCGCGTCGAAGCATTTGGAGAATTACTTTTCTTTTAGGTTGGTAGTACTGTCAGTCACATTTATGTCAAATTTCATGTCAAAATATTCATTAGTGTTTCAGAAACGTGTCGTTTTGTGAGCTGCTAAAGGTGAGTTTTTCGTTTTTTGCGATGACGAAATTTGTTGAGCGAAGAATTTGCATTAAATTTGGTTTACGGAATCAATTTTCTGCTGCGGTTACGTTGAGGATGGTGCAGAAAGCCTTTGGTGATGCGGCTATGTCTAAAAATATGTTTATAAGGGGTATAGTGAGTTCCAAACTGGCCATGAACGTGTCGAAGACGGAGAGCGTCCAGGGCGACCATCAACCTCAACCGACGAAGCTCACGTTCAACAAATCAAAGATTTGGTGTTGAAAACCCGTCGATTAACAATTAGAGACCTTGCTGATGAAGTTGGCATATCGAAGGGCTCAGCCAATACCATTTTGAAGGATGTTTTGGGCCTCAAGCGCGTCAAATCTCGACTGGTACCGAAAACATTGAATTTTTTGGAAAAAAGGCGTCGCGTTGAAGTGTGTGAAACGATGCTTTCCGACTACAATGGTGTCATGAAATGCATTATAACTGGCGATGAAACTTGGATCATGCTTACAACCCCGAAACAACCGATCAATCGAGCGACTATCGTGCCAAAAGAGAGCCGAGACCAAAAAAATCGCGCCAAAGTCGCTCAAAAATCAAGGTCATGTTGACTGTTTTCTTCGATTATCGTGGTGTTGTGCATTATAAATTCCTTCCAACCGGTCAAACAGTCAACAAGGAATATTATTTGAACGTTACGCGTCGTTTACGTAACGCTATCCGCCTAAAAAGGCCGGAATTGTGGAAAGACAATTCTTGGTTTTTACACCACGATAATGCACCATCCCATACTGCCCTCGTAATTCGTGATCATTTCGCCAAAAACTCAACCCATATCGTTCCGCAACCACTATATTCACTTGATCTGGCGCCGTGCGACTTCTGGTTGTTCACCATGCTCAAAAGACCGCTCCGGGTACACCGCTTTTATACGATAGAGGAGATTCAGGCCGCAGCGAAGACGGAACTGAAGGCCATCCCGGAAAGTGACTACAACCAGTGTTTCGAAGATTGGAAAATCCGTTGGCATAAGTGCATTGCATCGAAAGGGGATTACTTTGAAGGGGATGAAATTGATTTGGAAGAATAAATAAAGAATTTTCAAAATAAATACAATGTCACCTTATTTTTTGGGCACATCAGTATGTAGAGTTACGATGTGCCAGAGATAAGGAGTCTAGACATCTTTTCACTAGTCTTGAACGTATGTAAAGTCAGCGAGCTAAGGCTAATATCGCTACTGTACTATCGAACTGGCTAACCACCATTTTGAAAAAGCATGCGCTCCCGAGTAGAAGCTCTCAAGTGTTAATTTTTTTTATCAACCTGAACTAGTTAGTTGAAGATTTTGCTAAGCACGAAGAGCTCACTCAAGATTTATCCTGTACTAAAAGAAACTTGCCTAAAAAAGCTCACCATTTCCCTTCTCCTGCCAGCCCTTTCCATCCACAACTTTCTCGAAGGTATGAGAGTGGGGAGACGACAGGGGATTCATAAGCCGGATTCTTCTATCAAATTCAAACACCGTCTAAATATACTTTCCATACACTTTTGTTAAAGTTATTTATAATTTCCTTTCACTAAAATATTTCTTCAAAATATTAAAGAAATTATAATTCCCAGTGCACAATTAGAAAATACCAAACTACCACCACTCGTTAACCCCTTCCACAATAGAGCGATAAATACGCAAACCGCACAATAATATTTAGATTAATAAATTTAATTCCAGCCAAAGCAACCGCAACTAATTCCCAATCAATCGCCGCTTTTTATGGTTGATTGACGCAGGAAACGCCGCGCCAAAACCATAAATAGGACAACAGCACTGCAACAGCAAGTAGTCAATGACTAATTGATTCAAAACAAACCGCAAATAAAATTCGCAACCAAAATTAGCGCATAACAAATAATATTAACCAGGAAAACTCTCAGCAAAACAATTTAGGACCCACAGCGTCATAAAAGCAGCGGTGAACTTGTTGGATTATAAATAGCGAAACAGGAAGGTTAAAGGAGTGCGGCAAAAGGATGAGATGACTTCGGAAACCTTTGGAAAGATGTAATTATAATTCGCTTTTAATATTTACTGGAATCTGAACCCGGAACTTGTCGTATTTTGGTGTTGGGCGATTTAAGAGTGGTTATTTTTATCTGGAAGACGAGTAAAGTCCGAGGAGGTCAAAAAAGTTTAAAGATGACAAATTGGAAGCATTATCGTATGAATATTGTTACCGAACACAAGAAGACCACTAAGAATATTTGAAAGTCGCTCAAGCAGTCATTTCAAAACATTTACAGTCTGTCAAGTAAGAGCGTGGTCGACTGTACTGACAGTTAATGAAAGATTTCGCTCTAATTCCTTCGCGAGCCGATAGAGGGAAGCTTTGTCCTTGATGCATTGTAAACAAAAGTTCAGTTGTCGTCGATCTTTCGAAAGAGAATCGCGTTAAACTCCATTAGTGCTAAGTACGCGTCGCGCTACGAAGCTGTGTTCCTTTGCATCCACCCGAAAAGTCCCAAAGTGTCGCAATCAGCGGCTGCTAAATATATGAGGAAGTCGAAGACATTTGTACAGAAGTGGATACAGGGACAGTATATCTAAAAAGGTCGATGATTTACCAGAACAAGGTTCGATAGGAAAAGTGAACAAAAAAGATGAAAAAAGAATAGTGAATCTGTTTTCGAGGAATCCTGCTTTAACACTGCGGCAAGGACAAGCAAAATTAATGGCAAGCAAAATTAATGGCAAAAATTTTAGATATATCCTACGGAACTATCCGAACCCTTCTTCATACTCATGATCTGAAATGGCGCAACACAATGAAGAAGCCTCTGCTGACTGAAAAACTTGTGACAAAGCGACTCGCTTGGGCGCATGACAATATTGACAGAGATTTTGAAAATGTAATTTTTACTGATGAATATTCTATATGGGCACGTTCTGTCCTCACGCGAGCCTGGTCAACTTCCACCAATAGGTTTGTTCAGCTGACCGTAAAACATGGAATAAAGAAAGGTGCATCTTTGGGGCTGCTTCTCAAAGCAGGGATTCGGCATTTAGTACTTCTTTACTGACAACCTAAATGCCGAGAAAATGATAAAAATCTACAAGAAGGCTTTACTGCCATCTGCCAAACGATGGTTCATTAGAAAAAATGAAGATTGGATTCTGCAGGAGGGCAACGATACTAAACACCGCAGCAAGCTCTGTACTCAGTAGGAAA
The DNA here is from genome assembly GCA_037783105.1 of Bactrocera zonata. Taxonomy (NCBI): domain Eukaryota; kingdom Metazoa; phylum Arthropoda; class Insecta; order Diptera; family Tephritidae; genus Bactrocera; species Bactrocera zonata. The sequence goes on along the minus strand of JBAWJQ010005094.1, from coordinate 287,731 downwards.
CTCAATCTGGCATCGTTACATTGGATTGGCAGTCGCCCGACGCAAACCCTATCGAAAATGTGTGGGTATATATTAAACAGACGCTTCGTGGAAGACGCATATACACTTTGAAGCAGTTGCCTTACGAAATTTGTCGGATCTAGAGATCCTTACCACTAGAATACGCCGTTAAATTAGTAGATAGCATGTCTCTCTAGACCACGCACTTACTTGATAGACTGTAAAACCAGCCGCATGCATTCCAAAGCAAGGAAACCGGGTGTCATACGAATAGAAGCCAAGAGACATTAAAACACGACTTTGTCGGAAATCAGTCCGTCACATTTAACACAAAACACAGGAAGTTGTTTTTGCATAGGATAGTGAGTGATGGGGAAAACTGGATCCATTACGATAACCCTAAATGCAAAAAATCCTATGTGAAACCGGGCCAACCAACCCAAACATCAGTAAAGCCGAATATCCATGCCCCCAAGCTTAGTATTTGGTGCGATCAGAGAGAATTGTGAGCTTCTAAAACCAAGTACCGTTGTGGAGAATGCTGGCGACAACAACTCAGCAAATTGAAGCAATCCATTGCTGAAAAACCAGCCGGAGGTAGATTTACGTCACGCGTCTTATCGCCCAGACCTTGCTGCTTTTGACTACCATTTGTTACGGAATTGATAACCGATCCTGTTATTTAATTTTTTATCTTGAAGTGCGGATAGAAGCAGTGCAAAGGTTCCAGCGTCTCACTTATGCCTACTTCCCAAATAAAGCTAGGATTTACCTATATTACCGTCCGATAGCATAACCGACCCAAACCAGTATTTAAGATTGTTTTTGTGGTCCTATTAGCTTCTTCAGGCTATAGCTCTAAGAATCTAAAATTGTTGTTGAAAACAGAAAATAATCAAAATAATTTTGAGACAAGCCGCCGATGAGTTGACAGTTCTTGGCCGAATAAGACTCCGGGAAAGTTTTTTTCAAAATGTGTAAACAGATATTTCTTTGTTTCAAAGGAAGTAGAGAAACGAACCTCCTCATCAATGGTACAAGTCTCCAGATGTATCACAAAACAGTCAAAGACATTCTGTGTCTCTGTGTCGAGTACGAGTACATACAAGCAGTACGAACACCACCTCTTCTGCACTGCTGTCAACCTCCTGGAGTGGCACTCCGTCCGACAACTCATATTTCATTGACTCACATAAAAATCTAACGCGCAACAACAATGTAGGAACGCCCAAAACGAATTCAATCGGTAATGCTAGCGAGCTAATGAGTAAATCTTCAATTATACACTGCTAAGGAATAAAACAAAAACATTACGTAGTACAAGTGAAGTCAGATTTCAAAATGTCACCAGACCATAGAGCATTCGAGTTGGTTCCAGCTTTGCGTGAGTCCAATTCGGATAATGGCAACAAAAACAACAACGAGAGATCATCAAGCATAGTTACAGAAGAGATTACATGTCAACACCAACAGAAAGTGTATTATACGCAACAACAACAGCAACACCAAAGAAACGAATACCACATGACAACATTTACCGCAGATCCGAAGCGCAGGCGAGCAGCAGACGTCAGCCACAGGCAGATTGACACCAACCGCGAATCGAGAGTTGAAAGGATACTATAAATCTTGACGACGGCGAAGTGGTATGCCTACTTGTGGCTTCAGAAACCGAAGCACATTTCGGTGACAATTTGCGCATACGCAGTCGTCGAGCGCCACATTGGGGTTACAACAAAAAAGAAAAAGAGTACGAGTACATTAACCAGGAATGTGCTGCGCACTTGTCACCATTTCCCCCAACATTTAAGCTCAAGCTTCGGCTAACACTTTCCAGCTGTTTTGGATTTGTGGATTTTTGCGTGGTGTGACATCAAGCCAGCCATAAATCGAAGAAGGCGGGGAAAGCGAAAACAGCGTAATTGAGTATTGCGAAATTTGTAAACTTCAGTAATACTTAAACTTTTGGATGCAGTATAGATTGGGTTGGAGTTCTTCTAAATTTTTTTGAGCTGTTGTTCAAGCAGAAAGGATGATCTGGTGCACAAACTGACATTATGTATACAAAACTCAAATTATTCGTTGGTCATCGTTGTAGCCGGTTATTTTCTTATTGATTGATTAATCCGTTTCATTGATTGGGCTTCATGGTAAACAGTATTCTTCAATTGACAGTAAACAAGACCTTGCATGAAATAAACATTTAAGATCTCTTTTAGAAGTTATTGTTTAAATAAGTTGTCTAATTTCTTTAGGCTCTTCAGATTCTCACATCGCAGGCCCGCTTTGCAAGAGCCTAGGCTATTGTACCCAATGACCCAGTCTACTAATTGCAAGAACTTCGTAGATCCTCATGTCGCAGATCTTCTTTATAATAGCCGAGGGCACACGACTACCCGTTTTAGAGTAGACCAACAAAAATCCTTTGTGATATTTCTCACGTAGCAGCCGTAGCCATGGCAGCATAGTGCGCCTTAGTCTTGGAAACCTTGATATATGAAAGAAGACCAAACAAGGACATCTCATCTTAACTTTGATATATGAAAGATGTCCAAACAAAGAAATCTCATCTTAGTCCAGGGGAACTTTGATATATGAAAGTGGTCCAATCAAGGACTGGCTGAAATACTTTCCTGCATTTAACTTTATCTCTCAAATCCAGTGGCTAAGTAGTGACTATTTCTCAACTCACATACCGATGATGGACATGTGGATAGCGAGGAACCGCTGGAGAAGAGGCGTAGATAGTTTTTTCACAGATGGATCCAAGTTAGGAAGCAGGATTGGATGGTTTCCTCATCATCATACATTCTCGTCCCGCTCACATCGGAATGGGAACATGTGGAATCTACACTGTCATATTACATTCCAGCACAAGACCAATGAACCTCAAGTGCGCTTAGCAGGCATTAGTCGACAATCTGCTCTCGTGCGAATGCGTGATTTTTTTGGCTTAGAGTAGAACGCAAGAGATCTACTGAATTACTTTCCCTTGGCAAAGTTCATATTGTCGCATTCTTACTAGATATTGTCCAATATGCATCCAAGCCGCAAGGCTAAGAATCTCGTCGGACGCATATCGTTCGGAAATTGTTTTGAGGAAGGTGGAAGTATCCAGACACTTTTTCCTCCATTTTTCAGCCCACGCAAGACAGAGGTTGAAACATCTTGGCAGTCTTACCTGCGGCGAAGCAGAAGACGCAGCTGAGACGGACGCATAACGGTCGGTTGTTGTACAGAGGAAGGTGGAAATGTGCAGACATTTTCTCCTGCTTTTTTCAGCCTTCGTAAGACTGCCAAGATGTTTTATCTACGGCGCAGAAGAAGACATAGCTGAAACTGGCATTAGCCGTCTCAACAAAATTATGATAGGACTCAACAAATTTATTTTATAGATTTGTGAAAGTCTTATGCTCAACTAAGTAGGAGTTTTAGATAGTACCGGTCCGGCATTTTAAGCTGTCCAAGTGAGATCCCGTTACGATCGACATATTAACTTAAAATTAAAGAGAATACATAACTAGTATGATGATGGGAGTACATTTGTCGTGCTGTAGACCTTTTTGCTCCTCATTAAAATAATTATAATGGTTTTAAGAGAGGCTCGTCTTTCAGCAAAATGGAACCAAATATCAGGTGAATTTTTCGAACAAAAACTGAATTTAGACTAAAATTTCAAACGAATTCGCTTTAACTGGACTCAGCATCAGCTCAGTGTCTCTTGAGGAATCAAAGAAAGATATACTCGGAATTATAGAAAATCTTTTCCGGAGTAAGTTGATTTTAGCCTTGTCCATCTGACTGTATTTACGCGAACTAGTCCCTCAATTATTGGGTTATCGCTCTGCAATTTTGCACGCACCCTTTTCTTCCAAAGAATTTGTTTATTTGACGGAAGCGCTCATATCGGACCACTATAGCATATAGCTGCCATACGAATTGAACAATCGGAATCAAGTTCTTGTATGGAAAGCTTTTTTAAATGACGAGGCAACTTCGTTAAATTTTGCATAGTTTAGTACCCGAGGCAACGCTAAAATCTCCAAAGAAATTGTTTAGATTGGACCACTATATCATATAGCTGGCATACAAACTGAGCAAACAATCTGAAGCAAATATATTAGCGTTGTACGGGAATAAGTGAATCTGTGGCTACTAAATGTGTGAATAAGTTTGTACGATTGTATATATGTACGTATTATTGAATTTTTTGTTTATTTGTTTATTCGATTCTTCGTTTCGGCGGACAGCCGCGGCGGTGACAAAGGCCAGGGGCAAGCTCTTCGCTTGCTAAATTGTCTTGATTCACAACAGCTTCGAACATAGTCGCTTTAATTTTCTATTCCGCCATCGTTGCTGTTGTTGTTGTTTAGAGAACAAGAAAAAAAGGCAGAATTAATTTTGTTGCTAAGAAGCGACAGGTGCCGCAGCCGCCATTCGATTGCCGTCATTTCGAAAATATGTATTTCAATCTGCTTTCCGATTTAATTTATTTATTTTCCCTTCACTACCCATCCTAGACGTTGTTATTCTTGTTGCTGTTTTGTATGCTTAAACTCAAAGATAAATGAGCTGTGAACGAATTATACGAACATAGTATGAATGGACGAGTGTGCACGAGAAATATCCGAATTTTAATTGAAAGGAACAGCGTGTAAAGAACGCGAGCAGATGAAGATGTCTTGAATCATCGGTGATTTTTGAAAAACAAGCATGAATATATACACATACTTAATTATCTACAAGTATATATTCATACGTACAAACATAGTTTTTACTACATACATATGTACACCTATCGAGTAATTCTTTCTGGCGCGATGGTTGGTATGTGATGGTACATTTACAAATCTTTAACTTTTTTTCTTCTAAACTTTTCTAGAAGCCTAATGATACAAATCAAGTAGTTTTGAAGTAAACTGTTGAAAAAAAGATTGCTACAACAACAAACAGAGGTAAACATATTCTGACTCGAAATCACTAAAAATCGGCGCTGTATTGTGAGACAGCGAGCTTGAAACTAAAAGGTGATTCATTTCGTGGTTACATACTTTCTTAAAGAAAAAACACAGAAACTTCAAAGTTAATGGAGAATGTTTATTATCATTCGAAAGAACGTTCTTTGGCATTTATTTTTTGAAGTATAACTATTTCAAATGTTTGTCGTGGCTACGTCTCAGATGTTCCATACGTTGAGTTCAGTTTTCGATGTCTCGTTGGAGCATTTCGACTGGTAACTGGCGAATGACAGGCGTGATGGTTTGCTCCAAAGCCTGAATCGAAGCGATGCCTTTTCTATGCAAAGCTTTATATTCGCATAGAAGATGCACATTCCTAACCATATGAAAATATTCATTTATTTGGAGTCGAAATTAGATTTTGCAGTCTAATGCTCTGACAAATAAGGTAGCCACGCAAAAACAAAAAAACACAAAAACATTTCCAACTTTATGGAAAGTAGATTCTTCGAAACTCGAGATGATAGGCATAAGCACTTTATTATAAAGTGGTATTCAAACATTAAGCTGGCTATATGTCAAGAAATATCAAATTGATTTCTTGAAAGTGACGTGTCGTGTGCAATATTCCAAATCGATAACATAAGAACACTACAATCGTGGCTCGGTCTGGGCCGAGAACACAAAATTTCGCCTCTATCCTTTATGACGCCAGTCACGCCAGTTGAATATATGCCAAGGGCAGACAGGTCACAGCTCCAAAGATCTCGCAGTTAAGAGTTTGCCTTATAAAAAGAAGGAAATGATGTGAGACTTATAGAAGGAAATCTTTATTAGTCGAAAAAAGGAGATGTTTCACAAAAGTTATGTTACGCTTGATCTTCAGGCTTAAGTTCCAGAACATACCAAATTCTTCACTTTTTCAAATTTATACCAATAGTGACGAAGTTCGCAAGAATCGAGGAATCTCTGTACGTTATCTTGCCTCGTTGTCGGACTGCGCTGACTTAAGGAACAAAGTCTACAATGTCTTTATCATCTGCGTGCCCCAGTAGCATTGTACTTTTAAAGGAGACAGTGCCTCTAAGATTCAGATGAATGGCGCGCATCACATTTTCCTACATTATACTGAAGAAGACGTACGAATCACTCGGTCTAAAACCTAGGCTGGTATCGAACTGCTCGGAGAGGTCCTTCCCAACTTTGACGGAGCTGGCTATACTGCATGACCGCATAAGTTTCGCATGGATACCAGACAGAGAGAGAGAGAGAGAAAGAGAGGAGAGGAAAGGGAATCTTGTCACTCTGATCATTTATTGTTTTATAGGGTTTCCTACGTTTCCCTTTCGGTGTTAAAAACTTCATGGCTTAGAACTCCGCTTCACTCGGTGGTTACTGCTTCGAATACTCTCAGCACTGGAGTGTTTTTATCCATTTGGACGAGGATATAGCAAAACGGGAATAATTAGTGACTTCTGGTTTGAGGTTTATTCGCCGAGAGAGGACTTTACTTTTCAATTGCCTACTCAGTCCGAAGTAGCACCTGTTGACAAGAGTTATTCTGCATTGGATTTCGAAGTTGACATTGTTGTCTGTGTTAATACTTGTTCCAAGATAGACGAAATTAAGTACAACTTCGAAGACGACGACTGTTTGTTGATGACGCGAGATTTTTCGTCTTGTCCTCGTTCACCACCAGACCCATTTCTTTCGCTTACTTATCCACTCTGGAGAAAGCAGGACTAACAGCGCGGATGTTGAGGCCAATGATATCAATATCATCGGCATACGACAGCAGCTGTACACTCTTATAGAAGATTGTATCTTCTTAGCTCTGCAGCTCAAAATATTTTCTCCAGCAATCTTCTTCTTCTTTACTGGCGTAGACACCGCTTACGCGATTATAGCCGAGTCAACAACAGCGCGCCAGTCGTTTCTTCTCTTCGCTACGTGGCGCCAATTGGATATTCCAAGCGAAGCCAGGTCCTTCTCCACTTGGTCCTTCCAACGGAGTGGAGGTCTTCCTCTTCCTCTGCTTCCCGCGGCGGGTACTGCGTCGAATACTTTCAGAGCTGGAGTGTTTTCATCCATCCGGACAACATGACCTAGCCAGCGTAGCCGCTGTCTTTTAATTCGCTGAACTATGTCAATGTCGTCGTATATCTCGTACAGCTCATCGTTCCATCGAATGCGATATTCGCCGTGGCCAACGCGCAAAGGACCATAAATCTTTCGCAGAACCTTTCTCTCGAAAACTCGCAAAGTCGACTCATCCGTTGTTGACATCGTCCAAGCCTCTGCACCATATAGCAGGACGGGAATTATGAGTGACTTATAGAGTTTGGTTTTTGTTTGTCGAGAGAGGACTTTGCTTCTCAATTGCCTACTTAGTCCAAAGTAGCACCTGTTGGCAAGAGTTATCCTGCGTTGGATTTCTAGGCTGACATTATTGGTGGTGTTTACGCTGGTTCCAAGATAGACGAAATTATCTACAACTTCAAAGTTATGACTGTCAACAGTGACGTGAGTGCCAAGTCGCGAGTGCGACGACTGTTTGTTTGATGACAGGAGATATTTCGTCTTGCCCTCGTTCACTGCCAGACCCATTTCTTTTGCTTCCTTATCCAGTCTGGAGAAAGCAGAACTAACGGCGCGGGTGTTGAGGCCGATGATATCAATATCATCGGCATACGCCAGCAGTTGTACACTCTTATAGAAGATGGTACCTTCTCTGTTGAGTTCTGCAGCTCGAACTATTTTCTCCAGAAGCAGGTTGAAAAAGTCGCACGATAGGGAATCGCCTTGTCTGAAACCTCGTTTGGTATCGAACGGCTCGGAGAGGTCCTTCCCGATTCTGACGGAGCTTTTCGTGTTGGTCAACGTCAGCTTACACAGCCGTATTAGTTTTGCGGGGATACCAAATTCAGACATCGCGGCATAAAGGCAGCTCCTTTTCGTGCTGTCGAAAGCAGCTTTAAAATCGACGAAGAGGTGGTGTGTGTCGATTCTCCTTTCACGGGTCTTTTCCAAGATTTGGCGCATCGTGAATATCTGGTCGGTTGTTGATTTACCAGGTCTAAAGCCACACTGATAAGGTCCAATCAGTTTGTTGACGGTGGGCTTTAATCTTTCACACAATACGCTCGACAGAACCTTATATGCGATGTTGAGGAGACTAATCCCACGGTAGTTGGCGCAGATTGTGGGGTCTCCTTTTTTATGGATTGGGCATAGCACACTTAAATTCCAATCGTTGGGCATACTTTCGTCCGACCATATTTTACAAAGAAGCTGATGCATGCACCTTATCAGCTCTTCGCCGCCGTGTTTGAATAGCTCGGCCGGCAATCCATCGGCCCCTGCCGCTTTGTTGTTTTTCAGACGGGCAATTGCTATTCGAACTTCTTCATGGTCGGGCAATGGAACGTCTGCTCCATCGTCATCGATTGGGGTATCGGGTTCGCTTTCTCCTGGTGCTGTGCGTGCACTGCCATTCAGCAGGCTGGAGAAGTGTTCCCTCCATAATTTAAGTATGCTCTGGGCATCGGTGGCTAGATCACCTTGGGGGGTTCTACAAGAGTATGCTCCGGTCTTGAAACCTTCTGCAAGCCGCCGCATCTTTTCGTAGAATTTTCGAGCATTACCCCTGTCGGCCAGCTTATCAAGCTCTTCGTACTCACGCATTTCGGCCTCTTTCTTTTTCTGTCTACAAATGCGTCTCGCTTCCCTCTTCAACTCTCGGTATCTATCCCATCCCGCACGTGTTGTGGTCGATCGTAACGTTGCGAGGTAGGCAGCCTGTTTTCTCTCCGCTGCAACACGGCACTCCTCGTCGTACCAGCTGTTCTTTTGCGCTTTCCGAAAACCAATGGTTTCGGTTGCAGCTGTACGTAAGGAGTTTGAAATGCCGTCCCACAGTTCCCTTATACCGAGTTGTTGACGAGTGCTCTCAGAGAGCAGGAGTGCAAGCCGAGTAGAAAAACGTTCGGCTGTCTGTTGTGATTGCAGCTTCTCGACGTCGAACCTTCCTTGTGTTTGTTGGCGTGCGTTTTTTGCTGCACAGAGGCGGGTGCGAATTTTGGCTGCAACAATATAGTGGTCCGAGTCGATGTTAGGACCTCGGAGCGCACGCACATCTAAAACACTGGAGACGTGTCTTCCGTCTATCACAACATGATCGATCTGGTTGGTGGTTTTTCGATCCGGAGACAGCCAGGTAGCTTGATGTATCTTCTTATGCTGGAATCTAGTACTACAGATAACCATATTTCGGGCCCCGGCGAAGTCGATCAGCCTCAACCCATTTGGGGATGTTTCCTCGTGGAGGCTGAATTTACCGACCGTAGTGCCAAAGATACCTTCTTTGCCCACCCTGGCATTGAAGTCGCCAAGCACGATTTTGACATCGTGGCGGGGGCATCTCTCATAAGTGCACTCCAAGCACTCATAAAAGGCATCTTTGGTCACATCGTCCTTCTCTTCCGTCGGGGCGTGGGCGCAAATCAGCGATATGTTGAAGAACCTCGCTTTGATGCGGATTGTGGCTAGACGTTCATTCTCCGGAGTGAATGAAAGTACTCGGCGACGGAGTCTCTCTCCCACCACGAATCCAACACCAAACTTGCGCTCCTTTATATGGCCACTGTAGTAAATGTCACAAGGACCTACTCGTCTCTGTCCTTGTCCCGTCCATCGCATTTCTTGGACGGCGGTGATGTCAGACTTTATCTTTACGAGGACATCTACCAGCTGGGCAGCGGCACCTTCCCAATTAAGGGACCGGACATTCCAGGTGCACGCCCTCAAATCATAGTCCTTATTTCGTTTGCCATGGTCGTCATCAAAAGGGGGGTCTCTCGTCCGAGGCTGTTTAAACTTTTGCATTGGGGGTGTTTTTTTACGTGGCGGGTCCCAAACCCAGCGCACAACCCTATGCAGGGGGTGTTTCGCCTTCTCACTTTAGCTCGCCTTCAAACGGATGTTCTTAGGCTACCCAGAGGATACTTGGTCAAAGACCGGAAGTCGTGAGCTGCTTGAGTCATATGTAAAAGAATCGTTTCTGGCCACTCCCAAGTGAATGGCGATCAGAGAACTTTCCTCACTCGCGTGAACTTCTACACATGACCCCATCCTCCAGCAATAGATTGAATAAATCACACGATAGGGCATCTCTTTGTCTGCAACCTCCTTTGGTATCGAACGGCTCGGAGAGGTTCTTCCTGATCCGGACGGAACTTTTTGGGTTGTTCATTGTCAGCTTACACAGCTGTATTAGTCTTGCAGGGATTCCAAGTTCAGACATAGCGGCATAAAAGCAGCTCCTTTTTGTGCTGCCGAAGGCGACTTTAAAATCGACGAAGAGGTGGTATGTGTCGTTTTTCTATTCACTGGTCTCTGTCAAAATTTTGCGCATGATGAAAGTCTAATGGATTGTACATTTTCTAAAGTCTAAAGGCACACTGATAACACCCAATCAGTTTGCTGACGGTGGGTTTCACTTCTGTCATAAATTTTGCTAACAACGAACTGTCAACCTTTTCCAAGAGCATAAAACATTTACATAACTCGAACACTTATGAACTCTAGTGAAACGGCGGAAGAGACTTGAATCATGACTGTACAGATAGGGTCGGAACGGAGCTGCTCAAACTAACAATTTTGAAACTGATCTTATTGATGGCTTGATACCTTAAATTAAATTAATCAGACTAATGATTTTACTATATGAGATGTTCTGATGATCTCTCATCTCTAGTAGAGAACAAGAAAAAAGAGCGCTTGCTCAGGAAGCAAATAGAAAATGTTAGAATAAGTTTTGTGAAATCTCAGGTCTGGCAATAGTTGTCAGAGTTTCAAAGTACTAGAAATTATCTAAAAAAAAAATTTTGGAATCTTATGAGAAAGACACCAAAATAATTTTCTACACATTTTAAGGACACAAGTTAAAAACTCAGCTGTTCAAAGGACATATCGTAAGTATATAAGTAAAGAAATAATTTCAACTGTCACAAAGAGGCTTCACACTCAATTACATATATGTATATACATCTTTATATACATATATAGGCACATACGTATGTTTGTAGGTACTTAAAATAAATATTTTTATATGCAGACAATAAATCGTCGAATATATTTTTAGCGTTGTTTTGATATTTAAAAATAAATTAAAATTCCAAATTAGAAACTAAAAATATAATTATGTATATTCGGCAAAACAGCTCTCAACCGTTGACAATTAGGAGAGGAAATGGCTGCAAAGACACACAAACACACGAAAGACAAGTGCGATCAAAAGGAATACTTTTGAGAAGGACACATGTTGCCGCTTGCCAGACAAACAATTATGTAAATGTTCTTGTTTATTTGGGCGAAGCAGAGACATATCGTTAGCTTCGTGTAGAAAACGTTGAAAAAGTTTCTTTTTCTAAGTAATTTTCTAATGGAAATTATAATAAATTAAAATAATATAAATGTATTTGATGTGGCTGTGCTGTGTACTAAAATTTGCGAGAATGAGAGAGAATATATTTTGAAAAAATTCTCCACCATTTTCCACTTTGCCACAGTCAAGTTTCATACCCATAACCCACGGTTGGTTAGTCAAGTGCTCAACCCGCACGTCTATGAGCCGCGCTCGCTTGAGTTGCTCTCCGCAAACGGCAGACTTTTAAAGTACTTAAGCCTCTTGTGCAATTATATGCTTGTCTTATATATTTCTAAATCATATACTATATACATATGTACAAGCATCACCTTCCGGTACTGCCCCGCTACTATTAACGACTGCCGTCTGCTCACATTTGGCCTTTTCAACTTGCCAGCCATTGTGGCAATTAGTCTCCGATTTCAAGTGCCTCCTGTTGCTTCTGCAGCCGTAGACTGATACTATTTTCGTTGTTTGTTTTTCGTCCTTTTTCGTGACTACCAATGGCTGGCGGACCTTTTCGAGTGTCACTCCCTACTTGACTTGCAATCAGCAGTCGCTGAGACGACTCACTAACTACATACTAAGTCGACATACATATGTTCAGTATTAAGCAAACATGTGTTCAAGGGTACTTAAGGTAGGGTTTTAAGAGTTGGGAGAACCGTAATTTTCTTAGTGTTCGCACTGAAAACGTTTATATGAGCAAAAAATAGTAAGACTTTGTTCATAATTTTAAAATTTGTATTTCTTTCTTCAAAATCTATGTCGTCCCCCTCCAAGTAATTCCCCTTCGTCGAAATTAAGTGTATATTCCTACGTTTTCTTCATTCCTCGAAACAGTTGTTAAAGTTAATTTCTGGAATGGCATTCAATGCGCGTAGCGATTCAAGTTTAATTTCTTCAATATACTCAAAGCATTTTAGCCAAAAGTCACACGGAGCTAAATCAGGCTTAACCTTGATTTTTGGCCCACTTGGATGTGTTTTTTTTTTTCGTCTTCGGCTCACCTTTGCCAAGATATTCGGCCGATTAACCGTCTGTTTAATGATTGTTTCAAAATATTCGAGCTTTCACTTTTCTTCGGACCAAATGATCTTTCAAAATGGTTTTCACTGATCCTTAAGCTATACCAACAATGCCAGAAAGATCTCTGACTGACTCTAGCACCAATTCCTTTAACACTAAAGAATATTTTGATATGACATTTGGCACAGATGTCCCTTACAGTCATACCAATCTAGAAAAAAAAAAAATTTCGACGAATGGGCCCACAAAAAGTACCACTGCTTTTTGCCCACAGTAGAAACCACTTAAAAGGACTCGTACGGATATGATAAAAAAAATTTAACTCAACCGGTATCACTGTCGAATGTCAATGCCTAAAAAGCGCTCAAGATGCTCTAATACCGGGTCGTAAAAAACCAATCTCGTATGGAGTTTAGACCAATTTTTTATAGATAAATCAATCTGAAGTGAACAAACAAGTTTCTGGAGCTCAGGACATTTTGGAAAAAGAAGAAAGATAGATTCACAGTGTCAAATGGTGGTAGCTCTATGGAACTCATGCGAAACTCAAATGTCGTATCCAGTTTAGACCAATTTTTTTTGTAGATAAATCAAAATGAAGTGAACTAACAGGCTTCTGGAGCTCAGGCCTTTTAAAAAATAGATTCACAGTGTCAAATGGTGGTAGCTCTACGGAACTCATGCGAATATGGCTAAACTATCGAGTTTGACATACAACGCTGCTATTTTGGTAAGCATCTCTCGAGAAATTCGAAACCGAATGAGTGTTCTTAACAAAATAACTCATGCATGATGAAATTGGTGGAAAGTGTAGTGAAAGTTCTTCAAGTTCCGGTTCGTATCTCAGAGACTTGCTGTCAAAAAGTGTATATATCCCAATTTCAATAACTATTAAGGGGGTATTCTACTCTAGAATTTTGAAAAATTCGATTTTTTTTCATATATTTAAAGTTTAGACTTAAATTTATTTTAAATTCGACTTATTTTCGGAGATACAGCCGATTTTGTGAGGTGGCGTCCGTGTTCAATAGAATTGTCTCCTAAACTTTAAACGCGTTTTTCTCGAAATTACTTTTTTCCATACGGTACCGGCATTATCTCAAGTTCTATACAACCGATTTACTTGAAATTTTGTGTGAACCTTATTTATGTAATCCTTTATCGTTCCTACCAGAATCGTGTCATTTTTGTTTTTAATATTTTAAAAAAGTTCAGGAATTTCAAAAAAAAAAGTAAAAAATTATTTTTATTTTCAGGCAGTCGCCATTTTTCAAAAAAAAATTTTTTTCTTGTTCCCGGACTATAACGGCATCCTTACTGATTAAAAATTTCTTTTGATTTTTTTTTTTCAGACCACCAGGAGAGTCAGGATCAATGTCACCAGGATACGCCTTTTTTACACCTGTCTCTCCCCTCCCCCTCCAATTATTTTAATTTTTAATATTTTTTTGTAAAATTTTTTTTCTGTATTCTTAAGATATCAATAAAAACACCATAAAAAATGGATAGAAAAAATATTTTTGATCTTTTTAAATAAAATTCAAAAAACTGTCCAAAATTTGATTTCTAGAGTGGAATACCTTCTTAATGACCAATTCCTCAATCTTCGCCTTCAAATTACACGAAATTCCTTTAGTTTCGACACTAATTCCACGCCGACATTTGTCAACACAACGCTTTATACTTCATCGCTAATGACTTCTAACTGCAAATAAGCATTTCACCTTTTTCTACGGCAAACGTAGGCGCACAGTGGCAGTGAAAGCAAAGCAAGGCGAAATCAAATTTTCCTTCCAAATGAGCCTTTGATTTGCTGCAGCACATGGCTAATGGCTCCACGAGTTCGGGGTGCCTTGAGGCAGTCGTATGTGTGCCAGCGAGTGGGGAGTGTTTGCCTACACGTGTATATGCCTATTATTTATGATCGAATATCGTCATCGGCATTTTCTTTTCTTTTTTCCAGTTCCGCCCCGCAAACAACTCGAATTGGCTATCGAATCTTACTTGGCTTTACGTAAGAAAATGCTCGTGTTAAGTGAACAATGTGGTTGTTGTTGTCAGTTTTGAAAAGTAATTAAAAGTGTATTCCTGCTTTTATTATTATTCCTCTTTTCATTCTTAAGCGTCAGAACGTCTTGCGCCTCTTGGTTTACGTCGCAGCGGAAGCAATTAAGAGAGCTGCCGTAACAGTGCCGAATAGCCGAAATTTATGGCAGCATTTGGTTTTCGTTTTTGATTTTGGTGAGAAAACACGAGTGACGAGCAAAAGGCGGTTCGGTGTGGTATTATCATGAGTTATTTGAATGGTTGTATGATGCTCTTTAAAGATGTTTCATATTAATGCTTGTGAGGATTTGATGGTCTTCATTTTGTTAGTGTTACCGTTTTGACAAAGCCGACCGAAGGCTTAATGATCTCTAATCTTACGTGGTTTCGTACCTCTGAGCTGACAATGTCAGCAATCGGAGGGTATTTTAACCATCAGTTTACCGAAAGTGCCTTCGAAACTTTAGTACTATTCTCTTCATTAGGATATCGCGTTCATAACCTAGTTCGATTAAAAACAATCCAAAGTAGAAAACTGTGTCTATATATATATATATATATGAAAATCTAGAAAACGTCGCTAGGATTGTCTTGAGGCGATAAATCCAAAAATAAATCTGAATGAAGAGCTGTTTTGTTTGACGGATATGTCAAAAACTCCTAGCTTAGCTCTGGTCTTTCTTAAAATTAAGTGTATAGCGTCGTCTTCTGTCGCGTCGGTGTATAGGCATGACTGCTCTTTGACTTTTCTCATTCTGAGGAGGTTCTTTTTGAAGTATCCGTGGCTGGATAACAGATATTTTGTGTAAAAGTCGACTTCTCTCTTAGGGGCTTGTTCATGAGCTTAGGTATTTAATAAGTTTGGCCGCGACACTCATTCTCCAAACGGACATTGTTATTTCCGGACGTTTTCTTTAGCTCCTTCAACTTTTTCCTTTCGTATGCCAGAAGGAAAATTGGGGGATTGCCGCTTATGACTAATTTCATCTGACACTGTTCGGAAGCTGATGCAATTCCGAAGGCTGCGGCGCGATGGACTCTGGCTACTACCTTACGCCGGTTTTCCGTTTTAAGCACATTTGCACAGATCTCAGCTCCGTTTAATAGGACGCTGATTATCGTCGACATTAACAGCTTTCTCCTTCTTTGGTTGGAACCCCCCATTGGCCATTAGTCTGCTAAGTTGGGAGGTGATTTTCGCTGTTTTTCTTGCAGCGTGCTGTATTTGTACCCAGAAGATTAGTCTGGGGACCAGGCTTATGCTTAAGTAGTTTACTGCTTTTTGTGTCCTAAGATTTCGAGAGGTATGTGCTTTTTTGTTAGCATTAGTAGCTCTGTTGTTACGTAGTGTTTGTATGAGCCGAGCCATGTTTGCGTCCATATCATGACCTGATTAAGCTTTCTTCGCGCTTCTTCTGTGTCTAGTGCTGTAATTACTGCTATAATATCGTCCACGTAGTCAATTAAGTACGGTTCGGCTGTCCCCAAGTCTGGGCCTAGAATGAATTCATGTGCTGGTCCTGACGTGGCGAGAAGTCTCCTGTTACTAAGGTAGCTCCGCACCACGGCTTTGAGGTAGTCGGAGCGTCGACATCCATCTAGCGCTTCTGAAGGGGTTTCGGACATCTAAAATCGCCAGCAACACCATTCTTTAGTATTTATGTCATCTATGGTGTGCGTCTTCTACACTTTCAATGACACATTTTATAGCTTCTAGAGTTGATCTGCCGCGTCTAAAGCCATTTTGTCTAGAAGAGAGTCATCCAGCTTCGTTGTACTTCGTTTCGCAGTAGTTATAATATCTCAGACATATTAGACATTTATAAAGCGACCAGAAATTTCTTAGATAATTGTGAACCACTTGAGCGCTTAAATCACGAGATAAATATACATACATATGTAAGTTATTGTACGAATGTTTATTATCATTCGAAAGAACAATCTTTGGTATTTTTTTTTTTTTTTTTTTTTTGAAGATTATCTCTTTCAAATTTTGGCCGAGCCTCTGACTCCGATGGTCCATCCGTTCAGTACAATTTTTTAGACTGCACATATCCTCACAGGAAAAAATCTAACGGTGTTATATCCACGATCTTGGTCCGAAAACGTGAAGCGACACCATCTTGTTGAAACCAAATGTCGCCGAGATTCCAAGCTTCAATTTTACAAATCAAATAGTCGGTTATTTTGGCGCGATAACGGTCGCCATTGGTTACGTTTCGCTGGCATCATTTTGAAAGAAATACGGGTTTCTGGTTGAAATGGCAACTCTTAAATCTCTTCGTGTTTCTCTTCGTCCCAAATGCGGCTATTTTGCTTGTTTACATACACATCGAGCCAGAAATGGGTCACATCTTTGAACAAAATTTGGCTCGAAAACGTCGGGCCTTCTTGGAACTTTTCAAGAGTCCATAGAGCGAAACGATGCCGTTGAGGAGGTCAAGCGGCGTCAGTTCTTGCACAAAAATGTACCTCTAAAAGGATCACTAATTATAATCCTTCTGTAGAAGTTTCAAAGATCAAACTAGCACTTGGTTTTCTCAATACTTAAAAGTCCTCAAGGAAATGGGTAACGTCTCACCTCAAAACCCACTAGATTGACAAATACTTGTACAAAGTTGACCGAATACCTTCAAGAGAAGTGACGACCCTCTGATCCACAATTGTCAGTTGTCTAGCCATTAACTGGGCGAGCTATCTATGAAAATTAGCAACTTAGTACAAATATTTTATCGTCCATTGACCAACTCCAATTACGGCTACTTATTAGTGAACACATATAATGATGGGTATAAGTCGGTGACGTTAGGCCTCCACCTCACAGCAAAAACACATGCCTCCGGTTTTAAAGGCGAAAACATAAACATGTGCAGACAAACACATATACATATACATACACATCCGTAAACACACATTTCAATACACATTCATACATACACACACACACACACACGTACAAAAATGCCTCAGCATAATGGACTCAAGCGAGTCACTGAAGAATTCAAGTGCGTCAGACCCGTCAGCTGCCGCACATATAAATTAACGTTTTGCACAGAACAACAACAATATTAAGAACAACAAACATGCAAGTTGTAAATTTAAATGCGCACACTTACACATGTGTATTTCAGCATATCCGCCGAGCACGCAATGAAATCGAAATTCGCTTGGAAAATGTGAAGCAAAAACACAAACAAATATTTCTAGAAAACAGAAGAAACACAACAACAACAATTAGAGTACATCAAAAAGAAGAAAAAAACTCAAGCAAACAATGCCTGCGAAATGCCATACGCCCCACCGACCCCCCTTTCCTTCCGCACCGTCCCTCGAACGCTGAGTAACGCTGGTAGCGGCGTGGCGGCGGCGGTGGCGGCACGTTACCGTATGCGTGACAGCGGGTGGTGGTTGAGCAGTTTAATTTTAAATTCAAAATCAAATTCGAAAATAGTTTCGAGTGGTGTATTTTTAAAAGAAAATTAAAGCGATGCTTTTCTTCAAAATCCAAAATTATCCTTTTATTTATAAATTCGCCGGCGGCATGCCGATGATGAGTGTGCCACCGATTTGCCGCCAACCGTACATACTTACATACATATATTTGTACAAACAGTTGTGGGGATTTATGAAAATGTTTATAAAAAAAATTATAATCTTTTAAAATAGACACAAACAAAAAGTTTTCATTAGAAAGCGGTCGCCTGCGAAAAACGTGAGGCAGGCAGGGCAAGCGCCTGGCAATGAACGACAAGTGGGTTGGCGAGAGGGGGCAGGTCAGGTGCGAAAAGTTCAGCGCAAGGAAGGGCGAGGAAGTGCATTGAATACGAAATAAAATATTATGTGAAAATGCATTTTGAGGAGATGTGCGACAAGGCGGGTGGAACGATAGTCGTTAAGAAAATTGGTCTCGAGTAAATACTTTTTGGAACGAAAAAAGTCATAATGCGAATTTTTTTTAAAACATAAATTTTTTTAAATTTCTTTTATTTTAATTAATTTTTTGTTTTTTAATTTATTTATATTTTTTTAATTAATTATTATTTTTTAGTTAGTTATTTTATTTTATTAATTATTAGTTGTTATTTAATTAAAATTATTGGAATAAAAAACTTACAATTTTATATTTATTTCGAAACAAATTTAAATAGGTATAAATAATATAAATAATTTTAATAATTAAATCAATAAAAGTTATAAATAAAATTAAATATAAATAAAATAAATATTTAAAAAATATATTTTTTTTATTCAGCAAATAAATAAATACAATGCAAGAAATTTTAATAAGTAAGTTAAGAAAAAAAATTAATTAATATTTTATTCAGCAAAAAACATAAAAATTAATTAAAAAAGGAAAATATTTCTCTTTGACATATTCAGTTTTTTTTTTATAATTAATAAAACTTTATAGATAAAAAAAAATTTACTTAAAAGAATTAATTTAAAAAAATTTTTTTTCTTAAACACATGTAATTTCACTTCATATTAAGCAACACCGTACATCCAAAAGAAAAAGATTTTTGTTTAAATAATCCAACAATTTTGGTTAAATTTTTTTTAATTGGGTCAAATATAACTTTTTAAAAACAAACGCATACATGTTTCTTAAAAAAAGGAAATATTAAAAAAAATATTTTTAAATAAAAAAAAATAAAAACTTACTCAATATTACTTTTTTATTTAAAAATTATAATTTTTTTTACAATCCAATATTGTATCAATAAACAATGAAATATATATTTGTTTAGATAATCCAACAATTCTCATAAAATTTGGTTAATTATAACTTTTTAAGATAAATTCATAAATTTCTCATTAAAATTTTTTTTAATCCAATTGAGTTAAAAAAAATATTTTTTAATTAATATTATTTTTTAAATTAATAAATATTTCAATTTATTGTTTTAAGCAGTACTGTATTAATAAATAATAAAAAATACATATACATATATGTATGAATTTTTCGTTAAATCGAAGAGTTTTAGTCAAATTTATTTTAATTAAGTTAATTATAACTTTTTTTAGATAAATGCATACATTTTTCTTAAATCCTTTTTAATCAATTCAATGTTAAAAAAATTAATTTTTTCAAATTAAAAAAAAAAATATTTTTTAATCAATATTTATTTGTTTTTTTTTAAATAATTTGGTTTTTTATTGAGTAATAATCTATTCATTAACAAAAACAAAATATTTTTGTGTAAATAATCCAACAATTGAGTTTAAATTTATTTTAATTAAGTTAAATATATTTTGTTTAAGAAAAATGCATAAACTTTTTTTTTGCAAAAAATTTTCAGTGCAATTGATTGTTAAAAAAAAATAATTTTTTAATCAATATCATAATTATTTTTAATTAAAAAATATTTTAATTTTTTTATAAGCAATATTGTAATAACATATATAAAAATTTTAGCCAAATTTGTTTTAAATAATTTTTATAAAAATATAGTGTGTGTATAGCTTACAGCAAAATTAAAAATATTATAAACAAGTAAGAAAGAACTACGAACTGTAACCGAACATTTTATACTCTTGCAACTTGCAAAGATCAAAGACCGGGTTTCATTAAATACTTTGTGACATTGTGCTTTCCATGCATGATCAAGCTTTTTGAACAAAAAAAATTCAGCTTTATCTTGACGAGTCGAGCAAAAACGCATTTCATTCCCAAAGTATCCACTAAAATCATTCGAACGGACTCGCAAGAGATGTCGAGCTCTCTTGCCATCTCTCTAACACCTGCCTGATGATTTTCAAGCCCCATATCCTTCACTTTTTTAATCTTCAGTTGAAGAAGTCGAAGGTCGTCCAGAACGAGGAATGTCATGTCTGCAACGATCTCTCAACCGTCTTTAATTGTACCACTGGAAGGAATTTAATTACAATTTCTTGGCCCAATGTATAACCCCATATCTATCTCGTTTAGTGTTAAATGAAACGTACAACTCAAGTGAACAAAACTATTGTACCCTGTAGCAACAGATTGAGAGAGCATAAAATGAGAAAATCGAACCACAAACACACCTCCTTTCCATTTAACGTCACTTCGAAGACCATTTGTCCTACAAAAGATAACTCAAGCAACTCAAGAATTATCAAAAAATCAATTATTTTTTTAATTTTATTTTTATTTTTTTTTTTCTTAATGTACATATGTATGTATATTTAAGAATACACACAACAAATTTCATATCGTTCCCGTGAATATTTTTGAAGTTAGAAGACCGAAATTTAAACAAGTTTTCCTCAAAGTGGTGTTTACAAAGTCGGTTTGCTCGAAAACGGCTAAGCCGATTAGTTCAAAATTTTATCACGAGCTTTTTAAACATATTTTTTAGCAATAAATCGAAAGTTTTTCTAACCGAAAAATATTTTTTTATAAACAATTTGATACCTAAATTTTAGTCAACACCAGAAATCAAAGCCAAAATAGAGGATATGGTTTTGGAAGATGGTCGATTGACTGAGACAATTTAGTAAAGGCTCTACACATCTCATTAGGCAGTGTGAGCAATATTTTAAGTGAAATTTTGGGTTTTAGAAAGCTGTGTGCACAATGGGTGCCGTATACGCTAACAATGGAGCAAAAACACATTCGAATGCGCCTCTCTCAGCAACATTTTAAACGTTTTAAAAAGGATAAAAAGGAATTTGTGCGTCGATTCATCACTATGGATGAGACTTGGGTCTATCACCATGATCCTGAATCAAAACCAGAAGCTAAAAAGTGGTGTGAACCTGGCTGTTCAGCTTCGAAACGAGTTCGTGTCCAGAAATCGGCCAAGAAGGTTATGGCAGCAGTTTTTTGGGTTGCGAAAGGAATTTTGTTTGTGGACCACTTACAAAATGATAAAACAATTAATTCTGAATATTATTGCAACCTTTTGGATCAGTTGAGGGAAAAACTTCGCGAAAAAAGACCTGGTTTGCAAAAGAAAAAAATTCGTGTCACAAGAGCACGTTGACAATGGCTAAAATCCATGAATCGAATTGTTGGAGCATCCACCGTACTCACCAGATTTGGCACCCAGCGACTTCTCATTGTTTCCAGAACTCAAAAAAAGTATGCGTGGCAAGCGTTTTTCATCAAATGAAGAGGTCATAACGACTGTTGAAGCGTATTTTGCAGACCTTGGGGATACTCACTTCAGGGATGGGAGCCACAGATTGGAAGATCGTTGGAACAAGTATATTAATGTTCGGGGAGATTTTACTGACGTGTATTTTGAATCATAAAATTGAGTTTTTAATAAATATGTACACAAACTGGTATATGTACACAAACTGGTATACAAGTATATCGAGCAACGCATCTAGAGAAATACTCTTTGTATTATAGAAATGCAATAACCATAGAAAACAGTAAACGCTTCCACAAAGTAGCAACAAATTGAAAGCAGAAAATTAAAAAAAAAAATAATAATAAATAAATATGTACACAACGGTTTTGTGTGCAACAACACTACCGCCAGGGTGCAGACACGTCAGTGTGAAGAAGCAAAATGGCCGCCGATCGTGCATAAACGCCACAGCATACTCACACCATGAGGCAGACGGGCAGGGCATTAGTGATGCCACTCTGTAGTTTTTCTACTTTTTTGTTGTACACCAACAAGTAAACCTACAAGCACATACTATGCACACATGCACGCATACACGAGCGATTTGCGCATGTGTTGGTGGCAAGAAGATGCGGTGGCCTCCGCGCATCCACCACACCTTTTCGACCAACAACGCTGCCCCATTTCAGACACGCGCACACACACACATACACTCAGTCGATGCGAGCGCGCCAGGCGAGTGTGTAAACGATCCGCAGTCTAGCTGTGAGCGGTTAAGTGTAGCTGTGTGAGTGTGTTGATAAGCCTTTACTATATACCACAACTCCTGCCACACTCGCCATTTTTCCTGCGCCTGCGCATTTCAACGACACCGCACATCACCAACACCAACACAACAACACAGCCGAACGACATCGCGAGATGGAGCTATATTTAGAATTTCCGGACGCAGTCAAGCGCACCCATACAGCAGCGCCACCACGTATCCACAGGCAACGTGCTGCATATGTGTATGTGTAGTTATACGTGCCGTTCACTGCGCTGCTTATTGTGGCCAACAGCTGAGGTAATACAAGTACACATTGTGAGGATCGCCACATTGCTCGGTCGTCGGCAGCGGCGGCCAAGTATTTCGTTCGGTGGCCAGACGAGCATGTGGAAATCTTTGCACCGCATGGTGTGCGCATCTTTTGGGAACCTGTAGCTGTACTTCGATGAGCTCAGTAATTTTCCTACATTTTCGGCGCACTGATCACTGATCTTGCGCTCTCGCTCTCTCACGCGTAGTTCTACAATGTTTTTATGTTTTTGCTTTTCGAAATCTCTGCACTCAAGTGTTGTGTAACTTTTACCGAGTTTTCTGCATTTTTTATACGCACACAGGCACTCCAAGGTATATATGTATGTATGTTATATACATAAGTTCCTCGTCGAATATATAGCGGCGCATAATCATGAGACCCCCTACTCACCAATACACACCATTAGCTACATGTCTTTATACCTCAACGCTTGTTTTTGTTTGCAACTTAGTATTGGTGCTGATTAAATTACATTTTCCTCGAAGCAAAAACAACAATAACAGCGTTGTTGGCGAATGCGCGAGCAACGAAAGCACGATGTTGCCGCAACGAGAAGATTTTTCTTCAGTCAACTGACAATAATAAAGTTTATTCTGATTTGAAAAGTAAAATTTTTCAATCATTTAACTGAAAAAATCTCGAGAGTTCATCCCAACTCCAGATATGTATGTATGTATGTATACAAAAAACTGTTCTGAAAACAGTCCGTGCCTTCCGACCTGCCTACCAGTACCAACATTTACGCAACCAAACTTCTCCTAAAGTGTCGCAAAGATAAAGCAAAGTTGTAAAAAGAAAAACGTTGAATCGGAATCCATAACAATGGACGATTGGATTAACTGGTCGGATCATTAATAAAAGAAAATTCTATTATAAATACGTGGGGTTACGTTTAGACTATTACAGGCCTTGAGATCGCTGACTTATTCTTCTTCTTTATTGGCGTAGATAATGCTTACGCGGTTATCGCCAAGTTTACAACAGCGCCAAGAATCGTTCTGCCTTCCCGCTATTTCGCGCCAGCTGGAAATTTCAAATGAAGGACCTCCTTCTCCACCTAGTCTTTCCAATGGAGTAGAGGTCTTCCTCTTCCTCTGTTTTCGCTGGTGCGTACTGCGAATGGGATATGTGGGAATGGGAATGGGACCTTTCTCTCGAAAACTCGTAACATCGACTCATCATATGTTGCCATCTTCTATACATCTGCACCATGTAACAGGACAGAGGTGATAAGTGACTTGTTAAATTTGGTTTTTGTTCGTCGACAGAGGACCTTGGAGCCATTTGTAGAAGTTTAGGCAAGGGGGAAAAGTTCTCTGAGCGGTATTCACTTGTTAGTGGCCAGAAAGGCTTAAGCAGCTCACTACTTCTAGTCTTAGACCAAGTATCCTCTGGGTAGCCAACAAAACATCCGTTTGAAGGCGAGCTAAAGTGAGAAAGCGAAAAATTTTATCCCCAGGGTTGTGTGCTGGATTTGGCACCCGCCACGTAAAGAACAAGAGAAGAAATGAGCTCGCTGACGGTAAACTTGCCAAGGAACGCATGACCTCATTAACAGTATCATCAAGTGATGATTCCATATTAAACTTGTCTGGGTGTCCGGCCACAGCAGAATAGTCAGAAATTATAAAGCCGATGAGCTTGCCAGAAAAAGCAACCAGGATGGAAATGAGCAAGGGTTTCCCTGTCTGCATACAGCTTTCACCAACCTAAGGTTAAAGCAGCTAGGTTGCCATACTTTTTACGAACCCGGCTAGAACTGATATTAGCCGACTCAAGAAATATGTGGCAAGCTCTGGCTGTTTTGTTGATTTGCGACGGAGTTTTTGGTCCATACCTACGAGTTCTAAGCAACACAACGGACAGGCGTCTCTACATGTCTGAGCGGAACTATTCGTGGTCGCACGAGTAACCACCCCTTTTACCTTACCAAACCTAAACACTTACTCAATACATTCTTATCTAAATAACCGGAATGAAACCGAATTATGAACTCTTTGCCATATCAACAAAAAAGTCTTTAGCAAACTTACGCCTCTGTATAAAACGATTTCGATAAAATCTTGTAGAATTATTCAAAATATCAGAAGTATTTGTGGGGAGTGATCTTCAAGAGTTCTCACATCAATCGGTTCTAAGTAAAGAGAATTTTTATCCGGCCAAGGGCTGTCAACTCCACACTATTAATTAAAATTAGTTTTATACCAAAATTCAAGGTTTCCGAACGTTTGAAGTGATCTTCGGCAAAACCTTTTATGGTAACACAATGAGTTTTTAAGATGAATTACGGCAATTTTCGGAACAACTTACATAAACTTAGGTTTCATTTATATTTTTAAAATGACAATTAATTTTAAATTGGAAACAGTCATGGAGTGTACTGAGAATAAAATGGTATGACAGGGGGGAATACAGATCGAAGAACATACTGACTTTCCAAGTAAAGTGCTTTCACAGAATCATTTACATTCAAATTGATTCTCTGATAAAACCACCTAACTGTCACCGCAAAAAATCGTGAATTATGTGACTTACAGTTTCACAAAGTAACAGGAACAGGCCACTATACTCACTTACGATTGATTTTTTCGAAATCTAGATAAAAATCAAGAAATATTATTTTCAACACGAAAACCGTTTAAATGAACCCACTGAAAAAGAACTTCGGCAGCACAGAGACAACGACAGATAAAAGTTACTATAATATTTGCTAGCAATTTTTGGAAAGTTTTAAAAATTTGGAGAGATTTTAAAATTAGTGTAATTTTAATGGCACATATGTACATAGGTAAATTAAAGTAATCGTGTTGACAAGCTTTTTTTGTAGATTTAAAATGTTGGAGAGATTTTTAAATTGGTGTGATTTTAATGGCATATTTGTCTATGAATGTAATCATAATGTTTTCAAGCTATTTTGGTAGTTTTAGAACTTTGGAGAGATTTTAAATTTGGAGAAATTTCAAAATTCTTATGATT
The DNA here is from genome assembly GCA_037783105.1 of Bactrocera zonata. NCBI lineage: Eukaryota > Metazoa > Arthropoda > Insecta > Diptera > Tephritidae > Bactrocera > Bactrocera zonata. The sequence continues at coordinate 262,149 of JBAWJQ010005094.1, read as the reverse complement.
TTAGTAGCATATAGGTAAATAAAAGTATTTATAATGTTTACAAACTATTTTGGTAGTTTTAAAAATTTGGAGACATTTTAAAATTAGTGTGATTTTAATAGCATATAGGTAAATAAAAGTAATCATAATGTTTACAAGCTACTTTTGTAGTTTTAAAAGTTTTGGAGATTTTTAAATGTTGGAGAGATTTTAAAATTTCGTAACTTTTTTGCGCTTGAAAAGTTAAAAGCTTTAAAAAGCTTGCTTTTGGAAAAAAAGTAGAGTTTTTTGATTTTGGAGACTTTTTATTTTTCAAAATTTCCTGCTGTTTGTATATATTTACATGTATTTTGTGATTAACAATTCAGCGCTGGCCCCATAGTCGGTAATTGATGTTACTGTATTGTTATTGTATCCGAATGCAGAAGCATTCCCCACCTACTACATACATATGTATGTGTAAACAATTCGACAGCGTAAATACGAGTAAGTATGCATACATATGTACATATATGTGTATAGTATGTGATACTAAATGTATACAAGTGCATATTGGCGATGTTTCTTTTTTCCATAAACTGAAAGTTTACATTTACCAGCGAGGCAATAAAATGCGTATGAAATCATCGGCAGTGTGGAGCGCCAAATACCGAAAGGCCTATGTCGTGGAGGCCTGTTGCTGTTGGCAGCTGAATTGTGTTTCTTGTTTTTTTTTATTATTTGTGTAATGCGAATATTTGAGATTTTGTTTCGAAATACTACTAAAGTCACGCAAAGAATTCTCCAAATAACTTGAAGACACATACATATGTACGAGTAAATGATGAAGAATGTGCAAACAGTCAGTCTGAAAAGAGGTGAGATATGTAGATCGATCACTCGTACCACGGCTAGCAAGACATTTATCAGAAATATGTAGAAGAAACATCATATACACCATAAACTGAAGTCCTCGTTTGCATAGATATGGGTAAATATTCTTTTTTCATGAACAGACAAGATTAAAACCAAAATCGTTACTGACTCAATCACATAACAACGATTCCCTACAGGTTCATGGTAATAAAACAATTAGCCATAAATCCAAATAAATTGTTCTAGTTTTACTTACTAGAAGATACAAATCTCTGTAGTTACTCTTATCTCATTGGGAGGCCGTATTCGTCAATCGGTGGACAGGATGAAGTAACTGGAACTTATCCTGGATGCGAAGCGCTTATGGAAGCCAAAAATCGAGAGAGATAGTGAAGAATACATCGGTCGCCTTAGGAAAGCTGGGTATCTGAGAGGATCCGGTCAGAACCACACTGAAATTCTTCACTGTTTCGATTGCATTCTTTACGAATCTAGATAACTACATATATCGCAGAACTTCCTCAAGACGGTACCTTCTTAACTCACACCCGAGCTACTGGCTTTGGGTGCGTTCAAAACTATATGACTTCATTAGCAATTACTTCAGGCTTCTTCCATATTAGACTTTCACGGGTGCCTGGACACAGCACAATAACTGGAAACCGCAAAGACATCGGTGGCTTGAGAAGACACCCATTCCCAATTTCATCTGATTGGAATCGAGTTGGTTTTCAGATGTCTTCTTGCGTTGGATCTTCGAAACACCAAATGAATTCAGCAAACGCTGGTCAACAACCAGAACTTGTGCGACTGCGAGATCCTTCTTATACAGAGTGAATTGTAAAAGGTTCACCGAACTACTGGCTCTTAACAAAGTTAGTCTCGCCGCAATTGTCGGACGCTCTTTGTCAAAGCTATGAGGAGGAAAGCGATATCATCACTTCCTTCATGATTGCCATGCTTTTGCCAGACTATAATTGAAATATTCCGGTACTTAGCAAAGTTTCTGAGAATGACATTAACCTAAATAATAAATTTGTGGTAAACTCAAAACGCTTCGTCGATTTATAAGAATTACGTGATCCACTTTTATGGGTTTATGGGTAAAACAAAGCAGAAATATCTGTCCAAGTGAGTAAGATCCATCGATTTTAGATCAACTCTCGTAGGGTCCATGAAGGAAGTAGCCCCTATCAAAACTAGTGAGTTTCACTTTGGATCAAAGTAGTAGAGATAGAAATATTAGAGCGAAGATATTTACTTTGTGTTTGTTTTTTTAAGACGAATTAATAAGTTTCTATGATTCTTTAAAGTTGAAAGACATATCATGAGAGGACTTACCTTGACCACACGAAAGCCATATTCAAAAAGTTCTCTTTTCGAAAGGTCTAAGAAGATCCGACGTTTTCGAGCCAAATTTTGTTCAGCGATTGGGCCCATTTCTGGCTCAATGGGTAGGTAAACAAGCGAAATTGCCGTATTTAAGACGAAGAGCAAACTAGGATATTCAAAAACTGCCACTTCATCCAGAAAAAAAAAACGGTTTGGTATGATTTGTGGGCCAGCGACCGTTATCGCACCATAATTACCGACTATTTGATGCCGGAAATTGAAGCTCGGGATCTCGGCGATATTTGGTTTCAACAAGACGGCGCCACTTCCCCCCCATCGCATCAATCAATAGATAGAAAACACGTCGGTGAGCAGATAATTCGATAATTTCACGTTTTGGACCAGACAATTGGTCACCAAAATCATGTCATATCACACCGTTGGAATTTTTCCTGTGGGGGTATGCAAAGTCTAAAGTCTATGCGGTCAATCCCACTTCGATTCAGGCCTTGGAGCAAAACATCAACGAAAATGGGACTCAACGGATGGACCATCTTAGACGTAGCCACGGCCAACATTTGAAAGAGATAAACTTCAAAAAATAAATGGCAAAGAATGTTCTTTCGAATGATAATAAAAAATTGTTTTTCTGTAGAAAAAAGGAGGGATCCTCGTGTACGTAAGACAGTTTAGCCTCATTACCGACTTAATTTACAGATGCTCTTTCTTCGCCCTGCTTTTAGTTAGCAAATCATATTATAAACGTGGGTAAACCATAAAGACCTGCCAAAGCTTTTAAAATCCTTCCACTCAAACGGTAAACTAATCCGCGTGTATATATATGTATGTCTATTAATATGTGTCTATGTATATAGTATGTATGTTTGTGGTGTGTGTGTTTGCATGCATAAGTGCACTCAGATCCACCATAATAATGTAAATCAAGTAGCGCGCCTCTTAAAACCATGCAATACGTCCAAAGCCCATGTAATCCTCTCAGCTATACACCACACACACATGCACATAAAAGCACACACATATACAAATAAGCATATTCACTGCCCCATAAGCGGCTCATCAATACGTACGTCAGTTGCACAACTGTAAAATGCGCGCACGTGCCCCGAACGCTGACGACAGCAACGCACTGCAGGCGACCGAAGTAGGGGAGCAGAATCGGGTTCATTACTGAGCCAATGTGTGTGTGTGCCTTTGAAAATGTTCACTATGTGTGTATATGTATGTGTTTCTGTTTGTATGTATGTATGTGTGTGTGCGTGTGTGCGTGTGTTTGGACTTTCAAGCGCGAGCATAGAATCGCTCTAAATTTAGGCATGAATCCAAATGCATCCAAAGCATCCACAAAAACGCTATGCGAGGGCAAAACATAAAAGTACAACAACAACAACAGAGGAAATCATCATAGCTCTTATGTGGCTGCGCCGTTATGCTTAGCACTGACGCACAAGTCGCCATGGCGAACGGCCTGCCTACAACCGATCGCCAGGCCATAGAATGCAAATCGAATTTCCTTTCCCTTAAAATGACAAACCAACAACAACAACACCAGTAAGTGAAGTAGCGGGAGGTGAAGCAGACATTGAGATTTATTGGTCGTGTCTACATGCTACCGGATCAGCATGGTCTAGACGCTAGCGCGTTTACAGCAACTTGACCGAGCTCCTCACTGCTGCTGCTACTCTTTTTTACCGTACGTTTGTTGTAACTCAAATGTTCTTGAGTATTCTGCAAGCCGAGTCTATAATCACATAATCTCTTTTTCCTTTTAGGCCAAGATTCGACTCTCTTAACCAGGTGACTTGCAGAGCACAGGGGTATACAAAGATTGATATTGTGACAGGATTGTAAAGTAACTTCTAGAGAGAGAGAAAAAGGAAATACATGTCGATGTTTCCAAGATTTTGGACTTCCTGTAAAATAACCTGCAAGCTCTCGTTGGAAAGAGAAAGAGAGAGAGCAGAAGCATGTCGATGTTTTCATGATGTTTGCACGCCCTTAAATTTTGGACCAATGACCTCTTTTCTCCACCGTTTACATAACATACTTTTTTGGCCGCAGACTATAACTTCAACATTATTTTCCGAAAGTACTTCGTTTTTTTTAGCATATTTTTACTTTTAGGAAAATTTTAACCAGACGATCAGGAACTCTTTCATATCCTAGGACACTGCTTAACAAGGTTTTTAGTTCTTACGTCTTGGATTTGCTCGGAGAAGCAGGAGGATCTAGGTAGGGCCATTTGGAAGTCAGTTTCAGTCTGTCAAGTAAAAGCGTGGTTGACTTTACCGACAGTTAATGAAAGATTTCGCTCTAATTCCTTCGCGAGACGATAGAGCGAAGCTTTGTTCTTGATGCATTGTCAACAAAAGTTCAGTTGTCGTCGATCTTTTTAAAGAGAATCATGTTAAACGTTATGTACGCGTCGCGCTACGAAGCTTCCTTTGCATCCACCCGAAAGGTCCCAAAATGTCGCAATCAGCGGCTGCTAAATATTTATATGAGGAAGTCGAAGGTATTTGTACAGAAGAGGATACAGGGATTTACAGTGGCTAAAAATGTCGATGATTCACCAGAACGTGGTTCGATATCAAAAGTGAACAAAAAAGATGAAAAAAGAATAGTGAATCTGTTTTCGCGGAATTCTGCTTTAACACTGCGGCAATAACAAGCAAAATTAATGGCAAAAGGTTTAGATATATCCTACAAAACTATACGAAGCCTTCTCCATACTCATGATCTGAAATGACGCAACACAATGAAGAAGCCTCTGTTGACTGAAAAATTTGTGACAAAGCGACTCCCTTGACCGCATGAGAATATTGACAGAGATTTTGAAAATGTCATTTTTTCTGATGAATATTCTATATGGGCACGTTCTATACTCACGCGAGTCTGGTCAACTTCCACCAATAGGCTTGTTCAGCGGGTCGTAAAACATGGAATAAAGGTGCATCTTTGGAGCTGCTTCTCAAAGCAGGGATTCGGCACTTTGTATCTCTTTACTGACAACAGAAATGCCGAGAAAATGATAAAAATCTACAAAAAGGCTTTACTGCCATCTGCCAAACGATGGTTCATCAGAAAAAATGAAGATTGGATTCTGCAGGAGGACAACGATCCTAAACACCGCATCAAGCTCTGTACTCAGTGGAAAGTGTATGTAATATTTAGGAAGCGATGGAAACGGTAGAAAAGGACACGCATGAAATTTCATATCGATATCTCAAAACTGACGGACTTGTTCGCCTATATACAAATACACAGAAGGACGGACAAACTGACATGGCTAAATCGACTCAGCTCGAAACGCTAGTTATAGACATTAAAGGCTCTTCGATATTGGGCTCCACGAGAACCTTCGAACTGGAGGCAAATCTTGTACTGAAGCGAAGGAGATAAATGCAGACATTTTTTGACTGCTTTGGGAATTTCGATTATACATACTTGTATATCCGTGTGAACTGTAAAAGGTTCTCGGAATTACTGGCTCTTAGAGCAGACAATCTCGCCGCGAGATACTTCTGATGCAGAGTGAACCGTAAAAGGCCCTCCGAACTACTGGCTCTTACCAAAGTCAATATCGCCGCAATTGTCGAACGCTCTTTGTCGAAGCTATGTGGAGAAAGTCGAGATGGTATCGTGTTGTCGCTTCTTTCCTTATTGCCAGGCTTTTGCCACACTCACATGGAAATATCTCAGTAGACGCACTTTTGCGTACCTAGCGAAGTTGCTGAGATTGACATTAATCCACTTAATACATTTGGCGTAAACTCAAAAAGCTTCGTCGATTTAAGAGCATCAAGTTATCCACTTTTTGCACGGAACACTCTAAAAAACCCGGCATCCATTCTGTAAGGTTCAGAATCTTACCGGACGCCAGCTGCAGCAGCTGTATGGAAGAAAAGGAGGTGGGAACAACTCAGCACTGTCTTCTTGATTGTTTCGCGTTTGTGAGATCACGGCTTAAACACTTTTCAGATATCCCAATGAACTGATGATCTTTCGCAGAACTTTTCTCTCGAAAACTCGCAACGTCGACTCATCCGTTGTTGACATCGTCCAAGCCTCTGCCCTAAATAGCAGGACGGGAATTATGAGCGACTTATAGAGTTTGGTTTTTGTTTGTCGAGAGAGGACTTTGCTTTTCAATTGCCTACTCAGTCCGAAGTAGCACCTGCTGGCAAGAGTTATACTGCGTTTGACTTCTAGGCTGACATTGTTGGTGGTGTTTACGCTGGTTCCAAGAAAGACGAAATTATCTACAACTTCAAAGTTATGACTGTCAACAGTGACGTGAGAGCCAAGTCGCGAGTGCGACGACTGTTTGTTTGATGACAGGGAATTTTTCGTCTTGTCCTTGTTCACTGCCAAACCCATTTGTTTTGCTTCCTTGTCCAGTCTGGAGAAAACAGAACTAACGGCGCGGGTGTTGAGGCCGATGATATCAATATCATCGGCATACGCCAGCAGTTGTACACTCTTATAGAAGATGGTACCTTCTCTATTTAGTTCTGAAGCTCGCCAGACCAAATGATTTATTGTTCACAAGGCGCTTGCTGAATTGTAAGTTCTCATAACAGGAGTTCTACGTTATGGCTTCACAAAGGTTTAATCTCTGATCAGCCATCAAGCCTAACCGAACCTAAGATCTCCATAAGATTAACTAAGATCTCCGTCAGATTAACCGTCTAATTAAATTCCAAAGCACCTTTCCGACCTCCATATTCTCTTCCGCTGTCAACACTTTCTTTATTCTTACATTCTCCCCCTCTGCCAATATTTTGGCTACAATTTTGAGTCGCCATATGCTTAATTGATTCTACCTGGCGAGCATATGTTGGCAGCACTCCCAGCTTCTCACCTCGCAACTCAACTCAGCAGTTGTCCGCATCAAATACTTTTATTGGTGGGGCGCGAAACGCGGCTAACTCATATTGAACAAAACAACAACAAAAGCAGCAGCGAAACACAATTTTTCATGCTTTTTACAGTTATACAAAAACATTAAAATCATTTACATATGTATCGTGCTGTGTGTATGTATGTCTTTACAATTATGGCCGCTATAAAAGTGGCGGCAACAACAGCAAACAGCAATAAAGTTAAATTTTACAAAAAGAAAAAAAAATTAAAATAAAAAAAAAAATTTAAATAAAGAAAATCGAATAAAATACACATATCTTTCAACAGCCCGTTAGCCCCTGCAGTCATTCCCCCGTTGAAAAGTTTCGAAATTTCTAAGGCGCTTAGAATATTTTTTCTACTACAAATTTTCCGCAACAATTTCGAATTTTCTTGCGGCGCTGCGATTTTTCGATTTTGGTTTGTTTGTTGTTTGTGTTGTTGCACATACTGTTGCTGCTGCTGTCCACCTTTGATGGCTGCTGAAGCGGCTGTCATTCGAATTAAGCAGTTGTGTGTGTAGTCGCTTCAGCAACGGACGGACACACTGTCGCTACGACTTTTTCACACACAAACACATGAACGCATCCATACATATACACCCAAAAAAGCATATTCACCTCATATACATACATACCTACAACAACACCTTACACTGCTTAAGTTTAAAATTTTGTTATTAAGTGTTTGTTATTGTTGTTGTTCTTGGCTTTTTGGCTGCTGGCCAAAAGCGCAAGCGAACGTCTCGCCGTGTAAAGTGGCATTTCATTGCATTTGTTGTTGCTGCACTGTATTTATTATTGTTATTTAGTGTTGTTGTTTGGTTGTTTGTTTAACTTTTCGGCGACATCGTCAACCGCCAAAGGGGTGAAGTGAAAAGCAATTAAGCGTGTAAAAGTCACATTCTCGTTTTGCTGGCAGAAAAATCGTGAAAATTCCTCTTACTACATATAGAAGTGTGCATGTTTCAGTAGATACATAAAGGCATAAACACATAAGAATATAGTAGAAACTCGAGGCATATGATAGAATGTACCGTAATGCGTCGATTTGCACTCTCTAATAGAAAGCAAAATCGTTCGAAACGACAAGATGATGCCCTAATGTCGACAAAGCTTTAGTTGAAAAGGACAAATGAGAAGTTCCCGAATTCGTAAATATTCTTTTGGCGAAATTCGTTTTTTTTTTCTTATTCAACACAGCCCCCTTCAAGGGTGATGCACTGATTTTAGCGACCCTCCAACTTTTCGATATTATTTTTGTAGTACGACTTGTCCTTTGTTTCAAGTTCAAGCCCTCAGATTCAGCGATCACCCCTTCATTCGACGAAAATATCGATCCAGCGAGCGCATTGAGATCTGAAAACAGAAAATATCCGTTAGTGGCCAGATCTGGAGAATACGGTGAATGCGGAAGCAATTCGTAGCCAAAAAGTAATGGATTTTTTCCATCGTTTTCACTGACTTGAAATTACATTTTCTTTCCTTAAACTGCATCCGTTTATTGTCCTTCAAACGGTCCAATAAGGCTATGTAACAGTCGCTGTTGATAGTTTCCTCTTTTTCAAGATATTCAATAATAAAATAAACAAAAAAAAAGGATTACAAGCGTATCTCATAATAAATACGCCATAATCTTGACAGTCGACTACTGCGTTTCCTAAGCTTTGGAGCGGATTCATCGTGTTCAGTCCACTTGGATGATTGTCGATTGGACTTCAGAGTGAAACTATGGAGTCATGTTTCATACATTGCTACATATTGAACTGAACATATCCAAACACTGCTCCGAAACATCTGATAACAGACACACAGAGTGCATTCGAAATTTGGAAAGAGCACGTCTCGAACTGCGAAATCGGGGCTGCAACGGATGAAGAAGAAGCCGCACCAACAATCTACTAGACAACATTGTTGAACCGCCACTCCATCCAGGCGAGGTAAAAACAGCTCCCTCTAGAGTTTTTGTTATACTTAAGAACAACAAAGCCCTAGGGGCTGATGTATTACTGGCTGAGCTATTTAAAATCGGAGCCGATGAGCTGGAAAGGCGCATGTTCCAGATGTTGAGTGTAATTTGTTCGGATGACAACGTGTCCAATGATTAGAATATGACTGTACTCTGTGCCCTGTGACTGTGGCCTTCTCCCAGCGGGTAGGGATTAAAATTTAAGATGCGGCTGTCGTAAGAGGCGATTAAAATTCAAGATGCACTATGTCTGTTATTTGGCTTGCCTCGAAATTTCAGCATAGTCTTGTCAGAAATAGTGCTAAACTGGCAGTAGCAAAAGCTAAAAAGTCTGACCGGAGACTTAAATCTGGTACTGCGAAGAGCAGTTAGCTCTTGAAATTTGATCCAATCTGCTCATTGGGATTTTCTCTTGGGGGAGATTCATGGTGGCTGTGGTCTAAGCTTAAAGGCAGGTAGAAGTGAAAATTCAATTCAGTTAGGACTCGCACTGCGAGGATTTAGATCGGCCTCAAACCCGACCAAGGTGGAAAAGGTGTTCCTTCAACCCGACCAATTGAGACCAAATAATAATTGAAAAAAAGCAAGTATTATTGAAGGCGCTGATCATTGCTTCACTATATGTGCTTTTGAGCGCCGTGGAGTAAGGCTGTCGTCAGCAGGTACCCACGTTAACGCACGGACGTTGTACTCTGCCCTATCCAAAAAAAGAGAGATACCACAGTCTGCACTAATTATGACGGGATAAGCCTTCTTAACATTGCATATACGGTTCTTTCGATACTTTTGTATGGAAGACTTTAGCCCATTGTAAATAAACTGATTGCACCTTATTAGTGTGGCTTTATACCTGGCAAATCCCTCAAAGACCAGGTTTTCACAATACGTCAAATCCTGGACACATTTAATCGACAGCTAATACGTTTTTGACGATTTCAAAGCCGGTTTCGACAGAACTGACAGAAGCTGCCTATTCAAAACTGCAGAATGACGATGAGCATAATTAGCTCCGGCAAAATTGCAAAGGACCTCACCAAGCCGTTGGATACCAGAAGCGGTTTTAGACAGAATATTTTCCTCTCGTGTGTCTTCTTCAATATACGCTAATCTTAACCGCAGCTACACTGCCCACTCTAAAAGCACTACATCGCAAGCCTTAACAACCACTTTTCAGCTTAGAAAACGTACCGAAAGAGGTTGGTTTTGTAGTGGAAGAAGACAAGACCGAGTAACTGGAGGCCACACACAAAGATTTTTCCCTTGTTGAGAAATTCCCCCAACAATCTAAGTCTGCTGATCAAACGCAGAGTAACTCTTGCCAACTGGCACTTTTTTAAGATTTGTAGGCAATTGGCAAGCAGATCCCTCCCACGACGAATAAAAATAAGGCTCAATAAGTATCTCATTATTCCATGCGACGCAGAAACAAAGACGATGACGAACCAAGTTGAGAAGGCAACTGGAGCATTCGCGGCAACACCTCGCTGCAAAGTCTTTGAAGCGGTCCGCGGTAGAGCTCAATATCAAAGAAGTTCAAACGACAAACTGTATGAGCTTTAAGGCAACTAAGTGATTAGCGGCCTGTCTGCACTTGGTTTTTACAACTGGCCTGACCACGCAAAGGCGTAATCCCAGAAGCTTAAAAGTCGTCATTTAAAAGTCGTCATTAAAAGTCGTCATTTACTCAAAGTACTGCCCTCTCGTGCTTTATCCCACAAGATGTCAGTGCTTAAATTTCTTTTGAAAACCACACCAAATACTCTTTAATGAACCTTACTTACTCAGAATCCCACCAATGTTACCGCGAATTTATGTAATTAATTGTTATTGTTATTGTGCTTTTGATCGAATATCATTTAAATTTTAATTAAACTCCCATTTTTGGTAATTACGTGCAAGTATCATAAGCGCTAGAAGCTTTCGACGACGTACCCAATTGGTTTGGCCATTCCGTGTCGCTTACCCCCCTCAATTATTTACTCAATCACCCCAAACTGTGAAGTTTCCGTCTTCGAGGCTTTGGCAGCAGCCATTTGCGTCATTGCGCGCTTTGGCAACTCATCGATTTTACATATTTTCTTTTTGTTGTTCGGTTAATTTTGTAATTTAATATTTTGGCAAAAGAAGACAAAGAATTAGCAAAGCACTCGTTATTGTGGGGGTGTAGAGAGGGCGGGTCGATATACAGCGTGCGTAATGAGTTTGTGCGTCGCCGTAGTGTGGCAATTACTGATGTTTTAAAATTCACGAAAAATTTTATGAATTAGAGACAGCAGAGCCAATACCTTCGCAGCAAGAAGATGCTACATTTAAGGGCGATTTTGAAATTGATGCTTCTCCTGCTTCGCGGTATACATTTTATACATGCTGCTCAATCAGCCGCCATTACAAACTTAGGTGTGTGTAATTTCATAGTCTTACTCGAAACAACGCTGAATGGTTGACTGAAGGTAACCACCGACCTTGATTGATTGATGCTTTGATAAGTCTAAGATCTAAACCGATCGAGCTTAAATTCGGCTTTGCTATTTGTCCAACGAGGTTTCTTTCAGGGAAGGGCCAAATTCAGCTTTGCTATTTGTCCAACAAGGTTTCTTTCAGGGAAGGCCAAAAAGAAGCACAAACTCCCAAAGGATTCTGTAGGACAGTGCATTGAAGACTCGCTTTCAAAATATCAATGATTCAAAACTAGTCCAAAGCAGGACAAAATTATAAAGGATGTGTATTGTATATTGGTCAAACTGTTCAGAGAATCAAGAACCTTCCGTGTTAGATAGATAGATAGAAAATTAAGCATTTTGAACTTAGATTGCTTCAGGAACAATCACCCTGGACGCTGCTGCAGAGCCGGCTAGTTCGTCGGCCAACTCATTGCCGGCTACCCCTTTATGCCCTAGCACCCAGAACAGGTGTACACGGTTGCAAACTGATAGGCGGTTCAAACTTCCTATACACTCCTCCACTAAAAGCGATTTGACCTCATTAGCTGAGTTAGACTTTAATGCCGCTTGGCTATCGCAATGTATAGTGATACTCTGATTGCGATTGTGTGACCTGGATTCTGCACACTGACTTATAGCAAACATTTCTGCTTGAAAGATGTTCGGAAAACGTCCAACTGGTATGGTTAGTTTGGTATGCGATCCAGCAACACCTGTTCCAATGCCTTCTGGTGTTTTCGGGCACTCTGTGTACTACTAGATAGCGCTGTCCCTCAGTAGTAGGCCAAGCGTGGAATCATTCCATTCTGCCTTTCTGCCGAGAGTAACTCTAAACTTCTTTGTAAAGTGTACCCTCTTCGTAACACCGTCTCTTGGAAGAAGAGCCAGTGGTGTGTCTTCCCCAAGGGCCTTCATTTGTGGAGACGACATTTTCTTCCCTTTGCCAAAAACCCTCTGCTGCCATGAGCAGCATTCTATGTTTCGCTCCCTGTTTGATCACTAGGTGCAACGGTGTGAGCTCCAGCATGACTTCGAGTGCCGCTGTTAAGAAAATACTTCTCATAAACTTCATCACAGCACAGGGTTTGATATAAAGTTTTCGGCTGAAACTCAGAAACGAACTGGTAGTCTAATAGTAGAATATACTTTGAAAGTTCAATTTATTCTAAAAGACATATATAGTCATTTTAATAGGCTGTATAGTATTAACTACAATACTTTAAACCTAGTACACTTTTCTTAGACTGACAAAGGTTGCTAAGTAAGCGGAGTTATTTAACCCACTTGTCTCAAGGCCCACTATGTATGCGAGGAACGTTTTGGATGTGACCTTGATTCATTTGAACCAAATGTCGGTTGGAAAAATGGAAGGTGGAATGCAACGTGAAGAATGATGAGACGCTGAAACATTACGAATACACAGCTTTCTGCTGGATAAAATGGAATATATTTCATAGCTTCCAATGCTGCCACTTTGGAGACATTGGGCAGCTGGGGTGGAAAAAATCAGGTTTTCTAACCAAATCCACTGAGTTGCTGTACAAGGCTTAATTTGGTTACCAACCGTGAGCACAATTGCCCTAATAGTGGCCTAAGTGCGAGCGCCTGTGATCTGACGCTCCTGTGTCTCCCTTTTCAATCAACCAAATGTCGGAAAAAGTTGTTTTAAATAGCGCTGAATATTAATAAAATGTAGGACGTCAAGTAAGACAAAATGAAAATTTAATGGAATTTCTCATTTGGGCCTAATGAGTATCTGTAAAATACAAAGAGGTACCACGAAGATCGACTTTTGAAGTATGAGGATATAGTTTTGGAAGTTGATCATATGCATGTATGGAGTTATTTGGAAGAACAGTATTCTTAGTAAGGCCGTTTACTTTAGGAAGACATGTGTGAACTAAAGTAGCTTTCTACAACTGGAAATTTAAACTTGTACGTCTACAGACTTTGTATCCAGAAACTCAACAATTAAACGTAAATTATTTTAGCTAATTTTTGCAATTTTTTTTTTTGTATTTCATAAGATCGAGCCTCGTTAGATATCTTTATTTTACGATTTTCTGAAACGGCCCCAGATTTTCACTCACTTGCATTTGGACTTCTGCGAGCGAGTCATTTGAAATCGGCTTACACTGCCATCTTCAGCCAACGCATCCAGTCTTTATGACGCCTTCTTTATGAGTTCACCCTCGAGACACCACGTAGGAAATTTCCCAAAAATGCATTTGTTGCTTTAGCGACTTCTTTCTTTTCTTCCCAGATCAAAGGCGCCTACAAAGTTAAGAAGAAAGAAATGCGAACTCCAAAAACAACAAACGAAAGTAAAAAAATTAACAAAAAATAACAACAAAGTAAGGAAGAAATCACGCGTAAGTATGTTGGCGACAGCATGCCCCATACAGCTGCCTGCAATAATAAAAACAACAACTAGCGACTGCGACCCATTCGCAGCCAACGAGTGCAGCCAACGTGCAACAGGGACAAAAGCAACAACACCGCGACGCTAAAATGACATGTGTAAGTTGTTTGCGTGCCGCTGCCACTGTTGTTGTTATTCTTGTTGTTGTTGTGCTGTAATGTGACTATTGTTGCAGTTGTTATTCGCCGCGTCGTCTGTTGATTTAACGCAGTTTGGCAGCACCTGTCACTCGAGTGTCGCCGATTTCGGTATTTCTGCTTAATTGCAACGAACGACCAAACGAGCACAGGCAGCCGGCAAGCCAAGGGAGTGTTGCACACTCGCACATACACACATACGTGGACTCGCCCATTAGTGCAAGGGGTGCAGCGGGGTATACTGGCAGGTTGTAGGATCTTCTGATCAGCTATTCGGTGGCTTAACGGCACTTTGGCAGCCGAAGCAAGGCGCTGCTGGCACTTGAGTTTCTCGATTACATGCGAATACTTGCCGAGGGAAGACACACGCACATACACATACTGACTTTCTGTAGTTGCAAAGATTCTTGGGCACTTGCATCGCCTAAATCTCGTGTCTGGCGGTTGGAGGCAGTTGCCAGTTGGCCACGCAACCAGTGCACATTTTTCATATACACATCGAACGCACTTAACGGCACTGCTGTCGATGGGTTGTTGAAATGCCACTGCCCGAGTACAGCGTGTACGGCCACCGATCGAGGTTAGCGACAACGTACAATGGGCTGAAATGCTAATTTCATTGAGGAAATATGAAATGTGAGAACTGAGTTCAGTAAAGTCTTCCGCTTTCGCATTTGGTTCTATGTATCAACATTTCTCTCCGACTAGGCCGGCAGAGAGTTGTCAATTTTCCAGCTTAAAACAAGTCGGGATGCGAGGCTCGCAAACAATTACTAACTTCTGCGGTAGATAGTTGTGAAAAGACCGTAAATGGTGGAAGTCGCTTTAGGTTAAGTTAGGTTAATCTGGTAGGCCAATAAGTCACGCATAGACCAGTTTTAGTCCATTGCGATACCAGATGAACTAGGCTTGCCAACACAGGAAAAGTGTACAAGAGATGCTCCAATGCTTCCCTGGTGCCTTGCTCTAGACATTTCCTGCAGTCTTTTCGATCTATCAGCGCCATTTTGCGGGCCTGTGCCGCCCCTAGACCTTAAGCAGTTAGTATTCCGATCAAGTACCTTCAGTCTCGGAAGTCTCTCCTTCTAAGCTTAAAGGTTCACCGTGATTTGATTTGCGGTATCCGAGCTCTTAATTGAAGTTCTGCGATAGGGACACATTTCAGTGTAAACGGCTTATGAAACGTGCGAGAAAAGGTTAGTATTCGACCTTAGAAAAAGCAGCTCTTCCTAGAGATTTTTTCCTAAAAGTAATTCTAATCCGTTAGAGCGACGTAACCAAGAACAAACTCTCCCAGCTCTTGTGAAGCTCTTACCAGCGCACAATGGTTGACTAGATCGTAAAAGTAATCATATTATTTGTTCTCTCCGTTCTTAATAAAGCCTGGTAGATATTGGGAACGGCTACTAGTTTTTAAAAATGTTTGGGACTCCAAATAAATTCAAACTCCGTGTAGGTCTGTATTGATTTGGAACAAACAAACTCCGAACATTTTCTTTATCCGGACCTTAGAGATCTATTTCGGAACTAAACAACTTCCAAACAGTCTTTGCGATTTGGTTAAGGATCTTACAAAGTTTATATGTATCACCTTACTGTAAGGTTCAAAGGATGACTGTGCAAAAACAATCGAAAAATTTTGTTCTTTCGGTAAATATCTGAACATAGACTTTTTATTTCAAGAAAGTAGGTTATATATATAGTCGATCCTAACAGCGATCCCATTTGGATAACTTATTACGTCGGTCCGTTGTGGTACCTAGAACTCCTATAAAATTGTTCATAAAGACCCTCAAACACAAATTTGTTGAAATGGCTAACGCTCCGCCGAACGCCGTAGGTATGACTGCTGATATATTTCAACTCCAGCGTTGCAAAGCCTACACTATGGAGAAGAAGGCGTCTGGATATTTCCACGTTATATTTCGTGATAATTTGCGTCCGACCGAATTAGATAGCAGCATGAATGTCTATTGGACAATGTCTCGAAATATGTCCTAAGATTCCGGCAAATGTACTTTGCTAAGGGCAAATAGTTCAGTGGATCTTCAGCATTCTACTCCAGGCCAAAAGGATCTTGCAGTCACATAGGAGCGGTTCGTCGACCAACCCCTGCTAAGAGCATGTCAAGAGAGTAGAGAAGATCCATTCCCAAGACTATCGGGTCTAGGTAATCAAAACGAACACGGATTTTTATCCGAACAAGGACTGTCAACTCGGCCGATTTCTGCCGTTACAAGAAAACAAAGTAGTGGAGATACGAGTATAGAAGAACCATTTTTTATTTTCTTATTCGAATGCGAATGGAATAAGTTTGAATAGTAGCGGATCACTGGGTCTCAGAAATTCTCACTCACATTTCGTCGAAGTCAGAGAAAGCAAAAAAACGAAATTAAAGAAAGACAATCAAGGATTTTATGGATGTCTTTTCTATAAAATATATTTCTCATATATATGGTCAGTTTTTTTTTAACGATTCTGCGCCTCAGGATTACCAAAAAAAATAGACTCAAGAATAATTTTTTTTAAATAAATTTTCGGGTTTAGCCCACTGTATATACAGAAAGTCAACTTAAATTGTTGCACATTGCCATACTACATATGCACATACACACATATATACTTGTAGCAGGGAAATTTCTTGACAGTGGCGCGGTCCAACTACAAAAACAACTAATCAAGCAGAGGACAGACAGGAAATGGGCAGACGTTAATTAAAAAATATACACACAAGTGCATAATCGAAGCAAATCCATACAAGCATTAATAATCATTTACATAGGAACGTGCTATAAATTAGCTAAAGCGATCATAAATTGAATGCAAACAATAAAACTGATGTTGCACACAAAAACAACAAAAATAATAAGAAAAATGTATAAAGCGTATAATAGAAATATGTTGCAAATATTTATAAACATTTTTTTATTAAAAACATCGAGTTTATTAAACATAATTTTACGAAAAAAAAATTACGAGTAAATAATTTTTTTTTAAACTTAACAATAAATTGTTATGAAAACAATTTTCGAAAAAAAAAATCATTTTTCAAATCAAAACTATTAAAAAAAAAACTAAAAAATTTCAAACAAAAATTTTAGTTATTTTTCAAAAAAAAAAAAAATTGTTATGAAAATACATTTTCGAAAAAAATAATCATTTTTCAAATCAAAACTATTAAAAAAAAAACTAAAAAATTTCAAACAAAAATTTTAGTTACTTTTCAAAAAAAAAATTGTTATGAAAATACATTTTCGAAAAAAATAATCATTTTTAAAATCAAAAATATTAAAAAAAAACTTTCAAAAAAAAATTAAATAATTTTTCAAAAAAAATTTCAAAAAATTCAAATAATTTTTCAAAAAAAAACCATTTTCATAATTTTTTTGAAAAAAATTTTATTGAATCATTTTTTAAATAAAACATCTTTACAATAAATTGTTTTAAAAATATTTTTCAAATAAAAAATGTAAAAAAAATATAAAAAAAATTATTTAAAAAAAAAATAAAAAAAATTATTTTGAAAGAAAAAATGTTTTTTGAAAAAAAAATTTCAAAAAAAAATTTCAAAAAAAATTTCAAAAAAAAATAATTTTTCAAATAAAAATTATTTTCAAAAAAACCATTTAAAGAATAATAATTTTTCAAAAAAAAGTTATAAAAAATTATTTTCAAAAAAAAAATAATTTTTCAAAAAAAAAAAGGTATAAAAAAAAATTTTTTCAAAAAAAAAATAATTTTTCAAAAAAAATTTTTTTCAAAAAAACATAGTTTTTCAAAAAAATAAAATAAAAATTATTTTCGAAAAAAAACATTTAAAAAATAATAATTTTTCAAAAAAAAAATTATTTTCAGAAAAAAATTTCTTAAACTCACCACACTTTCTCCGCTTAAAAATAGTAAGTCGTAGTATTCCTCTGTTTACTTATTTTAATGCCTTTTAATATTTATGTACAGCCACTGGAGGTTACCAAATTAATCACTTTTTTCTAGTTTTCGCCAGGATTGCTTTTATGGCTTGCGAATCCTCAATTTATGGCAACAATTTAATTAATACCGCTTGAGAATTATTGCTCTCAATTGTGGTAAACTAGCGAATGACTAAAACGTTGTCTGTATAAGCAACTCTGTGTATGGCAATCAATGCACGCGACGCCGACGTCGTGTCTTCCACATGCGGTGCTTATGTGGCGCGAAAAAACTGAAAGTACAAAAAAATTATATTCGATTTAATACAATAATTTTTATAAATTTTAATTTACAACATCAAAAACTAAGAAAGAAGTTAAATTAGATTCAACCAAAGTTATTATATTATAATATCCTTCACAATTAAACAAGTTTCCATACAAGAAACTGATTTTGAACATGAAGTTAGTATGGCAGTTAAGTACTAAGGGGTGATCCAAGTATACTTTTTTCAATACCCTATTTTTTTACAGGTAACGTGTGTCTTGTCAAGCTTTATTTATTTTTATTTATTTATTTTTTTTATTTTATTTTTTTTTTATTGAGTTTTGATGGTTTTTCGCTTATGGTCAATATAATCGGCGCACTAAACTTACTAATCGCAATACCATCACCCATCTTGAGACCCAGAATTCATTATCGGATAATATTCGACTGAATAGACCACCTCCAGCGTATAGTGAAGAAAATATAGCAGTCGAGGCTAAGAGTACACGATTGTTTGCAGCAATTCGCACTGACATGCATTTTATCTCCAGATCTTAAATTGAAAGCATACAAAATACAGCTTGTGGAGGAACTATGTAAAGCCCTCGACCTACCCAAGCGACATCGCTTCGCTCTATGGCATTTTAAAAAGTTCCAAGAAGATCTGACGGTTTCGTGCCAAATTTTGTTCAGCTATGAAACCCATTTCTTGCTCAATTGCTGTAAAATTGCTGCCTTTGGGACGAAAAGCAGCCTAAAGAGATTCAAAAGCTGTCATTTCATCCAGAAAAAACAACGTTTTGGTGCGATTTGCGGGCTGGCGGAGACATTGGTTAATATTTCTTATAAAATTATGCCAATGAGAACGTAACCGTTAATGACGACCGTTATCTCACTATCATAACTGACTATTTCATGCCTGAAATTGAAGTTTGTGATCTCGGCGACATTTGGTTTCAAGATGACGGCCGCAACTTCTCACACATCGCATCAAGCAATGGATTTATTGAGAGAACACTTCGGTGAGCAGATAATTTCACGTTTCTCGCCGGTTGAGTGCCCACCAGGATAGTGTTATATCATACCATTACACTTTCTTCTGTGGGAATAAGTAAAATAAAGCCGCCGACGTTTCCCTACAAACTGTAACTTATTTGTTCTATAATTTTCACAGAATTAGTTTAAAAAAAAAAACTAGTTTCAGGACTACACTTTTTTAATTCTTTTCAGCATAAGACTCATGATTTAGCTTCTTGAGTCTTTAAGTTTGCTATGCTTCTTCATTTTATCACTTTTCCCGACCTAGTATTTTCATATTTTCAGGCAAATGCCAAACTTGAAACTTTTTCACGCTGTCCGACAAGTTCTGTTAGATATATAGGGACCATTTCAGTTTCTAAGAGTCATAAAATTCACATAAGATTTCAGAGGTTCCTAGAGTTAGATATAATCGTGTTTAAGTTCAGCATTTTTCTTTTGAGGAGTGGCGTTGCTTCTTATTGAAGTAATGTGAAAAGTTCTAGAGAAACAGGCTTACGATGTAAAATAAAATAGGCTGCGGGCTTAACATTGATGAGCTAATGCAATCCCGTTAGTGAAAGGCTACTACGAAGGAATCCTTGTAACGTTAGACGTAAGTTTCAATATCACTGCTCAAATCTCTCAATATTGTCCGGTCCTAACAGAAATCCCTACACTACCAAATGGTAACCAAGGTACTACAAGTGCATTCTCAGGTATCATCTTTTGGCGCTACAGCTCTTTATGAGCATTGGCCTGTATATGCGTATAAAAAGTGCGAGGAAAATAATACCACACATGCATTGCGCACACCTACTGCTTGAGCTACCTCTACGAACGAACGCCTGCACCCACTGCTGGCAACTTTTCGCCTCATTGCATTTATCTGTAATGCCGCAGCAGCACCCCACCTACAGTAGTGGCATTCAAGACAGCACCCACGCCAACGCATCGGCACACATACGCACATAGCGTGTCGTGGACTCATCTTGAGCACCGTCCCCCATCATAATACTTGCCACATACTGACACTTTTGTGGGATGGCAAATTACATGCTTCACGCACACTCTGACATCCGATTGACTGAGAGTGTGATGGACCCCAAACGGCCACACGAGCCACCGAGTTACTCATAACAGCCACGCAGCGTCTATACAGTTTACAGCTGTGCGGGAGGTGCGGGAGTTTTTGTTATGAATACGTAGCGAGTGCGTTGCATGGTGCAGAACTGGATGGCATGGCTAGTGTGCTGTGTGCCCGGAGTTGCCATGGTTTTGATATATCCAGTAGCAACCTCCCACACCGACAAAAAACTGCCAGGCATCGAGATTGTTGGTCGCACTTAAGTGTAGGTGCATGTGAGAGACAAACTCACACACTTACATCTGCGTATACTCCTTGTCTGCCACTGTAGTTTGTTTTCCGGCTCCGGAGCGAAGGTGCCGGCGCGCCACACTCGTCTCGGGAGTGGACCAAAAGTAAAAGTTTTAGTTTGTCTTGACTTTTTTCACTCTTCCTCCGCACGTTTTGCCAACACTTCCGCTACTTTTGTGTATGCGTGTGTAGCACAGTAGCAACAACAAAATGAAAATGTTATACAACAACAACCAAGGCACCAATAACACCAGCTAGATGATTATGGCCGACAGTTGTCGTCAATAAATTTCCCTTAATTTCTTGTCAGCTTCTATGGGTCTTTGGTTAAGACCGCTTCGCAAACGTGTTTTTTTTATTGTTGTTTCTGATTTTTTTCTGTTTGCTTTGGTGATGCCTTGGTGCCTTGTCTATTCGACCCCATACAACAAATTTGGCTGTCAGTGGACGCCTACGTGAAGTCGGCCACTCAAAGCAGCATTAATTTTCCGAGGTATGTATGTGAATATCTATGTACAGCACATATACCATATATATATAGTATATTCACATATGTATCGGTGTGTTTGTGAGCCCATTAAAGCGCGTGCATGCATGATTTTTTCATAAAGTTTACGAGCTTGCTGCTGTGGATACCCGCATTTTCATTGGCCCTCGGCACAGCTATGCCTTGGACCACGTTTACCTTAATGAATTACATACATACATTCAGACACATTTTCACATTGTTCTTTTTCGTTTTCCCCTCATCTACTCTTAGACGAAATTTCCTCATAATTGAACGCACACATTATCTGACAGTTTTGACGTTTGTCGTCCCAAAAAATGAACCTTTGTCAGGCATGAAAATAAAATGCAAATGGTGAGTGAGGGTGCGTGTCGCAAAAGAACTCAATGCCATTCACAGCTTCTGCCTTGATGGATTGCATTGTCGTTTGATGAATTTTCACCCGCAAATCTTAAACCGACTCTATGCAAGCAACGGTTTGGTATAAGATGCCTTAGGACTCTTCCAGTCTCGATAGCAAACCGTTGATAAAAAGCGTTTCCTTTAAGAAATTTCCGAGCCACTGAAATGAGGCGACCTTAAGATGAATAAAAATAACTATCCTCAGAGAACGCCTCAAGAAACTAAGCTTGAAGGTCTAACCAGTATTGCAAAGAAAATAAGGGAAAAGAAAATAATAAAGGAGAGATCTGGAGATTTGGTAAATTATTATCGAAAACGCTGAGCTATTTATTACACTTGTTCTATAATGTTTTCTCATAGAAGAACTACGAAATAAAAGCGATCACTTCTTGTGATCACTTCTTTCCTGAAGCTCGTTACGACTTAGTTAGTATGAGAAATATTATAGCATACCATTCATTCCATCGATTTTACGTAAACATATCAGACTTAAAACAGGTAAGGAATTGAATCGGCCTTATAGCTTGGAAAACTTTTGCTCCACGCAAAACTAATACGGCTATGCAAGCTCACGACGAGCATTACCAAAAGCTCCGTCAGATTTTTTTATCCGATCAAGGGTCAACTCGGCAGAATTCTGCCGCTACATCAATAACAAGTAGACTTCCTATCTTGGAGCTTCCTCAGACTATTGCTGAACCAAAAGCTTCGTCAAGATCGGGAAGGACCTTTTCGAGCCGTTTAATACCCGAGGTTTCAGAAAAAGAGACTTCCGTTCACACGACTGTCGGGACTACGTAACCGGAACGGATCCGATTTTTTTTTTATCCAGTCAAGGTCTGTCAACTAGGATGGATTTTACCGCTACAAGCTAAATGGAAAAGAAGAAGACCACTTTCTTTGACCAATATTCTCCCTCTGAAACCCAACCAACTCTGCATGGAAGCACATCTATCTACACTTTAGGGAACGAATTCACAGTATCCTATAATTTTCAAATATGCGAACAATAAGCTAAAACAGTTGTAGTCGAGTGAAATTAAATATCGCTTTGCGAAGATAAATGTATAGTAGGTAATGTTTATCACAATGCAGCTGACGTCTTCAGAATAATCCCTTGAACAAAACAAATAATCCGATAAGCCTTCAGCCTTTTTTATCTTATTCAAAAGTCTAAGATCTACAACATCGTCTTGGCTTGCAAGGCAATCGGCCAGCTTAAAGAAAAAACACCCGAAGTAAAAATCTCGAAGTGATATAGTTGGTGAAGTTCGAGGTTAACCGCCTTAAAAATTACATTTTTCCCGAACTAAGTTGAAATACTAGATATCCGTCGTAAGTAATTTTCTATTTCAAGGACACTTACAGATTATTATTATTTGTACAGACATTGTAAGAAAAAGAAAATCACAATGCTAAAGTAATCTCCAAAAAGCGAAGACCAACTCCTAAGTACTATATGCACTTTTTTTGAAGCCCAAAATCATTTGTTGGTCTTCATTCGAAGAGTGTGTAGGTTGTATATGCAATACTGGTACTCTCTGAATTGGAAGAGTCATGGATCCGAATGCCCTCAAACCACCACTGTCTCGAATGAAAAGAAACTTAGACCCTGTCATTTAAAATAATATGAATTCATTCTCGTTTGATGAAATAATTCTGAAAATAAAATTTTTTGTCTCCGTCCCTCATCTAAAAGTACGGACCAGAGTGTATCCCTGCCATGGATAAGGAGAAATGGGTATGAATTTAAAAGTAAGTATTTTAAGGAAAGAAACAAATGAATACTAATGTGCCCAAAAAATAAGGACATTGTACTTATTTTGAAAATTCTTTATTTATTCTTCCAAATCAATTTCATCCCCTTCAAAGTAATCCCCTCCCGATGCAATGCACTTATGCCAACGGATTTTCCAATCTTCGAAACACTGGTTGTAGTCACTTTCCGGGATAGCCTTCAGTTCCGTCTTCGCTGCGGCTTGAATCTCCTCTATCGTATAAAAACGGTGTCCCCGGAGCGGTCTTTTGAGCTTGGTGAACAGCCAGAAGTCGCACGGCGCCAGATCAGGTGAATACGGTGGTTGCGGAACGATATGGGTTGAGTTTTTGGCGAAATGATCACGAATTACGAGGTCACCTTATTTTTTGGACACAGTAGTACATTAGAACTTTCATTGTTGCCTTTTCAGATCTATGATTCTAAGACGATTCAAAGGAATGTGATTCCAATAATTGTTTTTTGGACACACCTTAGATTGGACGAAATTTCATCATTCGCATTAGAGTTGGTTGTTGATTACAACAGATTCTAGAAAGGTCAGATGCACGGAACGATACTTGTTCCACAAGTAAGCGAGGGATCACTTTAGCATCCTCGATGTTCTGCCAAAATAATAGACCTTTGAGTTAAACGAGCTTAACCTTTCCGTCTAATGGAATTAATTAACAGCACTCTCGTTGGCGACCTACTTACTTCGTTACGCGCCTTGTACATATATATATATACATATATATATGCATATAGTGTGATTGTATTAAGTCCATATATACATAAGTATGTATAAATATGTCTTTGTGTCGACCAGATTCGCTCAACAGGCGAATTTATTTACTTTTTCAATATTTATTTCATGTTTTCTGTTGCTTCATGCCATTTTTTACTTTTAATTAATTTGCCGCTTTAATTGTTGTTGTTAAACGAGGGGAAAAAAGTTTTGAAAAATTCGTTTTCTGCACGAATCAACCCTGTGTTGGCACGAAGCCAAACCAAAGACGTTCGCAAATGCTGGGAAAAAAACAAACACGAACTGCGACAACGGCAGCGACACTGATGCAAAACAACAACAACAACAATAGATGTGGTAGAAAAGAAGCAACAAGCGAGCGAAATGTGAAATGAAAACGGAAAATAACAAAAAGAAAACATATGGTCGCAGCACGGTACAGCAGCCAAAAACACGAAACGAGCGAAACAATTCTATGGTTAACGGGCACCTCGGCACCTAGATGAGCGCCTATGCAAATTGGTGTGTACTTATGTATATGTGTATAGTATGCATTTGCGATTCGTTCGCCAGTGGACCAGGCAAACAGACACACACACAAACACTTACAGAAATTCAAAATGTCAACGTTCTACATTTTTGCGCGGCTCGTCTCCCATCGCCATTTTGACTGCAACGATTCACGCTGTTGCGCTTTTGTCCGTTATGGCGTTCTGGCGTGTCTCAGCCGGCACACTTTGGTCGACTGCTGTTTTCACGGTTGGAAAAAGGGCATTTTTCAAAACAAATTTTGAAAATTTCAAAACAAAAAGTATTTGTAAACGTCTGCTATTGCATGATTCGATAAGAAAAACTGAGATAAAAAAAATTTTATGTTTCGAAAAAATAATTTGAAATCAAAAAAATATTTAAATTTATAAAAAAAACTAAGTTTTTTGAAATATTCGAAAACAAAAAAATTGAAGTTTCGAAATAAAAAAATATTTGAATATAAGAAATTTCACAAAAAAAATATTTGAAATATTCGAAACCAAAAAAATTTTAAATTTCGAAAAAAAATCTGAGATTAAAAAATTTTAAATTTCAAAAAACTATTTTTGATTTCGAATATATCAACCCATACCCAATAAAATTTGAAATTTCGAAAAAAAAAATTTTTGAAACTTTCGAAACAAAAAAATTTAAAATATTCGACCCAACAAAAAAATTAAAATTTCGAAAAAAATTATTAGAAACTTTCGAAACAAAAAAAATTTAAAATATTCGACCTAACAAAAAAATTAAAATTTCAAAAAAAAATATTAGAAACTTTCGAAATCAAAAAACAAATCGAAATTTCAAAATATTTCAAAAATTCTAAAGTCAAAAAAGTTTAAAATTTCGAAAAAAAAATTATTTGAAATTTTCGAAAAAAAAAATTAAATTTTAAAATATTTAAAATATTCAAAACCTGAAAAAATTATAGTTTCGAAAAAAATATTAGAAATTTTCGAAACCAAAAAACAAATCGAAATTTCAAAATATTTGAAATATTCAAAACCCAGAAAAATTTGAAATTTCGAAAAAAAAATTTGAAATTTTTGAAACAAACAAATCGAAATTTCAAAATATTTAAAATATTCGAAACCAAAAAAAAATTAAAATTTCGAAAAAAAATAGAAGAAATTTTCGAAACCAAAAAACAAATCGAAATTTCAAAACCAAAAAAAAGTTCAAATTTCGAAAAAAAATATTAGAAACTTTCGAAACCAAAAAACAAGTCGAAATTTCAAAATATTTGAAATATTCGAAACAAACAAATATTTGAAATTTCGAAAAAAAATTTTTTAAAATTTTGGAAACAAAAAAATTTAAATTTTAAAATATTTAAAATATTCAAAACCACAATAAAATTAAAATTTCGAAAAAAACAAGAAATTTTCGAAACCAAAAAACAAATCGAAATATCAAAATATTTAAAATATTCGAAACCAACAAATATTTATATTTGAAATTTCGAAAACGAAATTATTCGAAATACTCAAAACCAAACCAAATGTTGAAGTAAACTAATTATTGATAAACACTTACATATTATTGGAATTATTTTCTTATTTTGTTTTTGTTAATTTTTCATTTAAAAAATGTTTCCAATTTAAAAATTTTTGAATTCTGTAGAAAAAAAAGTTAACTTGAAATATGTAATGGTGCGCGAATATTTATGTCACTGCGTGTGTCCGTCCCACACATTATTCATCCAAGCGCTGACAATTCTTCTAATGTGATCGGTGGCTGTATGCCTGGCTGGCTTCACTGCTTGACTGGCAGCCTAGTGTAGGCGCGCAAGCACACACATACATTCTGACAGGATTATTTGAAAATCTCTAGTTTTTCAACATTCTTTGTGCGCATTATTGCACTCCGCAGCCTCATTGTTGTAATATATTCTTTTCACCCGCTACACCAGTCGTGGAAGACACATTAGTTCACACTCTTGTCGCAAGTCACCCATAAAACTCACTCATCCGTTTGATGGCCTGCCTGTATGTGTGTTTCATATGTACGTGTACTTAGTTGGGCCATGCGACGTCATGGGTCGCAAGCCGTCGAGTACCGGATATCCTTTTAAAACAAGCACGTTTGGTGTTGTTGCTTTTTTGATTTTACTGTTTCTTCCTCGTGTTTACATTAACTGGAATATTTGTTTTGACGGCCGTGCAACTTGAGCTGCTGGTAGAGCGGGGCTTACGAAGGCATACTATATACTCAGCTGGTAATAGATGCTCTTACGCTGTATAATGTATAATATTTTAGATTTTAATTTGTAATATTCGCTTCTGACGGTTTATATGTATATGCTCAGCTTTTTACACCCACACACAAAAAAAGTAATATTAATTTCTTGAAAAAAGTGATTGGGAAGTTGAGAAGTTCGACTTGACAGTGAATTTTTTAAATTTCTTCTAATTTCATAAGTTTTGTTCACACTGCCCCTGGCATGATATGGAGTTATGTCTAAATAGGCACACACTTTTTTAGGTTTATCCAAACCGAATGGAGGTCTTGGAAAAATTTAATCCGAAAAATATGTAGCAACCAAAAAACCGCTATCCTGCCTTGCCCAGCTCTGGCAATACTGAGATTATAACCTTTCAAGTCATACTTTCGGTGAACCAAGAACTCTGAACTCGACTCTGATGTTAGCCCACATTGATATTAGTCACTTTAAGCACTTTTATGAGATCACCACAAGCTCTTTGTCGAATCATGAGGGTCCTAACGATCATTATACTGTGTCTTAGGTAGCACTACGGACTGACGTTCTATGCTTTGAAATCCCTGTTGGCAATTTTAACAGGATCAGGCTTTTGACCTTATCTAACCGAATGCGTTCTGTTCCTGACTAGTGTTCAATCAAAAATTTCCTCGGGCAAATAGTACAAGAATAACTTCATCTGCCAAGAGTCTTCATGAGGCTTCAACAGACAACATTAAAACAAAGCTTTTGATTATTACTATTATAGTTAAAAGTAAGTTAGATCCATACGAAGTCGAACTCATTGGATGCCACTGCACATTGCAGCCCTTCTTAATTTTGTATTTTTCACCAAAATTCGAGTGCGGAATCATTGCTAATGTTGGAAAAGGCTTGCGGTGATTCAGTTTTATCTAAAACACAATCTATCTATCAACCACTGTATTCACCAAATTTGGCTCCGTGTGATTTTTTCTTCTTCCCCGAACTGAAATTAGCGCTCCGTAGAACCCGTTTTCAGTCGATCAAAGAAATAAAACAAAATTCACTGAAGGAGCCAAAAAGTGCTTACGAAAAGTGTTTCGAGGACTGAAAATATCTTTGGTATATGAATATTTCATCTGGTAGGAATTACTATGAATAATTAAATATTTGCGTTCAATTTACAATTTCCAGGTACCTTTTTGTCGCAATGTGTATATTGAGAAACATATTTAAATTATATTTGTTATGCGAAGCACACACATCCAAGTTATAATTGCCTTATCTTTCCTAGTTTTTGCATAGAAATTGATTTTTGCTTTCGCTAAAGTGAGTTCACATTTGTAAAGTGAAGGAAATTAAACAAATGAAATGTCCTGGTGCTTTCACCTTATTAACGTTTCCGAAAATAGACATTTTTGACAGAGCAGCTCATTCCGACCATCAATCATTCATTCAAACAGTCAATCAAGTTGATACAGCTACTACATTAACTAAAAGACTTGGATGTTCATAGCCAATAGGTAAACGTATATACAAACAGACATACATATGTATATAAGTATATATACTACTGTGCCCAAAAAATAAGGTGACATTTGAATTTAAACTGCGCGCATCAAAGGATTTGGAGAATTATTTTTTTTTTAGGTTGGTAGTACTGTCCGTCACATTTATGTAAAATTTCATGTCAAAATATTCATTAGTGTTTGAGATACGTGTCGTTTTGTGAGCTGCTAAAAGTGAGTTTTTCGTTTTTTGCGATGTCGAAATTTGTTGAGCAAAGAATTTGCATTAAATTTTGTTTACGGAATCAATTTTCTGCGAATACGTTGAGGATGGTGCAGAAAGCCTTTGGTGATGAGGTTATGTCTAAAAAAAAATGTTTACAAGTGGTATAGTGAGTTCCAAGCCGGCCGTGAACGTGTGGAAAACGAAGAGCGTCCAGGGCGACCATCAACCTCAACAGACGAAACTCACGTTCAACAAATCAAAGATTTGGTGTTAAAAAACCGTCGATTAACAATTAGAGACCTTGCTGATGAAGTTGGCATATCGAAAGGCTCAGCCAATAACATTTTGAAGGATGTTTTGGGCCTCAAGCGGGTCAAATCTCAACTGGTACCGGAAACATTGAATTTTTTGGAAAAAAGGCGTCGCGTTGAAGTGTGTGAAACCACCAACCACCGTATTCACCTGATCTGGCGCCGTGCGACTTCTGGCTGTTCACCAAGCTCAAAAGACCGCTTCGGGGACACCGTTTTTATACGATAGAGGAGATTCAAGCCGCAGCGAAGACGGAACTGAAGGCCATCGTTCAATCACTATATTGGTTTCGAATAAATATTTTCCAATGAAAGCTAAACATAGGACTGCATAAGCAAATCTGGTACTAAAAGTACACCAAACGGACAACAATTTTACCTATAAGTATCAACCATAAATTGCAAGCGCACAAGAGATCTTCGTTACTTGTCTAAGTTTTCGATTATTTTAAAGAAAATTGTTGTTTCCATCAAAGATCACCGAAATATGTATCTTGAGTAATTCCTCGCATTATTGCACCACCACACAAGGTGTTTTACTACTCATGGCATGATTCAGCGTTGCTCGGATAACGAAGCGAACGCATAGTAAACACCGAGCAGCAGATACCAAGGCAATAACGGACCACTTACTCAGCCACGTTGGCTGTCGATGTTTGAGTCATAAGCGCTTAATTGTTGTCTTGTTGTGTGGCAATCGAAATTTTTTTGGCAACCAAACAGGAAAATAAGGGGGCAAGCGAGGCGGTGAGTTGCGGCTACAGCGAAGAAGTAATCAGCAGTCGATGCGGCACAGTAACGGAATATGTGATCAGTCGTCGTCGTATTTCTAATTACTTCAAACAATGCGCACCGCGTTGCTGTGTCGACAGCAACCACACCACCAACAACTGTCGAACAGGTGTATCAATGTGTGTGTGAAGACACTTCTATTGGCTATTGTATTTTGCGTAAAATCCAATTATGTAACAATCAAAAGCCAATAGACCAAAAACAATTAAATTTGATTTGCCGTCCATTGTACGGCGCCCACACGTGCTCAGGATATGTCCGTCTCAAGGTGAATCAATAAACTTATTTTTCTTATTATCGACACGCTGTGAAAATATTTACATACGCAACGATTGGCTATGAAACGGCGGAATTCAATAATTCACACGAGTAGTTGTCGTAGAAACATTCCGCAGCTCATGAGGGGCTTTCGGGCTTTCGTACATGCAGACTAAACATACAGGTGTCGTTTTCTTCACAGTAGAACACAATCATACTAAGCTCACAGGATTGTATACACTAACATGCAATTCAGTCGGTTTGTTTAGTCATATTCGAAATCTCAAATATTTAAAGGAACTTGTGCGACGCAATTTTAATTTTGGATGAGACCTCTGTATGGTGATATTGGTGAGAATGTGAAAAGTGTAGTAGGTTAAGGTCTCTGTATTCACCAGCTAGAAAACACTTACATATAGTTTATACTTTGTTTAAATTCTTTTAAATCCTAAAGGGGGTATTCTACTCTAGAATTTTGAAAAATTCGATTTTTTTTTTCATATATTTAAAGTTTAGACTTTCAAAAATGTGACCTTGGAAGGATTTTTCAAAACGGTCCGGCATTATCTCAAGTTCTATACAACCGATGTGCTTGAAATTTTGTGTGAACCTTCTTTATATAATCCTTTATCGTTCCTACCAGCATCGTGTCAAAAATTTTTTTTTTAATATTTTAAAAAAATTCAGGAATTTTCGAAAAAAAAGCGTAAAAAATTATTTTTGTTTTCAGGCAGTCGCCATTTTTCAAAAAAAAATTTTTTTTTCGTGTTCCCGGACTATAACAGCATCCTCACTGATTAAGAATTTCTTTTGATTTTTTTTTTCAGACCACCAGGAGAGCCAGGATCAATGTCACCAGGATGCTCAATTTTTTTACACTTGTCTCTCCCCCCCCCTCTAATTATTTTAATTTTTAATATTTTTTTTGTAAAATTTTTTTTCTGTATTCTTAAGTTATGAATAAAAACACCATAAAAAAAAGGATGGTAAAAATATTTTTGGTTTTTTTTTAAATAAAATTCAAAAAACTGCCCAAAATTTGATTTCTAGAGTAGAATACTCCCTAAATGCTATAGGTTGCATATGTATCCAAGAGACTTGGATTAGTTCGAATTGTTGATCCAAAATCGATGAAATACAGATATAGAAACAGATCCTCATAGATCGACAAAGGGCTTTGAGTTTACCACAAATTTATTCTTCTTCTTATTTATTGGCTTAAGCGGTTGTAGCCGAGTTCACAAATTCTTCAAAATTGGTTTCTTAGAACGAGCCGCAGAAGCTCTGTCCACCAAATCTAGAAATCAGTTCTTTGTTGATTCCCCATATTGCCATCATTTTAGTCGACTCTTCTTTTCTGAAATTTATTCCATGCGAAAATGTGGGAAATTCGACAATCTCGCGACCAACGGGAACTGTTTAAAGTTAAAGCTTTTTCAAAATCACGTTTTCTTCAACGAAATTTAGAACTTTTAAAATTTTTCGAAACATTTTGTCAACTAAATGAGCTCTAAACCATCATTTTAATTTATTCGAGATCACTTTAGATAGACCATTACATTCCGTTCAGCCGGTCCGACTTCAGTCGCTCGATTCCTTTAGGTCTGATAAGGCTTGATCTAACATAAGTAATTAGTTAGAACTCAGACCTCGCAAGTTAAGTATTCGAAACCATAAAGTAATTTTTCTGAGCTGAGGAAACCATAACTCATTTGGAATAACTGACCGTAACAAATATAAATTGTGATAGTTCCACTCGTTCCCACCGGAATGGAACTGGATTTCATGTAAACAAGCATAATCGACACATTTGGAACGAAGAATAACCTGAAGAGTTGTAAGAGCTGTAATTTCATTCAGAAAAACAACGGTTTGAAGTGCTTTGTGGACCAGTGGGATCAGGAATCATCGGTTCATATATCTTCAAAAACTATGCCTGTGAAAACGAAACCGTTAAGGGCGACTGCTATCGCGCTATGATAACCGCCTTTTTGAATTGAAGCTTCTTATCTCGGCGATATTTGGTTTCGGCGCCACTTTTCACACATCGCATCAATCAATGAATTTATTGAGAGAACACTTCGGTGTACAGATAATTTCACGTTTTGGGCCGGTCGATTGGCCAAGATCGTGTGATATCACACCATTAGACTTTTTCCTGTGTGTATATGTAAAGTCTAAAGTCTATGCGGACAATCGATTCAGTCCTTGGACCAAAACATCACTTGTCACTCGGCAGTTACCAGTCGAAATACTCGAACCATCTGAGACGAAACGCGGCCAATATTTGAAAGAAATAATCTTAAAAAAATAAATTGCAAAGAATATTCTTTCGAATGATAATAAACATTCTTCATAAGATTGGAAGTTTCTGTCTTTTTTCTTTAAAAAAAAGTGGGAACATCGAAATCTACACTAATGTATATATTGCTAATAACTCACATTTCAGGCATATCCTTTATGTTCCAAAAGCCTTGATGATGATATTTATTACAGCAAACACAATGATTCACTTTTAATTTTTGAAATAATTTTCACAAAATATCGAAAATTCGTACACTCAGCGCCATCTGAACACACAACATGAGAACAAATTTTCAAATAAACACGGTTAGAGCGCCATCTGTTGCCAAGCAATGGCAATTATTTTAATAACACCACTGATCTTGCCAATTGCTTTTTTTCGGACAGCAGATGGCGCACGTGACAGATAAATTAATTTTTTTTTTATATTCTGGGAAATTTGTGCTTATTTTGGGAAATTTTATTTTTGAATTTTCACTTAGCGCGCGTCATACGTCGCGCTCTCACGCTCTCTCGCTTTCTGCACTCGTCAACGCGCACTTAAAATATTTTCCAACGCCGCACCCACACATTAGCATTCTTTTGACACTTTTCGCCGTGTCGGCACTACGCGTTTTCGCACACTTATTCGATTATTTGTTGACGTGCTCAGCGCAGCCGAAAAAGCACAATTTCGTTTGAAAAACGCCGTTGAACGTTTGCTCACTTTCACTGATAAGAGATTTGTAACTTTCTTTTCTAAAGCCAGTGTGTGATAACATTGCCTACAGCTGGCAACGAGCGCACAGCAACATTTCGCACACAAACACACACACAAAACCGGACGACGACGGAAACACATGTCCTTCGTTGGTATTTTTAAAATTTACATAAATAAACAAACAGATTTTCGAAATTTCTTTTTTCTTGCCGCTCAGCGACGCTGATCAACGTCGATCACAGGCAACCGCTGAGATCAGAATATATATTTATATATATTTATATAAATTTTCAAATATATTTTTGCGATTATTTTATGCTTTCCACGATCTTGACACTCAAAACACACTCACTTCACGCCCTTACACAAACGCGGACACACAAAGGCGGAACGCTGCGCGGTAAATGGTGCAACCATATTGGCGCTGACTATTCGTCCCTCCATCGATTCATCCAACCGTGCATAATATTCAGCGGTTATTTTTATGAAATCATGCAGTATTATTGAAAAGGCATTGTTTCGAAAACATTTCTCCACCGAACACTGAGCAGGGAAAATCGCACATCGTCGGAAATCAAGTGAAAATTTATAAATAAACCGTTTTTTCGAATAAGCTATTTTAAAAAAAGCCAACACAGTCGCGCGCTCACGAACCGCCGCGCCAACACACAGCGTACCGCCAGTCGATCGAACGCGTCGTGCCGCGCTGCCTTGCAATGCTACGACTGTTGCCACAGCGTGTTGCCTGACTGTTGCCTGTGTTCACTGTTTGGTGCTAGTGCTGTGGTGACCGATCCTCAACTGGCGCTGATCCTCCTACAGCTGCGGGAGCTGTTGCTGTCAGCTCTACAAAGTCCGTTTCTGCAGTTATTGCTGCTGCTGCTTCTTCTTCCTCGGCATCTTTTGATTCTGCCTCTTCGCCTTCTATTTATTGCCGTGCTATACTCGTATTTATTGTTGCCAGCAAGCGGCTAGCAACAACAACAATAAAGCGATGTCCGTTTGTTGTGATCGCTTAGCAGCCATTTCGTTTTTAATTTTAGAGGTAACCCCAAAATAAATACCAACCAGATCATGTCTAAGATCACCTGAATATAGACACTTGTACTAACTAGCCAATATCTTTGAAGACGAAACCACAGCATGTCTATTTTCTTCTAATTATATCGCTAGCGGTGAGGAGAAATGGCCAATGTATACAAAAATTATGAACCAGAAAGTTGTTGTAAAAATATACGCTCTTCGCTTGCAGTATTAAATGAGGCATACAGCTGAAAGGAAACGGAAGCGCATATAATGAAGGTTTTTTTTGAAGAAGTGTAGTTCCAAGACTCGATTCTCAGCACTAGTCACAAGCTCGAGAGAGCAATTCCTACAAGTAAGTACGAAGCTCTCAGATCCATTAGTACTAAACTCTCAATTTCCTTTACAGACGAATTCGCGTTGAACAAAAGTTTCGTATACAGGCATTTTACTCAAGTGAACGAAGACCACACGATTACTTCGGATCCTTACCGACAGCTAGCATTATTTATATAGACCTTGAACTCAAAAAGGCTGTGGAAAGCGCCGATTATTATACAAGTGAAATACAGTTTTTATCATTTCATTGGGAGTGTTTTTACGTGGCGGGTCCCAAATCCAACGCAGAACCCAGGGGAGAGATGTATCGCCCTCTCGCTGTAGCTCGCCCTTAAACAGATGCTTTTCGGCTAACAAGAGGATCTTGGTCTAAGACCAAAAGTCGTGAGCTGCTATGTAAAAGAATCGTACTCCCAAGTGAATGGCGCCTAAAGAACTTTCCTCACTTGCGAAATTTTGTCTACCCAGAGGATACTAGGTCTAAGACCGGAAGTCGTGAGCTGCTTGAGCCATATGTAAAAGAATCATTTCTGCCCACTCCCAAGAGAATGGCGCTTAAAGAACTTTCCTCCCTTGTATGACCTTCTACACATGACTCCATTAGGCTGTATTGAAATACAGATTCAACGGCCTTTTTTCTCGGAGCTCAATATTTACTATTGGAGACTGTCTTCTTAGAGAATGACATTAAAAAAATCGAACGTCATATTTCTCCTCTTCAAATATCAAGGACTTTCATGGAAAGAACACAAAGGCAATTTGCCTAATATAATATAGGTCCTTCATATTTCCTCCATTACTGTCTCTCTACTTACACAAAGCTGTAGCTGTCAGACGCTCGGAGCCGCTAAAAGGGTAAAGCTAAATGCCACATGATATGAAGCATTACATTATATTTTATTTTATTTTTCTTTCCAAGTGGCTATGGACTATGGAGAAACCACTAAGGGAACTTTCATAAACGGCTGCGACCAACAACTGAACATTGCTCTTTTGAATCCTTAGTATTCTTGGAATAGTCGAACAATTTTCGAACAAATTTTGTTCCGCGATGAGACTCATTTCTGGTTCAGTGGATATGTAAACAAGCAAAATTACCGCATTTTGGATGAAGATCAAGCTGAAGAGTTTCAAGAGTAAGAGGGGTTTGTGGGCTGTTGGATTCATCGGTTCATATTTCCTCAAAAGATGCCGGTATCGCGCCATGATAACCAACTATTTGATGCCTGAAATTGTAGCTGGTGATCTCGGCGACATTTGGTTTCAACAAGACGGCATCATTTCCCGCACTTCTCATCAATCAATGGATTTGTTGAGAGAACACTTCAGTGAGCAGATAATTTCACGTTTTGGCCGGTCAATTGGCCACCAAGATCGTATGATATCACACCGTTAGATTCTTTCCTGTGGGGATATGTAAAATCTAAAGTACTTGCGGACAATCCCGCTTCGATTCAGACCTTGGGGCAAAAAATCATGCATGACATTCGCCAATTAATAGTCGAAACGCTGGAACGAGTCATCGAAAATTGGATTCAACGGATGGACCATCTGAGACGTAGCCGCGGCCACCAATTGAAAGAGATAATCTTCAAAAAAGGAATGCCAAAGAATATTCTTTCGAATGCTAATGAACATTCCCCGCTAAATTTGAAGTTTCTGTGTTTTTTTTTTTTTTTTTCAAAAAAGGTAGCGAACCTCCAAATGGATCACCTTTTATATTTAATAAGTCAGTGATTTGAGAGTCAGGGAAGCTTTATAATATGAAAGAAATGCAAAACATTTCAACTACAAAAGATATCAAGCACTTCGCTGACAACAAGTATTTTATAGCAGCAGAAAGTCAGTTCTCAACCGCTCGCGTACATAAGAAAATATTTAAGACTGCAGGAACGACTACAGGAATGACTACATCAAGACACCAGGGAAACAACGGATCAGCTCTTGGGCACTTTTCCCGCATTTGCAAGACTACGCTGTTAGCATCTGGGGTCCCCACGGTATGATACACTGGAAAAGGTATCGATAGTGAGGTCACAGAGTCTGTTTAAATTCGCGTCAAGCGCAGGCATCTTAAAGGATGACTACTCCTCATGGACCTAGTAACTTAATTCAATCTGAGTCAAAACTTTTCTATGCGTGGCTCATTTGGCCTAACCGACTAACCTAACCTATTATTATTATTTTTTTTTTCTGCTTTGAAGAAGTACTGTTAGCATTTTTTTTTCAACAAACTGAAATATGTGAACTCAAACGAGTTATAGTCTTCCATATGCCGCTTTCACAAATTACAATTTTAGCAGTTTTAGGCTGAATTTGTTTCTCCGACATTCCCGTTATAATAACAGCAATAATTACAGAAATAGCCTACACATCCCCCAACAACATATGGCCAACTGCTGTATGATTTTGTATTGTAAATATGTGTTGTATTTATATTGGAACAGCGCTGAGTTATATTTAGGACGCTTATTGAAAACACAATGGCAGAAACTGCTCGTAGCACTGAACTAAATTTTACGAAAAATTAATAAATTGCGACGACATAATAAAACCGAACGTTTTGTAAGCGCGAAAACGCGATCACGATCACGATTTTATTAATTACTATATTATTTAACAAGTTGCTATTATTCGAAATGATTATACTTAGAAAATATTGCTAATTAATATTCCACAAACACTAAAACATCGCGATCGACCGATCGCCAACCACCCACCCACCACAAAGTCGCACTTCTCTGCTACACGTTCGCGCTGCACTCCGCGCTTCGTTGATTTCGAATTTAACCGACCGAAAACCGACAGGCATCTCGTACACACGTACGAATGTGATTTATGCGCTTCCTGCGATTCCGCTAACTGATCGTGTCGGACGCACGGTCGTACGGCCACTCTGGCACTCAGTGCAGGCAACAAAAATTGCCGTTGCCGTTTTTGCCGGCAGCACTTGTATACGCAATGCCGTTATACGAGTATGCTCAAAATAAATTGGTAAATATAGTACAATATTTATAAATTGAGAAGGCAATGAAGTCTGGCATTGCATGTTTGGGGTGGCGGTGATAGCAAAGGAACAATGAAAAGAAATCTTATGCCAAAGCTTGTTTGTTTGTGTGTAGCGTCGAAAGACTCGTAGAAAGCGCTAGCCGAAGGGAGCTCTCTGAGATCGTGTTAGAAAGGGTAGGAAAGGAGCAGAAGTGATTAAGTGTTTTGGAATTTTCAGCGTCTTTCAAGTATAGACCACCGAAATATTAGCTCTACATCCAATAAAATCGGGTTAATTTCGGCTGACGAGAGAATTGCAATAAAGATCGTCCCTGATAAAAAAAATAATCCTGGAGGGCGGATAAATGGTCATCGATGCGACCTCCGCCTCGGCTGTCTTGGTTTCATTGCAGAATTTTATTAAATTTGAAAAAGAGTTTTAAGTTCTGAAGACGATTATGGTCCAGGTAAGCTAGTCGGAGTCGAATAGAAACCTACAGGCTTATCAAAACTGAGTCAGAGAACACCAAATGGACTTCAAGTTCTGAAGGCGATTACGGTCCAGGTAAGATAGCCAGAGTCGAACAGAGACGTGCAGGCTTAACAGAGCAGCGGACTTGGTTAAACACTTTCTATTGAATCGAGTTTAATGTTAGCAAGCAGACGCGACCTTTGAACTTCCTGGTATTGCAAATCTTTACAACTCTGTTATTGGTACCTAAGTCGTCTACGCTTCGGAGTTACAAGTCAGTGAAAAGATGTAAAAGGCCAGACTGCATATTGAGAACAGCAACCCAAAAATGCCTTTGCCATACAATACAGTGACAGTCTCGCCAACTGTCGAATTCAAGCGAGGTTTCAACGAGACCGTGTTGGTTTCTGCGATTGAAACTAATGCAAATAGCAGAAATTTGACGTTTCAAATAGATCAAAACCGGACACCAGAATACCAAGTTCAACATTCCAAAAGTTCCTTGCTACATATGGCGATAGGTAAGGAGTCGCAACGGTACAAGACCTGCAAACCATAGATGAACGTAGGCTGGACTTATTATGGCTCGCAACTTAATACTATACTCTCGCCGTGACTCATCGACATCAATCTTAGTATTAGTAGATCTCTGTGGCTCATCAAAATCAATCTTAGTATGGGAAAACATGGTATGGATTGACTCTAGTTGGGAGGATCTCAGAGTATCCCAAATCGTTCAAATCACAAATCGGTAGACATTAGAATTTCAGTTCGCTGAAACTCGCGTAGCTTAGACAAAGAAAAGGCGTTCGGGCCCAAAAATGAAGACAAGTTAACACAGTTTGTGTATGCGTTCCTTGAAAGTTTGCAATTTGACCATCGCCTCAGGACTTACCTCATGAAATAAATGCATTGTTTGTTTTTCATTATTTGCACTTTCACCACTTTGATATTAATAGAGATCCACGGCATTCATTAGCTCAGTGTACACCCCCACATGCAGGATTTTGATAATAAACAGATTTCTTTTTGGCTAGCTGATGCTTTGCTGAGCAAAATTATAAATAACTCCTAAGTGAATTCCGCATGAACCGCAAGAACAAGCAGCAGAAGACGAGGAAGAAGAAGCAGCATGAGCAGCAGTAGCCGAAGAATTTAAGAAGTAAAGTGAAATAAAGCGACTCATATTGATGTTTCCAATGTGCTAAAATTAAATTGTTCGAATAAATAAAAACGCACACGCAGTGGGAAGCTGGTAATAATGGCGACGACGATCGGCGGAGGTTCGAGGTGTAATGGTAATTTCGTGCGATTCTATGGCAACGCATATTAATAAATATACTAAGTACGTATATGTATTTGAATCGAAAATGCCCTGTAGGAAATGAAACTTCATATTCAATGAGGAATGTTTATTATCACTCGAAAGAACACTCTTTTGGCACATATTTTTTGAAGATTCTTTTTCAAATGTTGTCCACGGCTACGTCTCAGATTGTCCATCCGTAGAGTCCAATTTTCGATGACTCGTTCAAGCATTTCGACTGGAATCGAAGCGGGATTATTCACTTAGACTAAGGCTTAACATATCCCCGTAGGAAAAAGTTTAACGTTGTGATATCGCACGATCTTGGTGGCCAATCGACAGAGCCAAAACTTCAATTTATCTGCTCACCGAAGAGGTCTCTCAATAAATCCACTGATTGATGCAATGTGTGAGAAGTGGCGCCGTCTTGTTGAAAGCAAATGTCGCCGAGATCACGAGCTTCAATTTCAGACATCAAATAGTAGGTTTTCATGGCGCGATGATGGTCGCCATTACCGGTTACGTTCTCAGTGTCATTTTTGAAGAAATATGGACTGCTGATTTCCCCGGCATACAAAATATACCAATCCGTTATTTTTTCTGGAAGAATGGACAGCTCTTAAATCTCTTCAGGTTCCTCTTCGTCCCAAATGTGGTAATTTTGCTTGTTTACACACCCATTGAGCCAGAAATGGGTCCCATAGCTGAACAAAATTTAGCTCAAAAACATCGGATCTTCTTGGAACGTTTCAAAAGGCCATAAAGCGAATCGATGTCGATTGGGAAGGTCGAGCGGCTTCAGTTCTTGCATAAGCTATATTTTATACGCTTTCAACTAATATGTAGATCTCGACGTAAAATGCCCCAAGTCTTTTCATACGTTCGTCCGAGTTGCTGCGGACGGCGGCAAATCGACTTTCCACAGTCTTCATGTACCCTCTCAGATATGGTTGCTATATTTTCTACACTCCGTGCTGGTTTCGGTAGAATATTATCCAGTAATGAATGCTATGTCTCAAGATGGGTGATGGTAAATCGAAGAAACGTCCAAAGGGTTAAGAAGAGTTTTAGTTGATTGGTAAGAAAAAGTTTAGAAGTTAAGACGAGACCAAAGGAGATTAGAAGAATTCGTGGGATTCGTAGAAAGCAGCCGATATGCTTCAACTTTAGTCTGACGAACTCTAGACCGTGTAGGAGCTGGTGTCTAGAAGTTTCCAGCTCATCCGCCGCACTTCGGAGAAGCGTATCTGCGGTTACTTTGATGTCTGCAACTTCTGCTTAAAATATGCCACATTGGTCTGGCAGTCTGAAACAAAAGTTGATTGAGAGCTCCCGATAGAAGGCTCGCACTACAACCTTCCCTTTGAGCCATCTGTTAAAAAGCCATTAGGAATAGGCTCCACGACGCAGTGGTTCAAGTTTTCAGGGAAGTAGTCGAAGGATTGCAAAATGTCGTTCTCTTGGAGAAGAAGTCTTAGTCTCAATTATTTGTTTATGAACTATGGATTAAGAGTCGATGATTGGGATGCTTAAAGTTAATAAAGTTTTTATTTGTAATTCTACTAATTGGAAACGTAGAGTTTTTTGACTCAATCTGAGATTCATATTTGTTTTCAAGACCGTGTAAATCCATTACGAGGAGCAGCAAATCTTAATTTCTTACCCACCGTAGTTCGAACTATGCCGCAATGGTCTAATAAACAAGAAAGATACTTTTATGTTAAGGTAAGTGTTGGCTACGTCTTTGACCCAAAAGTACTAAAGTTTTGTGTGAGTGAATTTGATTTGAGAAGAAAAGGATTTTTAGACTATTCGAATTATTGTAGACGAATGTCTGGTTGATTAAACTGAGATGTCTTAGCAGATTAAAAATTTCTCTTAAAATCTATAAAGAATCTTACAAGGTATGACAATTAAGTAATGAGACTGATTCTATAAAAACCGTATATTTGAAAATTATTCTACAACTCTGCCATTCCCTTGGGCAGCTATACAGCGATTCCAGCGCGTTTTCCATGCTTCATAACATTTCTGGAACGCTTCGACTGGGATGTCCGCGAGTACCCTCGTCACGGCCGCCTGGATGTCCGTTATCGACTCAAAATGGGTTCTTTTGACCATATTGTTTTAGGAAACAAAAAAAAGACACAGCGTGACATGTCGGGCGAATAAGGCGGCTGTTGCAACACGGCGATCCCTTTAGAGGCCAAATACTGAGACACGCTGAGGGCGGTGTGGCACGGCGCGTTGTCGTGATGAAGGATCCAGTTACGAGCGATGTCTGGGCGCACCCTGTTGACTCGTTTTGACAATCTTTCGAGTACTTGTCAATAGTAGACTTGATTCAGAGTTTTCCCCGGTGGAACGAATTCTTTGTAGACGATTCCACGGCTATCAAAAAAGGCAATAATCATCGTTTTCACCTTCGACTTGCTCATGCGAGCTTTTTTGGGGCGGGGTCGCGCGGAGACAACCATTGTGAGCTTTGGCGTTTGGTTTCCGGGTCGTATTGGAAAAACCAGTTCTCATACCCTCTCTCTTACAATTTTAGCGTACGTTTCCGAAGCTGTTTCGCCCAATCTGGCGCAAAATTTTATCGCGACGCGTTGCTCTTGATACTCATCTTGACGCAGAAGGCGAACTAAACAAGCTGGAGCGATGGCACGTATATTAATGGAGAGGGGAGGGATGCCGAAAAAAGAGAAAGGGGATTTCAAGGTCACACATTTCAAGGTTTACCACAAGCGCGGCAATAGTCACAACTCTTTTCATGGCACTAATCCCTAAAATATTTACTTAATTCTTTCAGTTATGTGTACCACCTGAAAACTGAAGCCTTCGTAATCAATCGTTTGTCTAAAATGATAACAGTTCATCACGTGTCGCTCTCTAACTGAACAATGTACCCGCTGAGAGTCATAAATTGGAAGAAATACATACAATGAAAAATCCAGATGTGTCTAATGCAACAGCACTAAAAGCGAGCATTTCATTGAAGAAATTGACAGAAAGCTTCGCTTTTCAAGATAATGTCGAAGGGTGATGAACTGCAAGAGACACACTCACATATAATTTAGGGAAGCTGTCCAAACACACAAATATTCATATACATACATTCAGGTACGTAGAGGGGTGTGGGGCTAAGAGACGTGCAGACACAGCATGTGAACGAGTGACCTGCGAATGAAGTGCGCTGAAGGAGAGGGCGAAAACTTCGGTGAAATTGGCAGGCATATTGAATTACCTACGACAGCAGGCACGTTGCCTGGGCACGTGACGCAATACAAACACAACGTAAATGCAACAGGATAATGAACAAATACGTTAATAACATATTCAGGTAAATAAATGCAAAGATACATACATACTCGTACCAGGCTATCAAGAGCCAGGAGAAAAAATTTTCCCAACTGATTTTTGAAATTGCCAACAGTAATCATATTAAAAGCAAATAAATGTATTCAAATTTGGTTATCTGTAGCACTAGATTCCAGTATAGGAAAGTTCATCAAGCTACCTGGCTGTCTCCGGATTGAAAAGCCACCAGTCAAATCGATCATGTTGAGATAGAAGACATGTCTCCATAATTAGACGTGCGTACGCTTCGAGGTCCTAACATCGACTTGGACCACTAACTTGTTGCAGCCAGGATACCTGCCCGCCCCTGTGCAGCAAACAACACACGTCAACAAACACAAGGAAGGTTTGACGTCAAGAAGCTGCAATCACAACAGTCAGCCAGCTCTCTGAGAGCACTCGTCAGCAACTCGATATAAGGGAACTGTGGGACGGCATTACAAGCTCTTTACTTAAAGCTGCACCCGAAACCATTGGTTTTCGGAAAATGAGGAGTGCCATGTCGCAGTTGAGAGAAAGCAGACGGCCTACCTAGCAACGTTACAGTCGATCATAACACGTGCGGGATGGGATAGATACCGAGAGTTGAAGTGGGAAGCGAAACGCATTTGCAGACAAAAAAAGAGAGAGACTGAAATGCGGGAGTACGAAGAGCTTGAAAAGCTGACCGACAGGGGAAATTCTACGAAAAGGTGCGGTGACTAACATATTTTTGTAGAACCCACAGAGATGCTCTAGTGACTGATACCCAGAGCATACTAAAATTATGAAGGGAACACTTCTGCAGCCTGCTGAATGACAGTGAAAGCATAATGCCTGGAGATTTCCCAATTGATGACGATGGAGCAGACGTTCCATTGCAATTACCCATCGGAAGAACAACAAAGCGGCGGAGGCCAATGGATTGCCGGACGAGCTATTCAAACACGGCGGCGATGAACTGATATGAAGCATACATCAGCTCCTTTGTAGAATATGGTAGGACGAAAGCATGCCCGACGATTGGAATTTAAGTGTACTCTGCCCAATCCACAAAAAAAGAGACCCCACAATCTGCGCCAACTACCGTGGGATAAGCCTCCTCAACATCGCATATAAGGTTTTATAAAGCGTATTGTGTGAAAGATTAAAGCCCACCGTCAACAAACTGATAGGACCTTAGACCTGGAAAATCAACAACCGATTGAATTTCGATTTATATAATAAATTATATAATCTCGATTTTAAAGCTGCTTTCGACAGCACGAAAAGGAGCTGCCTTTATGCCGCGATGTCTGAATTTGGTATCCCCGCAAAACTAATTCGGCTGTGTAAACTGACGTTGAACAGCACCACAAACTCCGTCAGGATCGGGAAGAACCTCTCTGAGCCTATCGATACCAAACGATGTTGATATCATCGGCCTCAACACCCGCGCCGTTAGTTCTGCTTTGACAAGCAAGCAAAGCAAATGAGTCTGGTAGTGAACAAGGGTCATCAAACAGACAGTCGTCGCACTCGCAACTTGGCTCTCATGTCACTGTTGACAGTCATAACTTTAAAGTTGTAGATAATTTCGTCTATTTAGGAACAAGTGTTAACACCACCAACAATGTCAGCCTGGGAATCCAACGCCAAAATCTATAAATCTCTCATAATTCCCGTCCTGCTATATGGTGCAGAGGCTTGGACGATGATAACAACCGATGAGTCGACGTCACGAGTTTTCGAGAGAAAGGTTCTGCTAAAAATTTATGGTCTTTTGCGCATTGGCCACGGCGAATATCGCATTCGATGGAACGATGAGCTGTACGAGATATACGACGACATTGACATAGTTCAGCGAAAAGTTCATTAAAAGACAGCGGCTAAGCCGGCTGGGTCATGTCGTCCGTAAGGACGAAAACACTCCAGCTCTAAAAGTATTCGACGCAGTACCCGCCGGGGGAAGCAGAGGAAGAGGAAGACCTCCACTCCATTGGAAGGACCAAGAGATGGATATCCAATTGGCGCCACGTAGCGAAAAAAAGAAACGACTGGCGCGCTGTTGTTAACTCGGCTATAATCGCGTAAGTGGTGTCTACGCCAGTAAAGAAGAAGAAGAAGATATAATCTTGTAAGCCTTGCTCATTAAACGAAGTCATAAGATTCAAGTATGAATAGTCATATGGGTCAAGAATGGACTCCCCTACCATCTATGCAGAGGACTTCGCAACAAGTGGGTCTAATCTTTCCCACGCTTTAAAACTTTAAAGTCTATCATTCTCAAAGCTCTGTCACACTTTGAACTGTGTAGTTCACGTTTATGAATTTCACGTATGTATGTGTGTGTGTGTTGCTGTTGAGAGCTTAAAGAGCTCATTGCGCTTCATTGCACACAAAAGACAAGCGTTGACAATAGAACCAGATATCGGCTTTATCTTAAGTACACTAGTGGGCGGTATGCGTGTGCATTATTCTACCTTAGCGGAGCCACACACATACATACATACATACGTACACATTTTGTGTGTATAGGCATAAGGCGTGGCAATTATTGGTCGCTACAGCGAGATGTCCTCTGCGTGTATGCTG
This sequence comes from Bactrocera zonata, assembly GCA_037783105.1. Taxonomy (NCBI): domain Eukaryota; kingdom Metazoa; phylum Arthropoda; class Insecta; order Diptera; family Tephritidae; genus Bactrocera; species Bactrocera zonata. Next base: position 217,254 of record JBAWJQ010005094.1, on the reverse strand, counting down.
CTCATGCTTAAGGACGCACGCAACAGAAATAATCCTTGCTTCCTTTATAGGTTTTTGTGTATGTGTGTGTATGGAGGTAAATATGTATGTATTTATGTAATACGTTTTTATGAGTATATAAGTACATATATATATATATAGATAATTATTATGGTAATCAATAATTTTATTGCTCAATGAAAATTGTTGCACAATATAATTAACAACAACACCAGAAACAACGAAAAACGTATGCATGTATATCTACTTATGTAGAAGCATCATTTAAGCCTACTAATTCACCTTAAGTGTGCGCCCGCATTCTCATTGTCGCACCTAAGCACAATGATTTATTGTTTTTGTTCTTGTTTTTATTGATGAACTGCGTTGTACGACGCAGTCAGCTTGCCGTCGACCCATATTATGCTGCCACATTAGAAAGCATGCTGCCGGCAGCGTGAAAACAAGTGACAAGGCAACAGGCGCATTTTGCTCAGTGAATTAGTATTATCACTTAGTTAACGGTAATTTGCGAGAATTCCAGTTCACTAGTGCGAAATGAGAGTGAAAATGAAAGTGAAGTGTTAAGACGCGTTGCGGAGGGGACCGCACCGGAAGGTTATAGGGACAAATGGTAGCGGGTGATAGCTGTTTGCTTGTTTATATATGCAGATACACATTATATACACATTTACCTACATACATATGTATGTGGTATATGCAACACATTTTCCAGCTCATTAATTTTATCAACTCCAATAATTTTTACGCTTCCCTAAAGCGAACGCCGATCCCAGGCAGCCATTTACTTGGTTTACAGGCGCATAAACATACGTAAACAAGAAAAACAACCGTTAACTTCGGCTGGACCCAAGCCATAATAATACCCTTGACAGGTGCATTTCTTATAGCATAAAAGAGTATACAAATATTTTAGCATGATTTTGTGCGTTCAGTTTGCATGGCAGCTATATGCTATAGTGATCCGATCGGAACAATTTATTCGGATATTGTAGGGTTGTCACGGAAAGTAATACGTGCCAAATTTCGTGAAGTTTTATTGTCAAATAAAAAAGTTGTTCATACAAGGAACTGATTTTGATGGGTTAGTTTGTATGGCAGCTATATGTTATATTGGTCCAATCTGAACAATTTTTTCAGATATTGTAGGGTTGTTACTGAAAATAATACGTGCTGAATTTCACGAAGATGTCTTGTCAAATAAAGAAGTTGTTCATACAAGTATTTGATTTTGAACGTTCAGTTTGTATGGCAGCTATATGTTATTTTGGTCCAATCTGAACAATTTCTTCAGATATTGTAGGGTTGTCACGGAAAGTAATACGTACCAAATTTCGTGAAGTTATATTGTCAAATAAAAAAGTTGTTCATACACGGAAATGATTTTGATGGGTCACTTTGTATGACAGTTATATGTTATATTGGTCCAATCTGAACAATTTCTTCAGATATTGTAGAGTTGTCACGGAAAATAATACGTGCCGAATTTCATGAAGATATCTTGTCAAATAAAAAAGTTGTTCATACAAGGAACTGATTTTGATCAATCAGTTTGTATGGCAGCTATATCCTATAATGATCCGATTTGAACAGTTTCTTCGGATATTATAGGGTTGTCTCGGGAAAAAATTAGTGCCAAATTTCGTGAAGTTATATTGTCAAATCAAAAAGATGTTCATACACGGAACTAATTTTGATCGGCCAGTTCGTATGGCAGCTATATGCTATAATGGTCCGATATCGGCACTTTCAACAAATGAACAACCTCTTAGGGAAAAAAATATTTATGCAAAATCTCAGATAGATAAAACAAAAACTGAGATGGCTGAATCGACTCTTCTAGAGACTTATATCTACTTATATTAACTCATAGGGTCTCACAATTTTCTTTACTGTTCTCTACTGTTCTTCTTTACTGTTTCACCTGTTCAGGGTGTACAAACATACATACAATATAAGTATCCTTGCTGCAAGAGCAACCACCTGTAGGAGTTAATGTGTAATGTGTATGGGCAGCGTTGTTGTAATGCTTCCTGAGAAATGCTCCCACACATATATATTTATATATGTATGTATTTATGTTAACATGTATGTTTATATGATTGCTGAAAGCCCTGCTAGTGTGTGGCAGCGTGATTTTATGCTTAACTCCTACTGAAAGCCACACACATACACCTATGTTGGCTTTGTTCACTCATTTGCTGCTCTTAATTAGATGTCGTTGTTGTTGCTATCGCACAGGTGACACGCGTTGCCAATAGCAACACAGCTACCTGTACGCAGTCATGTGTATGTATATGTGTGTGTGTTGAAATTACTGCTGTACACACATGCGGTCGTGTCGGGGTATATCGCCGACCCTACCGACCCATCTTCTGCCCGTGTTTATCCTTCGCACTGGAACTAAGCGCTGAGTTGAGTTGTTTGGCCCTAATTTTTTCATAATTCACTGAATCTGTGCAATTAATTAATTACGCTTATTAATAAGCAAAGAAAACACACCCAGATGCATGTACATATAGATACATATGTATATGTGTATGTATGTATGTATCTGCACTTTCACACGTGCTTGATAGAGACTTACCCATTTACCCGTAATATTAAAGCGCCCAAAGAGTTAGTTGAAATTTTTTGTGAGCTTTCCGTTTTGTTTTAAAGCTTTTAACGCCCAAAACGTCCTTGTGAAGGGAGTTTCTGTGATTTTTTTATACTATTTCTTATACATTTCATAAGCTTTTTTTCGTCTTCACAGAAAGTTGTTCGCATTCTTATACCCGTGACAGACATGTAGTAACAATACCATATATGGTACAAATACCATATGTGTGTCACCAAATACAGTATATCAACCCTTGAAGTTGAATAAAAAAATTAATTTTGCCAAAAAAATTTGTTTAACGATGGTAGGCTGGGAACCCTCCAATTGAGCTGTTACATATGTTGTACGAAAAAGAACTCTACGGCTTAGTGTCAGTACAGTTTTGCCGAAAAACTTTTATAAAACATTCTCTTTTCAGCCCAGCAACCAAGTGAAATACTAAGTATAATGCATACAATTCTCTTTTCACACTTCTTATGTTGCAACTGCCCACTAGGCTCTTCAGGCCTTTTGGCTTTCAACATTCATTCAGCTTATGAGATTAGTTGCTGAACAAAACGCTGAATACAAAAGCAGTTATTCAGCTAATAGCTGATAATGATATCAGAATAATGCGCTTTTATGACAAAGCTTATGGCAGAGCTTAATATGGAGTAACTTTCTTAGCCTCTTGTTAAGAGGGTATTCTAGTCTAGAAATTAAAAAAAAAAACGAATTTGTTTTTTTTTTATATTTTCAAATTTTAACTATTCAAGAATATATGTACAAGAGGATTTTTCAAAATACAAATTATTTTCGGAGATATAGGTATTTTTCTGACCCGGCATCCAAACTGGTTCGGCCGGAACTAATCTAACAAAAGAGATTAGGGAAACTTTAAACGCGTTTTTCCCAAAACTGACTTTTTCGAAGCGATACCCACGATTTCTCAGGTTCTACTGGACCGATTTACTTGACATTTTTATAGAGTCTTCTTTATAGGCTTGTCTATGATGGGAACTGCCCCATCCCCAAATTTTTATTTTTATTATTTTTAAAAAATTCTAAATAGTCAGAAAAAGTGATCCAAAAAAACTTTTTTTTTCAGGCAGTCGCCATTTTATGAAAAAAAATTTTTCCAACTTTTCCGTAGTTCCGGCCATTGCGACATTATTTTAAATTAATAATATTTTTTCTTTTTGGTTTCAGATAACTAGGAGGGTTGAAATCATGGGTATGGTCACGTGGAAATTTTTAGAGACCTCCCACTTCGTCAGCTCGTAATTTTTGAAATTTTTTACTTTTTTAGTTGTTAATTTTTTTCTCTACTCTTCTAAAATTAACAAATAACTAATGAAAAAATGGATGGTAAAAATATAAATTGCCTTTTTTTTTACGACACTTTAAAAATTACCTGAAATTCATGCTTCTAGACTAGAACACCCCCTTAAGCAGCTTTTAGAGCTCCTGGATTTATTCTTGATATCAACGTTTAACGAGGATATTATTTCTGCATAATATGCAAACAAACTAAGTTTAACTTTAAAGGACCTTGTTCTTCATTAAATTTTATTTCTAAGTTCATTTGTTTTATCCATCTATGTAAGTTTTTGTATTGCAAAAGTGAAAGTCAAGTCAATACATTCCAAGTTCCATTGTGATGAAAAAATTTGTTGATCTTATGTTCTCCACACTATCGGTTTTTTTTTTAAATCATATTTTTACTCCAGAAAAATGTTATAAGCCGACTAGAAAGCCAGAAAAAGTTTCTTCCTCGACAGAAATACGATTCGTTAACACTTACAGAGCGCCGAATCGAATGAGCAATTGGTATAAATTACAAAGACTGGCTTAATCAACTAGATAATAGCATAGCCAGTGTTTTACCACTTCATTAAGGTATCTTGAGGGTCACAAAGTATTATTTTTCGCACTTTTTTGATATTTGTGAGGTTCGTGAGAGGTTTAATAAATAAATCTGCCGTATATGAGGCTACATATATAAAAATATGTAGATTTCTTTAAATGTATGTACTTACCTCTAATTAATTTATCGTATTAGTTTCGCCCTGACGAGTTCTAACCTAAAATAAAAATAAAAATTGATTAGAGAATATTAATTATTAATATATTAGAATATACATATAGATATGTGTACATATACCATATTATATGCTCAGTATCGGACCTACTAAGCGGACTCATCACAGCGGCATCACCCATTTTGAGACCCAGCGTTTATTATTGGACAATATATTCGACCGAATAGACCACGGCCAGCACGCAGTGAAGCAACTAGAGCAGCCGTAGCTGAGAATTACACGATGACCGTTGAGAGTCAATTCGGCGCCTTTCACAGCAACATTTAACCTCGAGATCTTAAATTGAAAGCATACGAAATACAGCTTCCTTCTATGGCCTCTTAAAAAATTCCAAGAAGATTCGACGTGTTCGAGCCAAACTTTGTTCAGCGATGAAGCCCATTTCTGGCTCAACCGGTATATAAACAAGCAAAATTGCCGCATTTGGAGCGAAGGGCAACCTGAAAACATTCAAGAGCTGCAATTCCATCTAAAAAAGACAACGGTTTGGTGGCCAATGGAATCATCGGTCCATATTTCATCAAAAAAGATTTCGGTGAGAACGTAACCGTCAATGGCGACCGTTATCGCGCTATGATAACCGACTATTTGATGCATGAAATTGAAGCTCGTGATCTCGGCGACATTTGGTTTCGAAAAGACGACGCCAGTCCCCACACATCGCATTAATCAATGGATTTATTGAGAGAACACTTCGGCGAGCAGATAATTTCACGTTTTGGGCCGGTCGATTGGCCACCAAGATCGTATGATATCACACCGTTAGACTTTTTCGTGTGGGGATATGTAAAGTCTAAAATCTATGCGGACAATCACGCTTCGATCTAGGACTTAGAGCAAAAGATCGTATCTTTCGCCAGTTACCAGTCGAAACGCTCGAACGAGTCTTCGAAAATTGTATTCAAAGTATGGACCATCTGAGACGTAACCTCAAAAAACATTTGAAAGAGATAAGCTTCAAAAAATTAATGTTTTTTTGAATGATAATAAACATTCCCGAAAGGTGCTATGCCAGAATTCAAGAAGGAATTGGAAAAGCGACTCACTGCCAATCGGATGAAATTGAGGAATGGGTGCCCTACCTAGCAAGCTCATCGGCTTTGCAGTTCCTGCCGATTCCGCTGTGACTTGGCGTCCATACAAGTCTAATATGAATAAAGTTTGACGCTGTTATCAATGAGGTCAAGCACCCTTTGACCACGTTTTTACGCGATCTCAAAACCAAATTAGCCGTTCGGCTATGAGAGTGAATAGTGATTTGTGAATCACCATCCCAACATTTTTTTTATCCATACAATATACTGAATAGTCATAAGGTCTACCGAAAGTTCAAATACCTTTTAGATTCGGCTATTTTTGGATTGGAAAGCAAATAAACTAAATAAAAAACTTCAGAAGAAGACCAAAATTTTCTGAAATATCTGAAATACTTAAAGTAATAAACACCACTATTCGTTTTATTGCAAAATATTATGGCAATAATTTTTGAGCAATTGCCAGCTCAATGCTGATAAGACACTGCAGGAAACGAGGTAAAACGGGTAGGTGTGCGTGCACCCGAATGAGTGAGCCGTCAAACAAATCAAAAATATATAATCTCTCGACGCCAACATAAATGCCGTTGAACGCGACTCGCGCAACCACCTCGTGTGCTTCCGGTGCCAGGCACTTGCCAGCAGAAAACACCTACGGACACCGTTCAACGTTTATTTGATTTGGTGATTTGGGAAAACATATTCGAAAATGCTTTTCAATACAGTTACAGCTGAGTGTGTGCGTGTGGGTGCGTTTAAGGGTTACATGCGCCCAAATCGTTTCTTTTCGCAGGCAGCAGAGGCGCCACCTAATGCTCGATGGTGCCATCGGAGCTCACGAAAGGTGCGATAATGTGTGTTAGGCGATTTAGGTTTACGTGAAAATGGAAAAATGCTCGAATGAACATAACAAATAAAATGAAGCAAAAAACAGCCTTTTCAACATGCAATTTCTTGGCATTTTTTTGTTATTATTATTATTTAATGCTTTGTGAATTGATATGAAAAAGCATTTAGGAGAGAAAAAATTAATATGCGGAAATGTTAACGGCTGGAAAATATTGATAAAATATCGAATTGGGAGTTGTGCTAACGGCATTGCACATACACCACACAACATAGATATCGCGGGTTACCAAATATGGATTACCAGGTTAAGCATAAACACGAAAAATGTTAGGTTAGTTTCGCTTATAATAAGGATTAAACTTTTCCTCGAAAAATATAAAGCAGTGGTCGGTTTAAAGTTTGTGGAAAATTGATTTGGATAGACGAAAGGCCTGCTTTCAGAACTTATTTTAATTTGGTAATACAAGGGAATAACGCTTCAGCAATTTAGGAAGTGAAAATCTTCATGAAATAGAAAGGTGAAGCGACTAGAAGAATAAAGGACCAGCTGAACTGATTCAGAATTATTATATACACATACCTATAACCCCGACCAAAAAACCATTAACTTTTGTGTATTCTTCAAAGGTTGCTTTCGGGCGAATCTGGGACTAGAAGACTAGAAGTATGGCTACCCACCAACAACAAAAGAATAGACTACTTTTATAAAATTCAAATTTTTTTAGGCCTTAGCAGGCCTTTAATTCCTCCGGTTAAGGATAGTATTTATATAAAAGCTTCCGATCAAATTATGTTATCTGAAGAAGTTAGGCAGTCTTCAATGAAATGTACATACGTATTTGAAAACTTGAGCTCAATGGTGCCATATGACGAGGTTATAGCCGAGTTTTGGCGCCAATTAGCGGCAGGTCCTTCTCTACCTGGTCTTTCTACTAAAGTGGAGGTCTTTCTCAATTGCCTACTCAGTCCGAAGTAACTCTTTATTAGTCATAGGTAAAAAGTTTTGTTCATTATCCCAAACAATGAGTGGGATTCAATCCTCAATCCAAGAAAGCATATGCCTATATGGGAGTCAATTCACCAATCCATTTTTTACGGAAACTTCATTCTACTGATTTCTTTTTATCGTGGCTTGGTCTTGCATCAGCTCTCATGTGAAAGTGGAACTTGGGTCTTTACAAGTTTGTTCTGTTTGTAGGAAGGTCCAACTGAAAACGTTCTTCTCTTTTGGACGAATAATCTTACGAGGTTTGACAATTAAGTAATGAGACTGATTTTATTGCCGCGCTTGTGGTAAACCTGTGAGCTTGAAACTCCCTTTCTCTTTTTCCAGCATCCCTCCCCTCTCCATTGATATATGTACCATCACTCTAGCTTGTTTAGTTCGCCTGCTGCGTCAAGTTGAAAAGCTCGCATGAGCAAGTCGAAGGTGAAAACGATGATTATTGCTTTTTTTGATAGCCGTGAAACCGTCCAGAAAGAATTCGTTCCACCGGGGAAAACTGTGAATCAAGTCTACTATTGCCAAGTACTCGAAAGATTGCGAAAACGAGTCAACAGTGTGCGTCCAGACATCGCTCGTAACTGGATCCTTCATAACTACAACGCGCCGTGCCACACCGCCCTCTGCGTGTCTCAGTATTTGGCCTCTAAAGGGATCGCCGTGTTGCAACAGCCGCCTTATTCGCCCGACAAGGCACCCTGTGACTTTTTTTGTTTCCTAAAACAAAATCGGTGGTCAAAGAAACCCATTTTGAGTCGATTACGGAGCCGTGACGAGGGTACTCGCAGAGATCCCAGTCGAAGCGTTCTAGAAATGTTACGAAGCATGGAAAACGCGCTGGAATCGCTGTATAGCTGCCCAAGGGGACTACTTTGAAGGGGATGGCAGAGTTGTAGAATAATTTTCAAATATACGGTTTTTATGGAATCAGTCTCATGACTTAATTGTCATGCCTCGTAAACAGCTGGGCCATTCAGAACTTCCTGCTTCTAGCTGTAGAAAATCGTAGGGGCTTAGACTAGGCTTCCTGATTACTGACGCGTTTTCCAAGCAGAGATGACTGCTTAAAAGACAGCAGCAGATCTATTGCTCCGAAGCATAGCCTCCTTCAGAGTGGTGACTATCCTCTCCAATAGTAAAGCAGCGACAGAGAGAAAAAAGAAGAGAGCTTTAGCCTTGAGTTCTCTGACTGACTCTGACTCCTTTTCTTAAGCATCGACTTTTTTAAGTTTTGACAGGTTTGGGTGCCTGGCCACAGCGGTATTGGAGAAAATTGTAAAGCTGATAAGCTTGCTAGTACAGGTACTTCAATCTCAATAACAGTGGAATAGGAGCGGGTAGGAGCTCCATTGACTTCTTGTGGTTCAAACTGGATTGCTGGACCTTAGACCAAATCAGCAAGTAGGTAGACTAACAGCAACTAAGCAGTTGAAAGCTATCTTAGCAAGGTTCACTTTTCAAGGGTAGTAGGAGTTCTAACTAGACACTGTCCGTCTTTCAAGTGGAGATGACAGCCATCAAAGTGGCAGGAGATGTACAGCTCCAAAGTGCAACTTCATTCAGACAGGTGTATATTCACGAATTCGAGCTCGTTAAGGAGTGCACGACCTCATTAACAATAGTTTGAAGCTTCTTCCATATTAGACTTGGACCGGGTACTCGTCATAGCAGAATCGACAGGAACTGCAAAGCCGATCAGCTTCCTACGGAGCCACCAATGTCATCCGATTGGAAGCGGGTCGGTTTTCCGCTGTCGTCTTGCGTTTTGGCATTGCACCTATAAACCTTCAGCGAGCGCTGATCAACAACCAGAACTTTTGCGGCTGCAAGATTCTCTTAGGCCAGAGTGAATCGAAAGAGATCGTCCGAGCTAATTGGTCTTAGGTACGCTCAAAACGCTTCAACGATCTATGTGGAACTGAAGATCCATCAAAGAGTTTATAGATAAGATTCATAGATTTGGGATCGACCATATATCTAGGCTCACTTAACTTGTCCATATTGACAAACCCTTTACATATGCTTTGCGTACGCGTGTATTTTTTAAAATTCCCTCGATGTCGGTAAGCGCATTTAATGCAAAAATATTTTCATATCATTGCGATTTGCATACGAAATGTGAAAGCACACTAATACAAACGGAAAACAAAACGCATGGATGTATGTATGTATGTAGACATACATATGTGTACGTAGAGCTCACTTATGGCACCAGTATTTCCGTTCGCGTAACGCCACAAGCGGCTCTTGCGGCGATTTGTGGCACAAACGGCAAGTGTGCGATACCGATGGAAACCTTCCGATCCACACACGTGTATGACTTAAATGGATGAGAGTGCGAAAGAGTGTGCGCAAATGTAAATGCAAATATCATTGCAAATGCAATGGAATTATAGTTTCGCATGCAAATCGTGTCAACTTCCTGCAACCGTGCAACTCCATCACTTCACCCCGCTGTGGTCACCCTTGGCAATCAGGCAATCAGGTGTCACCGCAGCAAGTTTGTGGCGCGTTTTCGCACACAGCCATACTTCCAGAGGCAAATCATGACCTGCACTTCGCGTTGTCGTCCGTCCGTTCAGTTCGCGGCTTTGCACGTTAAATGAGTCGCATGACTTCATAACGCCGCCAACACCCTTTTACGTCGCCGCACCAGTGCGCGCAGTGACAAGCTACATATTTCAAGTGCTGTTGTCGGCGAGTGACCACGCCTTCGGTTGCACACGCCGCTAACGTCGCTCGAGCCGCGCTGGCATTTGACGGCTTTGAAGCGGATGTCCTTGAATTGTTGTTGCAGACGACACGCGGTGGCAATTGGCATTGGCGCTGACTCTGGCCGTGGTCATAGCGCAAGAATAATTGCCGACGCAGAGTTGAGGAGCGGGGGTTCGCGCTATGCTGTCGGTCAGGGTAGCGGCCAGTCGTGCCTGTCAAACATGATTGCGCCGCGGTAAGAGTGAATGTAGCAAGCGAGCATAAGCGCTTTATTATTGTTTAGTTTATCTACTAAATGGCGCAAATGATCAATTGGTGCGATAATGCGCGAAACCAATCGAGAAACGTTTAACTTTTTAAGGTGACCAGCTGCGAAGAAATATAAACTTTTTCAGTTAAAGAGATCTATGCTAAAGAATATCAAAAAACAAGAAGAAAGACTCTTCTGCTTCTTCTATATTGGCGTGGACACCACTCACGGTTATAGACGAGCTTACAACGGCGCTGTTTGGCGCCAATTGGATATCCCAAGCGAAGCCAGATCCTTCCATACCTGGTCTTTCCAACGCAGTGGAAGTCTTTTCCTTCCTCTGCTTCCCCGTCGGATACTGCATCGAATTCTCTCAGAGCTGGAGTGTTTTCATCCATTCGGACGACTGGACCTAGCTAGCGTAGTCGCCGTCTCTTAACCAACGTGTCGAGCAACTTGGCGCATTTTACGTCGAAATCTTAAATTAAAAGCGTGCAAAGTACATCTGTGTAGGAACCGAAGCCGCTCGACCTTCCGAAGCAACAAGGTTCCACAAAGATCCGACGTTTTCGAGCCAAATTATGTTCTGCGATGAGACCCAATTCTGGCTAAATAGGTATGTAAACAAGTAAAATTGCCGCATTTGGGACAAAGAGCAACATGAAGAGGCTCAAAAGCTGCCGTTTCATTCAGAAAAATCAATGGTTTGGTATGGTTTGAAAGCCAGTGGAATTATCGGTGCATTTTTCTTCGAAAATGAAGCCGCTGAGAACGTCTATGGCGCGCGATGACAACCGACTACTTGATGTCTGAAATTGGAGCTCGTAATCTCGGCGACATTTAGTTTCAACAAGACGGCGCCACAACTCTGTCATCCCCTTCAAAGTAGTCCCTTTGGGCAGCTATACAGCGATTCCAGCGCGTTTTCCATGCTTCGTAACATTTGTGGAGCGCTTCGACTGGGATGTCTGCGAGTACCCTCGTCACGGCCGCCTGGATGTCCGTAATCGACTCAAAATGGGTTTCTTTGACCACCGATTTTGTTTTAGGAAACAAAAAAAAGTCACAGGGTGCGAATCAGGCGGCTGTTGCAACACGGCGATCCCTTCAGAGGCCAAATACTGGGACACGCTGAGGGCGGTGCGGCACGGCGCCTTGTCGTGATGAAGGATCCAGTTATGAGCGATGTCTGGGCGCACCCTGTTGACTCGTTTTCGCAATCTTTCGAGTACTTGGCATTAGTAGACTTGATTCACAGTTTTCCCCGGTGGAACGAATTCCTTGTGGACGTCAATCCGCACCTGGACTGGTATCCCACTCCGCGCCTCGTCTTCCACGCTTTCACGCCCCTCCTTAAACTCTTTGTGCCATCGAAATACCTGGGCACGGCTAAGAGCACTATCACCATACACTCTTACAATTTTAGCGTACGTTTCCGAAGCTATTTCGCCCAATCTGGCGTAAAATTTTATCGACACGTTGCTCTTGATTTCGTTTTTTCATTTTCGTGGCGAGCACCACAAACACACGTCTACTAAACTTGAAGCAGCAGGCGAACTAAACAAGATAGACCGATGGTACTTACATCAATGAAGAGGAAAAGGATGCCGGAAAAAGAAAAAGGAAATTTCAAGGTCACAGGTTTACCACGAGCGCGGCAATAAAATCAGTCTCATTACTTCACTGTCAAATCTCGTATTGAGAGAACACTTCGATGAGCAGATAATTTCACGTTTTGGGTCGGTCGATTGGCCACCAAGATTGTGTGTTATCACTCCGTTAGACTTTTTCGTATGGGGATATGTAAAATCTAAAGTTTATGCAGGCAATCCCGCTTTTATTCAGATATTGAAGCAAAACATCACGCGTGTCATTCGCCAATTACCAGTCGAAATGCTCGAACGAGTCATCGAAAATTAAACTCATTACTCAATGGATGGATTATCTAAGTCGTAGCCACGGCCAACATTTGAAAGAGATAATCTTCAAAAAATAAGTGGCAAAGAATGCTGTTTGAAAGATAATAAACATTCCTCATTAAATTTGAAGTTTCGGTATTTTTTCTTAAAAAAAAAAGTAGGGAACCTCGAAATGTATCATCCTTTAGAAAAAACATACTACCCGCTCTATTGTATTATTTTATATATATTTTTATATTTTCTAAAAACTTTAAAGTTAAAAAAATAACCGCATATATAAGCAGTACATATTAATATTTTTACGTCTGGTCACCTCAAAGCACGCCGGCGCACCCAGCATAAATCGTGATGTGTCTAAGCTTCAGCGCAGCTCGCCGGCTTGAAGTATGTATGTCTGTATGTTTGTATGTTGTTAGTGCTTTTAATGATTTGCCGCACGTTTCAGCATTTCCACGCAGCTCAATTTGCTGCGCAGACAATGTCAGCAGTTGCAACAACAAAAAAACAAAAAACAACAACATAAATGCAGCGCACTGGGTGTGAGTGAATGTGTGAATACCCTTACGAGTATTGAAAAGTGACACAACTTTTGCTTTCATCACAATGCAAAAATGCATACACATACATATATATGTATGTATATGTGTGTAAATACACTTGTACAACGTAGATATGTACATTTATGCATTTTTCTCATAAATACACAATTCCACGTATAAACAGTAGCTTTGTGGCAAGTGTTCCTTTTTCACCTTTTTTGCATTTCTCACGACTATAAAAACCGACTGTCAAGCCAAACAAGCAAGCAAAACAAAACAATGCAACAAAACGACAACAACAACAACTGGTGGAAAGTGAAACAGCGAAAACATTTTAGAGACATGTCACTTAAGAATGTCAAAGTCATATTGACGTTACGATGCGTCACTGCGGCAATGGCCCCTTCGCCTGCACTGCACTGCCGATGATGACGACAAGTCATACAAAATCCAAGAACAATGATAATAACAACAACAAAAATAAAAATAAAATAAAAATGTAGAAACAATGCAAGCACTGGCAACAACAAAAGCAAAGTGGCGATAACAAGTCGTAAACCACAAAATGCCTTCAGCGGCAAGACACCTACACATACATGCATGCATACACATAAAGCCCTAATACGTGCATATATACATATGTACGTACATTGATATACAAACTTGCAGAGACACACAGCGCACTCAAAGCCCCGCTTATATACAAAATAGTTTATAGTTTATGTAATGGTCGGTTGTTGTTGGCTTGAGTATGAGTAGCTGCAGCTTTGGTTGATTGTCAATCAAGTTTAAGGATGCAATTTGCATGAATTATCAAGGGAAAATGTCACATTGTGGTAATTGGCTGACTCGTAGCCGCTTTGGTGGATTGACTGTCAGCACATTGGTGAGTTGGCTGACGCTGCTGTTTGCTGCTGTTGTTGCTTTTGCTTCTGTTGTTAGCATTTGGCTGCTGCTTTTGGTGTCGCCTTGTTACCTTGGTTAGGTTTGCGTCGCTGGCGTCGCACCAAAGGAATGCTTGAGTGGCATAACACCGGTCATAAATGTCTGTGGCCAAGGCCTTGAGGTGCGTCCATTGCGCATTTATACTTAAATAGTCGCTTTTCGTTTTACTTTTAGTTCTCTGTCGAGTGAAATGAAGGAGCTATTACGATACAAGCATATATCATAGGTATTTAAAGATAAGCACATTAAAATATAGGGTTGCCCCCGTTACCACGATAGTCGCTTGTAAGTAACCGGAACGGATCTGGATTTGTATCCAGCCAAGCCCTGTCAACCCGGCATCGTAACTCGAAATTACTTCGAGAATGTTTTCTGCCGCTCCTACAACAACAACATAGGGTTGCCACTAAGTAATGCATCCTGGATCCATTGGGGCTCCATGCACTGCGGCTCTCATAAGTATGAGAAGTTCTGTATGTATCAGCCGGAATATACTAGAGCGACACTCAGTAGAAACGATAGGTGAACTAAGTTCATTAGATTCTGCACTAAGTTCTACTCTCATCATATAAGTGTGATTCCCTTAGAAATTACCAACAAAAAACTTCGAGATTTCAAAACAAGAACGAAATTTCAGGGCTGTAGCTGACACTCAAATATGTCTCCCGCCCAGAAAAGAGTTCTTGAGGACTTATTGTTATATATCTCGTACAGCTCATCGTTCCATCGACTGCGATATTCGCCGTTGTCAAGGCGAAGAGGACCATAAATCTTGCGGCGAAACTTTCTCTCGAAAACTTGTAACGTCGACCCATCAGGTGTTGCCATCGTCCATGTCCCAGTACCATATAGCAAGACGGGAAGAAGGAGTGACTTGTAGAGCTTGGTCTTTGCTAGTAGAGAGAAGACTAACTCAATTGCCGACTTTGTCCGAAGTAGCCCCTGTTGGCAAGAGTTATTCTGCGTTGTATTTCGAGGTTGTTGGTGTTAATACTAGTTCAAAGATGGACGAAATTATCTACGGCTTCAAATTCGACGATCGTTTGTTGATGACAGAAGATATTTCGTCTTGCCCTCGTTCTATGGGACTATGAAACTGAATTTGAATTAAGTTATCAATCGTTGATAAGACATCGGGCCTTAGAGCAGTGATACCGCCATATAAATCTCTGTTATGACGCAGTCCCGGATGAGAATTCGAGGTTTAAGTTTATGAAACATTTATTACCACAGTAGAGATGTCGATAGTGAGGCCACAGAATCTACTGAAATTCCTGTTAAGCGCTGGCATCCTGAAGGATAACTACTTCTCATGATGACTAACGGTACTCCACCTGACATCGCTAAGAGCCAACATTAGTCTACGCGTGGCTCATGAGCAGACTAACCTAAACTAATCTATCCTACGCACTTCGTTTCCAAAAGAGTAGACGATTTTCTAACATATCTCTACCCCGGAATAGTCTTCGAGTTGTAGACTTGTGACGTGATTCGCGAGCAGGCTAAGCTAATCTAACCTACCCATTTAAAACCAAAAACAATCAAACAATCTAACACGGTTCTATCCCGGACTAGTAATCGAGTTGTAGGGTTGTAATGTATGGTAACTCACGAGCAAAGAAACCTAACCTATACACTTAAATTCAAAAAGCGTAGGCGACTTTCGAACATGGCTGTCTCCCGGACAATCAATCTCTGGAAGTTTTTGATTGATTTTAAGACCTCTGCAATGGAGTACTTTTTACAGAAAAAATATCACCTTTAAACGGATATTAAGCCATCATTTGTGGTGCGAAGACCTAAATGACTTAAAAGAGAGCTCGGAAGTTCACGCTGGTTGATGTAAGTGATGATATAATCAGGATGCTTCTACGAAAGTTGGCAAAGATTTTGTGATATTTCTTGGTAGATCGAAAAACGAGGTTCATGAGCGTTAGACTGCAAGCCATCATTAGACCCATTGTCCTCTCGGGTGGTAACCACATTAAGCCTTAACCAATAACTGATTGGATTTGGTAAAAACCCTGATTCCTTTTCACCTTAGCTATCCAATGTCTTTTATATTGGAGCATTACCAGCCTTGGAATATGTTCCATCTCATCCGGCTGATAGTCAGTCATTCACTTAGATAATATTCAAGCGTCTCATCGTTCTCTACGCACACTCTGAATTTCGTCGAACCCGGTTTTCCCATTTACTGATGGAGGGATAATACGGGTAGGGGCCTTGTAATAACCCCAAAAAATGTTACTAAGCTTCCTTTTGTATATTTCTTTATTAGATTACTTTGTCTTTCTGAACATCTTACTGTGACATCCGTAGACTGGAGATCAGCTTGTAATATTCCTTAATGCTTTACAAAGGGGATTTTGACCCAATCATACTTCTTCTTAACGCTAATGAAGATACTACAAGTATAACAGTGGACATATTGACTTGACCGGAACAGCGCGACTTTTGAAAGATTAATCTGTAATTCCTTGGTACGTTTTCAGGTTTAGGATAGTGGAGTGATATTGTAAGACTAGTGAAAAAATTAATTTCTATAATATATCCACAGCGAGTACATACCTAAAATTATATCCAAAATGACGTCCAAAATTATATCAAAAATTATATTCAAAATTATATCTGTCTACCTGAAGTGAAATATCTGGCAGATTTCATAAATCGTTTGAGAATTGCAAGTATTAACTTCGACGCAATAAATACGGTGGGACAAGGTGACTCATTCTGTACCAAAAGGAAGTCAAACCGTTTCACCTCAATATGATGTCATATGCTTTCATGGGTTGCCTTAATTTTAGCGCTTTCTAAACTCGTAACATTTATTTGCCACGTTTCCAGTTATAATTCAGTTGAACGCCTAAAAATATGCAACGCCATACACTTTTACATTGTGTTACCGGCCATTTTTGCTTCGCTGACAGCTATAAATGTATTTCAGTTGGCCAATTTATGCAATATAACTGCAGTAAAATCGAAAATAAACGCGGCAACAATAACAACAACCGACGACGACAAAAACGACACGCTTTGCGCGCCCATAAATATGCAACATGTTGCAATAAATCACAAAACAACAACACACACATACAAAGCTGCACATTTGGCGTGGAAAAACAAAATACAGTCATGTCATGACAAGGCAAGTCGCGACGTCTAATATGCCTATATGTATGTGTGTAAATATGCATAAGCAATGGGAAAAAAGGGGTGTGATACATACTTTTGTGGGCCTGTAAGCCAGTTAACCATGTTTATTCAATTGCGATTAACACTCAACTTGAACGCAGCACGCTCTCGGCACTTGCCACCCACAAGCAATGGTGAGAGAGAGAGTGGGAGGGAGACCGAGTGCTAGCGAGAGCTTCCCTTAAAACATTGCTATTTCTACGAGCTAAATAGAGCCTGATTGTTGTTGTTAATATACCGAAAATGTATGTTTGTATATTTTCGGCGCCGTGATGAAAATAACGCTGAAACGCCTGAAGGTATGCAATGCCAATGCGAAATGTTAAAAGTCAAATGCAAAATTTTGAATATTAAAAGCGCAGCACAAAAGCATTTCCGTGTTTTCATTTACATATTAACGAATACCGTTATACGCTGTTGTTTTGCATAACAAATACGCTGACGTCTGCTTCACTCGCCTCGCTCGTTTCTCAATGCGCATTTCGTATTTGATTTCATTGCTGTATTTTCTTGGAAGGAAATGTAGTAATGTATATTAAGGCGTTGCCTAAATGTTAGACGAACATTTTTGAGACAAATTTACCAAAACTCAAATTTTACATCGAAAAATCAATTGAAATACATTCCTTACACACCTATTTAGGTCTTGTGAGCGCATAAAAAGGGTTATCCATTTCGTTGTTCCCTACTTACACAGAAACTTCAAATTTAATGATTCGAAAGAACATTCTTTGGCATTTAGTTGTTGAAAATTATCTCTACCAAATTTTGGCTGCGGCTACGTCTCACATGGTTGAGTCCAATTTTCGATGACTCATTCGAGCATTTCGACTGGTAACTGCCGAATGGCACGAGTGATGTTTTACTCCCAAGGCTAAATCGAAGCGGGATTGTCTGTAGAGACTTTACATATCCCTAAAGGAAAAAGTATAACGTTGTGAGATCACACGATCTTGGTGACCAAACGACCGGCCCAAAACGTGAATTTATCTGTTCAATAAATCCATTGAGTGATGCGATGTGTGGAGAGTGGCGCCGTCTTGTTGAAGCCAAATGTCGCCGAGATTACGAGCTCCAAATTCAGGCACCAAATAGGTCATCATCGACATAATTTTTGAAGAAATATGGACGAATGAATGGCAGCTCTTGAATTTCTTCAGGGTGCTCTTCGTCTTTTTACAAGGTGCTTGTTTACAGAAATGGTCCTCATCGCTGAATAAAATTTGGCTCGAAAACTTTGGATCTTTTTGGAACTTTTTAAGAGCCCATAGAGCGAAGCGATGACGTTTGCGAAGTGCGAGTGGATTCAGTTCTTGCACATGACAACTCGACACAACTCAGGCGTGATCTGTCAAAAAGAGGATATCGAAAAAGTACCTTTACTTGAGGGGGTATTCTACTCTAGAATTTTGAAACATTCGATTTGTTTTTTTTTCATATATTTAAAGTTTAGACTTTCAAAAATATGATCTTGGAAGGATTTTTCAAAATTCGACTTATTTTCGGAGATACAGCCGATTTTGTGAGGTGTTCATGTTCGTGTTCATTAGAATTATCTCCTAAACTTTAAACGCGTTTTTCTCGAAACTCTTTTTTTCCACACGGTACCGGCATTATCTCAAGTTCTATACAACCGATTTACTTGAAATTTTGTGTGAACCTTCTTTATATAATCCTTTATCGTTTCTACCAGCATCGTGTCAAAATTTTTGTTTTTAATATTTAAAAAAAATTCAGGAATTTCAAAAAAAAAGCGTAGAAAATGATTTTTATTTTCAGGCAGTCGCCATTTTTCAAAAAAAAATTTCGTGTTCTCTGAGGTAGGGACTATAACAGCATCCTTACTGATTAAGAATTTCTTTTGATTTTTTTTTTAGACCACCAGGAGAGTCCGGATCAATGTCACTAGGATGCGCCATTTCTTTTTTACACCTGTCTTGAACACCACCCCCCCCCCCCTCTAATTATTTTAATTTTTAATATTTTTTTGCAAAATTTTTTTTCTGTATTCTTAAGATATCAATAAAAACACCATAAAAAATGGATAGTAAAAATATTCTTGTTTTTTTTTTTAATAAAATTCAAAAAACTGCCCAAAATTTGATTTCTAGAGTAGAATACCCCCTTGAATAACTCGTTATTACAATTTTTAAGGTTTTTCGACTTCAAATATTTTAGTCCTCTAGTTTCGGTGAAGTATGTCAATTTACTTTTAGTTCTTAAAGTCTTTCTATTTTAGAGACCCCACTTATTCAGTTCGTAAGCGGTATTTCAAGACGCTCTTAGTTCTTCAAAGTCTTAAAACTTCGGAGTTTCTAGTCTACTAGATTCTGAGGAGTACTGCGTCATATGTTCAATTCTTAAGAGGGTATTCTAGTCTAGAAGCATGAATTTCAGGTCATCTTTAAAGTGTTGTAAAAAAAAGGCAATTAATATTTTTAGTATCCATTTTTTTACTAGTTATTCATTAATTTTTGAAGAGTACAGAAAAAAATTAAAACCTAAAAAAAGTAAACAATTTCAAAAATTATGAGCTGACGAAGTGGGGGGTCTCTAAAAATTTCCACGTGACCATGCCCAAGATTTCAACCCTCCTAGTTATCTGAAACCAAAAAGAAAAAATATTATTAATCTAGAATAATGTCGCAATGGCCGGAACTACGGAAAAGTGGGAAACACATTTTTTCACAAAATGGCGACTGCCTGAAAAAAAAAATTTTGATCACTTTTTCTGACTATTTAGAATTTTTTAAAAATAATAAAAATAAAAATTTGGAGATGGGGCTAGTTCCAACCATAGACAAGCCTATAAAGAAGACTCTATAAAAATTTCAAGTAAATCGGTCCAGTAGAACCTGAGAAATCGTGGGTATCGTTCCAAAAAAGGCAGTTTTGAGAAAAACGCGTTTGAAGTTTCCCTATTGTCTTTTGTTCCATTAGTTCCGACCGAACCAGTTTGGATGCCGGGTCAGAAAAATGCCTATATCTCCGAAAATAATTTGAATTTTGAAAAATCCTCTTGTACACATATTCTTGAATAGTTAAACTTTGAAAATATATAAAAAAAAATTTGATTTTTTTTAATTTCTAGAGTAGAATACCTCCTTAAGAGTCGTTTTACTTGTTGCAACTCCTTACAACTTCGAAGTTCTTAGTCTATTAGTTTCTAAGAAGTATTTAATCATATCCTCAAATCTTCAGAGTCGTTTAACATTTTTCAGTGCAGTCTATTAGATTCTATGGAGTATTTTAACTGCTATACAAGAAAATTTTAAAAGATTTTATTGTAAAGGAGGTTTTAGCTACTCATTTTTTAAAGAATTTAAGGATTAAAATATAAAAAAAAATCAATAAATTACACTTCATTCTTTAAGAATGGCACTTCTAAGCCAAATAAAGTAAATACCACCCCCTTAAAAAGGTCTTATGATATTGAGTCAGGCGCTCTTCACATTAAAAAGCACTGTCGGAACACTCAATCGTGGCGTTATAACAGTACGCACCACTTTGTTATATAAATTCTCCGAGTGAAAAGTCAAAATACGAAATGATGGCTCTCTTTTCCCGCAACAAGCTTGGCAAAGTAGCGATTTTTAATGAGATCACACTGCAAGCAAATACTCATTAAACAGAAAAGCAGCTTAAGTATATACATACGTACCTATATAAATATGCATATATGTAGTATATATATACATATTGTATGCATTATATACATACACAGGTATGCACTTAACGATTTAATGCGGAAAATGGCTTTTAAGCTTTCAGCGAAAGCAAAGAAAGAGCACAAGTGTTCAGTTAAAAGATTTTATTGAATGGAAAGTAAGTCGATAGCACACTGTTTTTATAATGTGGGCACATAAAACTGTTAATTTTGTAAGGAATTAAATGAATATGTTTTTTCCGCAGTCATTTCTTTTGTTATTGTTTTTTGTCTTTCGTTTGTATAGCCGCCGCACAGTTCGCTTTCTATTCATTATGCCAATTTATTTGCAGTCTGAAGTGCTAATTTAAAGTGCACTACTGAAAATCTACACATACCCGTATATAAATATGTATGTATATCATCAACTAAAGTGCAAACCAACGTATCATCAAAAAAAAAAAAAAAATTAAAATAGTTGTCAAATATAATAACCAAAATATAACCATTTTATAACTAAAACTCAAAAGTAAATTTTTTCAATATGAGTGATTTTTATTATAACGTTTTTCCTTCGCCTGCAAACTTTTGAAAAGTCATGTTACGTTATTTTGGATTTTAGATGACGATATATATTCACATATACTCACACATATACATTTTTTCAGACACAGGAGGCTTTCTTGGAGGTGTCTAGGAACCTATTTTTCCGAGTACCAAGCGAAAAAAAAAAATTTTTTTTGAATCACCCTAAGATATACATTAATTATCTGTGAGCTAGTCTGCAGATTTCATAATGAATTACCCCACTACACGAACAGTGGCGTCAGAACGGCTCCATATGGCACACCAAAATCCCGTTCCCTAGCTGCAACAGCAACAATAGTCCAGAACAATAGCACACAAGTTGATGATCTCGCCGACGGGCGGCGGTACGTTTGCATCGTATGACCGCAATCACTTACATAATACTTAAGTCACTTTTGCGAAATTCGCCGCCCGCCGACCGCTCGGCGTTTGCAATTGCATGCAAATGACTTGTGCCGAGACACATGAAATCACACAAATAATCAGGTAAACTCAGAAATGATGTGTAAATGAAACTAACAAACAAGGTGGAGGACAAACCTTTGGAAGCTCGGACGACGCCAAGTTACAAACAACCTTGAGAGCTTCTGCGAAGGTCAGTCAAATGTTTGGAATGATTGTTTTTACAGTGATTATTACATTATTTGCTCAAAATTCTCTGTTAAGAGAGTTTATCGGCCGTTGACTTTGATGTGTCCCTAATTTTGATCAACCACTGAGCTTGATCAGTCAGTTTGTCCTCGACCGTTGATCGTCAAAGCCGCGCCTAATTTTATTATAGTATTTCGAACACAATTATCAAAGTTAACTGCTAACCCCAGGAGCACGCGACCCACAATCGGAACCTGTATACATCAAAAATTGTTAAGGGGGTATTCTAGTCTAGAAGCATGAATTTCCGGTAATTTTTAAAGTGTCGTAAAAAAGGCAATTAATATTTTTACCATCCATTTTTTTTGTTAGTTATTTGTTTATTTTAGAAGAGTAGAGAAAAAATTAAAAACTAAAACAAGTAAAAAAAATTCAAAAATTATGAGCTGACGAAGTGGGAGGTCTCTAAAAATTTCCACGTGACCATACCAATGATTTCAACCCTCCCAGTTATCTGAAACCAAAAAGAAAAAAAGATTATTAATCTAGAATAATGTCACAATGGCCAGAGCTACGAAAAAGTGGAAAAAAAATTTTCACAAAATGGCGACTGCCTGAAAAAAAAAGTTTTTTGGATCACTTTTTCTGACTATTTCGAATTTTTTAAAAATAATAAAAATAAAAATTTGGGGATGGAGCTAGTTCCAACCATAGACAAGCCTATAAAGAAGACTCTATAAAAATTTGAAGTAAATCGGTCTAATAGAACCTGAGAAATCGTGGGCATCGTTCCGAAAAAATCAGTTTTGAGAAAAATGCGTTTAAATTTTCCCTAATGTCCTTGTTCGATTAGTTCCGGCCGAACCAGTTTGGATGCCGGGTCAGAAAAATGCCTATATCTCCGAAACTAATTTGAATTTTGAAAAATTTTCTTGTACACATATTCTTGAATAGTTAAACTTTGAAAATACATAAAAAAAATTTCGATTTTTTTAAATTTCTAGACTAGAATACCCCCTTTGGGGTGTGGTCACCGGAATATATTGCACAGCGCTAAATCTCAGACGACCCTTTAAGCTGTCGAAATACTGCATTATCTTCCTAGCGGAAGTATTTGCGGTAAGAAAAGCTCACAGTAGCTAAAAAAGCAGGAAACGACATAAAGAACATTTTACACGAATTGCGCCAGAGGATGCTTAAAAGCAGTAGATATGGTTACTGCCGGAAAGGGGCTACATAAATAATGGATTCCGGGTCTCAATGGCATTCCGGGAAACGAAATACCTGATGAGATTGCCAAAAAATAAATTCGCTTAGGTACCGAATTAGCTCAAGAAATACGCAAGTAGATAAAAACGATACACAATGGAATTTTCAAAAGAGCTGACGGATGGATCAGGGTGAAATATAATGCTGTAAGGACATGCAGGATCGCCAAGATCATGTGCAAGGGATTGGAAGGAAAACACGCAAAATTTCTACTCAGCGGTCCTAATACTCCGCAGAACCTTTTCTCGAAACCTCGTAACACCGACTCAACAGATGTTGTCAACGGGACGGTGATGAGAGTTTTCTTGTAGAATTTGAGCTTTACTTCTTAATTGCGTACATAGTCCGAAGTAGCACCTATTGGTAAGAGTTATTTTGAGTTTGATTTCGAGGCTGACATTGTTGTTGGTGTTAATATTGGTTTCAAGATAGACGAAATTATCTACGACTACGAAGTTATGACTGTCAACAGTGACGTGAGACCCGAGTCGCGAGTGCCACGACTGTTTGTTTGATGACAGGAGATATTTCGTCGTTTCACTTTTTTGTCCAACCTGGAGAAAGGAGAACTAACGGCGCAGCTGTTATCACCAATGATATTGATGTCATCGGTGAAAACCAGCGGAAGTTACACGATAGGGAGTCGCCTTGTCTGAAACCTCGTTTGTTATCGAACGGCTCGAAGAGGTCCTTTGATGCAAACCGAGTTTTTGGTATGGCTCAACGTCAGTATAGATTTCGCCATAAAGGCAGCTCCTTTTCTTGCTGTCAAGAGCAGATTTGAAATCGACGAAGAGGTGGTATGTGTCGATCCTTTTCTCACGGGCCTTTTCCAATATTTGGCGCATAGTGAATATCTGGTCGATTTTCCAGATCTGAAATCGCACTGATAAGGTCCAATTAGGTTGTTGACGTTGGGCTTTAATCTTTCACACAATACGCTCGATAGAACCTTTTATGCGATGTGTAGGAGGCTTATAGCTGGCGCAGATTGTGGGGTCTCCCTTTTTGTGGATTGGGAAGAGCACACTTAAATTCCAATCGTTGGGCATGTTTTCGACTGGCCATGAGTTATAAAAAAACTATTCGAACTTCTTCATGGTTTGGGCGTCTGCTTTACAGTCATTGAATGGGGAATTGGGTTCCCAATCTCCTGGTGTTATGCTTTCACTGCCATTCAGCAGGCTGAAGAAGTGTTCCTACTATAATTTCAGTATGCCCTGGGCATCAGTTACTAGATCACTTCGAGGGGTTCTACAAGAGTACGCTCTGGTCTTGAAACCTTTTGTTAGTCATCGCATCTTTTCATAGAATTTTCGAGCATCACCCTTGTCGGCCAGCCTGTCAAGCTCTTTAGAAATAGGGAAGAGAAATAAGGAGAGTAAAGCAGAGGGAAGTTAAAGGAGAGATTCACAGATAAGGATGAACCACGTGACGTTCTCACCCGATTTTCGATTTCCTTAAGATATTCTGATACAAATCCCTTCGCATGAGAAAAAAAACTGTCATACCGTTTATTAAACCTGCCATGCTTAAGTATAGAAATGGCTTGGTACCATTCTAAAAGCAAGCCAAAACAAATGTAATATGTGTACGAATATTTGTATGTGTGTGTGTGTGAGTGTCACACGACTATATCACTTTCAAGTGGCGTTAGTTACATAACACAATTGCGACAATACATTTCTAAAGCAACTTACTGACGTGCGATATTTGCACCACTCTCTACTACCCCCCAGCGCCACCCATGGCAGCCATAAAGCCCCCCGCCGACACTAACAGTGCAGCAAGCAATCCCGTTCCTTGCTTGTCTCCTCAGCTTGGTGTGTGTTTTCTAATTAAATTTTCATAATTTGTTGCCTGTTGTTAGATATTTCTATTGTGTTTGCTGTTGTTGTTTTTGGTCTTTATTTCTTTGCTATGGACTTTCACATGGATTATGTGTGTATGGGTGTGTGTGTGTATGTGTATAGAAACAGGCCACCTCCCCCGTCTTCACTGTTTATCAACAACGTTTAAATGGTTTTCATACCCTAGCTACCGGCAATAAAAACAAAAGCAACAACTTCAGTACAGTAAAGTGCCTGCAGCGCCCTCATCGTTTGCCTCTTCTTAAATGCATTTCTCCTTATCACTGCGCCGCCACTTAGCTTCTCATTTACCAACAAAGCAATGCACTCTCTCGTTCTCTCTCACTTTTAGTATTGTTATAGCTTTCTTTTTGTTGTTGCTTTCTTTTATTTTGTTTTGCTATTATCTCGGTTTTTGCGCTTGTTGTCGCTTTTATGCAATTATTATTCAACTGGGGTCGATCGAAAGTGCAGCAATAAAATATTTCTCCGTCGCATTTATAAGCAACAACAAAAACACAACATTTTAGTAACGTCACAAGATATTTCTAGTAAGAAACCATAAAAAACTGTTAATAATAGATGAGACAACCAGTGAATTTTATAGCAGGAGCAACATTTCGTAGCAGCAAGGTTATAAAACCAGTTACAATTGTTAGGTTAGGTTAGTTAGAAGACGCCTCAGAACTCAATGCAATGCTTTAAATATATTCACAAAGCGAATAGGTCGAGAGACTTGCTTGAAATGCTTTGCATTGGAGGCAGGAAATAGAAGTTCAATACGTGCAAGATTTCAGAAGAAGCCAAAGCCCCTTTTTGTAACTCACCAAGTATTGAAAGATGAATAATAATCCCAACCACAGCTCAAAAGAATTTTGGATGAAATGTTGCCTAGAATCAGAAATGTCGGAACCTGTAACAATACCGCGCCATAAAGTATTTAAACACAAGAATTTTAACAAGAAACCCTGGATAGATTTGCCACTCCGTTCTTTAACAACAGATGTCGCTCACAATAAGATGTATTTTAATATATTTTATATATTTTATTTAGATGCTGATTGATTGAGATTGCCAAAAGAGGTATCCGTCTGGCTACAGAACCTGTTGAAGAAATAAAAAGTAACTTAAAATGAAAAGGAGGAAATTTCCAAAAGAGCTGACAGACGGATCAGATCAAGTTATATTGTCTTTAGAACATGTAGGATCACCAATAATGTGTGCAAGAGCCCCGAGAAAACACGCTTTAGATATTTAGGAGCTTCGCAGTTCCAGGAACTAGATGAAGCTTCAAATTCAAGTCCAAGTCTTAAGGTTTGCACAAAGCGTTGACGAATGTATACCGTGTATGACGAATACATCAGCTCAAATTACTCTGCACCTTCATCTGCCATTACCACGCCCAACTGGTCTATGTATGGCGTGACATCCGCCCAATATAACCTAACCTAAATGCTGGGAACTCTGTCGTCTGCTGATATAATAACGTCATAAATTTAATCGATGACATCTCTGGACTAAGACTAAAAGTTTATATCGTTCTACTAAACCTGCAAGTTACGCGCTTATAGCCGAGTTTACAACAGCGCGCCAATCGCTCTTTCTTTTTGCTGTTCGGCGCCAATTGGATCTTCCAAGTGTTCCACATTGTCCTTCCAATGGAGTAGAGGTCTTCTTTTTCCTCTGCTTCCCCCGGCGGGTACTGCATCGAATACTTTCAGAGCTGGAGTGTTTTCATCCATTCGAACGACATGTCATAGCCAGCGAAGCTGCTGTCGCAAAAGGGGGATCTCTCATTCGAAGCTGTTTTGTTCTCTTCATTGGAGGCGTTTTCTTACGTGGCGAGTTCCAACCCCTGCGCACAGTCCTGGGGAGTGATGTTTCGCCTTCAAATAGATATTTTGTTGCTACGCAGAGGATACTTGGTTTAAGACCAGAAGTCGTGATCTGGCAATTACTGATTATAAAATGTCAGCTGAGTTGAGCAGATGAATACAAAGCGAAAATCCATGGAACAGTTTTCAACATCGAGTACGAATGTGGAACTTGTGGGATTCCATTGAGTTTGAGATATTGGCTAGATGATATGAGAATAAAAAAATTACTTCGATCCACAGAATGATCATTTATAGTATGTTACAACTGCTTTACGACTTCGGACAAGTTGATATGTGTAATCTCTCGGGATCATTTTAAATTTGAACTGATAGCACGTTCAAGTGATAGTTCCATTAAACCAACTGCACAACTTGTACAACTTTTGATGTCCAAATATGGATGATCGAATCCACGAAAGAACTGTCACTTTCCAACGCTGGATTCAGAAGAGTTTCCAAGAAGTCGACGTCGTTTTCTACGCTGTGAATAAAAGGTCTATGATCGTAATTACGGTTAGTGACAATTTTTTTAAAGAGAGTTTGTAAGAGTACTGGCGATTGCTAGAATAAATATCATTATATGTATATCTTCACTATCCAGTTCGTAGAGTTTGAAGGAGAGCTGAGGTCTACTTTTGTTTATGAAAGTTAATTTGGAATCCGTCATGTTGTCATATTATCTATCGAAGTTTAAGGGGGTATTCTAGTGTAGAAATTAAAAAAAATCGATTTTTTTTTATATTTCAAAGTTTAACTATTCAAGAATATGTGTACAAGAGGATTTTTCAAAATTCAAATTATTTTCGGTGATATAGGCATTTTTCTGACCCGGCATCGAAACTGGTTCGGCCGGAACTAATCGAACAAAAGACATTAGGGAAACTTTAAACGCGTTTTTCTCAAAACTGACTTTTTCGAAATGATACCCACAATTTCTCAGGTTCTACTGGACCGATTTACTTGAATTTTTTTTAGGATCTTCTTTATTGGCTTGTCTATGGTTGGAACTAGCCCCATCCCCAATTTTTTATTTTAATTATTTTTAAAAAATTCGAAATAGTCAGAAAAAGTGATCCAAAAAAACTTTTTTTTCAGGCAGTCGCCATTTTGTTAAAATTTTTTCCCCTACTTTTCCGTAGTTCCAGCCATTGCGACATTGTTCTAGATTAATAATCTTTTTTTCTTATTGGTTTCAGATAACTAGGAGGGTTGAAATCATGGGTATGATCACGTGGAAATTTTTAGAGACCCCCCACTTCGTCAGCTCATAATTTTTGAAACTTTTTACTTTTTTAGTTGTTAATTTTTTTCTCTACTCTTCTAAAATTAACAAATAAATAATCAAAATATGGATGGTAAAAATATTAATTGCCTTTTTTTACGAAACTTTAAAAATTACCCGAAATTCATGCTTCTAGACTAGAATACCCCCTTAAATAAAAAAAGCCATAGATTCCCTCTATAACCTTTATAAACAATGAAGATCACTTGGAGCCACGTTGTTTTAAGCTTTACTTTACATTATTCACTTCTCCTACTTAATTCTTGTGCATTAAGAAAATGTTTTCACTGCCCAGTTAAACCTACTGCTTCTCTTCTCGGCCGCTTTTATATTGTATTCAAAGAATTAAATGATAGCTTTTTGTGTCTTTGCTTTGTAGCGATTTTATTTTGTAATTCTCATTTCCGATAAACGTATAGTATATATGTGTGGTGGTATTCAAATGCAATATATACTTTTTCTACAAATCACTGAATCGCCGCTCATTTGCAATAAAATTTTATTGGAATGCAACGACTTGGCTAATCGATTTTTATGAGCATTCCATTACAAAGCCACAACGAAGTGTGTCTTGCATAGCAAATGAATTTTGCTATGAAATTGTTGCTTATTTATGCAGATTGAGATGATGGAAGAAGCAGAAATCGAAAGAAAAATAATGTTTTGAAGATTAATACTAAAGAAAAATATATACAAATGCAACTATTATATTGCTAAAATACTTGATACCAAATGCAGTGAGTAATTTTGGATAAATGTTAGGCTTTATGATGTAATTAAGCATTGAATTGTTACAACAACAATTTACTTTAGACAAATAGAATGAAGTTTTGAAAATATTTTCTTGATATCTTTGTTTAAAAAATTTTTGGGGCCTTCAAAGTTAAGGTAGTAAGGCTCACGTCTTTTTGATAAGGTGAAACCATAGACCTTACCCTTGATAGAAAGCTGTCATGGAGGCCAAAAACTGAAGAGACAGTAAAAAAAGGCATCGGTTGCCTTCATTGTAGTAGAAGATCGATAGGAAAAAGTTTGGAACTCAACGGAACCGTAGTCAAGCCAATCGAAAAGCCTACACTTGCTATTCATAACAAGTTTCAGCTTGACCGTATTTCAAGGACGGCTCTTGGAGATGCTACAGAGCACTGCGGCACCGAAAACGTTGCTGGGAGGTGCATTGTTGATTGGAAGGAACCGAAGCTAGAGGGGATAGTTAGAGGGGGAGTTTTCTGTAAGGAGCTCTCCTCGAATCTTAGCATTAAGCTATCGGACTGTGGTGTTTTCAGGCAGAAGTGGCTGTCATTAAAGTGGCAGTAAACAAACTGCGGCGAAGTGCAGTCTCTTTCAAGGAAGTTAGCACTCACTCTGACAGTGGAGCGGCAAAACTAGCACTGAGCTCGCTAACTGTGTGCTCAAAGCGAGTTAAAAAGTATCTGACTTCACTAAAAATAACATCAAGCTACTACTTCATCAACAGACTCGTTTGAGTACCTGGTCATAGCGGAATAACTGGAAAATGCAATGCCGACGAGCTAGCCAAAGGGGTGTACCCGCTGACATCGAAATGGAACCAAGTGCAATCTCCATTGACATCAGGAGTTCTAACGCTGGACCAATAAACTTCGCGTGCGCTTAGCAGACGCTGGTTGATAACCCGCTCCTATTGCGGCTGTAAGATACTAGAATAAAAGCCAGAGAATCTTCAGAACTACTTGCCCTTAATAAAGTTCATCTTGTCGCAATCGATGCGGTTCTTACTGGACAGTCTCCAATAGGTATTCGTATGGTAAGGACACAATTTTTGCGGACGTAAACTGTCAAAGTTGTATGGAGGAAAGTGAGGCGGAAATAAACCGGCACCATTTCCTCCATTATCCAGCCTTTTCAAGATTGAAGTTGAAATATCTCGACAGTCTTGCCTTCGGCGAGAAGACAAAAGAAATTAGCCGTCGCAACAAATTTTTGATAGGCTCAAAACGCTTTATCGATTTGTGAGGTTCTTGTAATCAATTATTAAGGAGCTTCAGGTTATGATCATCAATTCATCAAATGTTACACTTTTTTTCTTCTTTATTGGCTTCTTGCGTGATTATAGCGCATCAGTCGTTCTTCCTTTTCGCTGTTTGACGCCAATTGGAGATTCCAAGTGTAGCCAGGTCCTTCTCCACTTGGTCTTTCCAACAAGGTGGAAGTTTTCCTCTTGCTCTGCTTCTCTCGGCGGGTACTGCATCGAACACTCTCAGAGCTTGTGTGGTTTCATCCATTCGGACGACAGGGCCTAACCAGAGTAGCTGCTGTCTCTTAATTCGCTTAACTCAGTCAATGTCGTCGTACATACGAGTATCGTACAGCTCATAGTTCCACGGACTGCGGTATTCGCCGTTGTTAATGCGCAAAGGACCATCAATTTTCCGCAGATCCTTTCTCTCTAAAACTTGTAGCGCCGACTTATCAGATGTTTTCATCGTCCACACCTCTGCAACATAAATCAGGACGGGGGTGATGAGTGATTTGATCTTTGGTCGTCGAGAGAAGACTTTACTTCTCAGTTGCTTACTCAGTCCGAAATAGCACATGTTGGAAAGAGCTACTCTCCGTTGGTACTTCTCAGTTGCTTACTCAGTCCGAAATAGCACATGTTGAAAAGAGCTACTCTCCGTTGGTTTTCGACGGCCGATGTCATCAGTGTTACGCTTTTATCTATTTAAAATCAATATTTTCTGTTTAGTAGGTTCTGGGACTGCTTCCTAAACAAGTACTTTATGAGGTCAGAAAATTCCCTTAAGTTGGATCTCATGTATCGACAAAGCCGCTTGAATCTATACAAAATTTGCTTGGCCGTTTTATTCCAACGCCCGTTTATTCCTCTGGATGTCTGGCTGCATGAAATCCAGTCTGATCTTCTATTGATGATTCTATTTTCGTATTTTCCCAAATAAGTGACACTGAGTAAGAGATTTTTAAGAACCTCGTGAACATTTATTGGAGCAGGAACCAGGCAATTTTGAGCAAGGTTCAGCCATTCCGCAGTAAACTCCAAAGAGACAGAAGTGTCTATGTACGAAATTATACCCAAATATATACCAAGTACCAAAAATAGCTATTGTTTCCACTTAGCTAACTAAAAATGGTATGGTCAGAATCCAGTTTGGTACGCTTAATAATAAGCACAATAGCAATGAGTTCAGGGAAAAATCACTTTTTTCAGATATTTATTTTTTTTTAACATTTAGTATTTTTTTTTTTTTTTTTTTTTTTTTTTGTTTCAAAGAGGGAAAAAAATAACTATTATTCATACAAGGAAAAAATATTGAAAGTTATTTTCCATCAGTCTGTTTGCTTTTCAATTAAATTATTTAATAAATTTTCCAAAAACTGATCGACACGCGTTGTAAAACTTGCCCAGACAGGAAGCCACAAACTTCGGTTTTTAATATTCGCTCATATTTGAAAAATTCCAAACTTTCAACATTTTATATTTAAACGCAAACACACATCCCGCCTGCGCTGCAGTTAATAGCAATTATTTTTAAATTTATGCAAAGTGCCTTCACTGATCGCGCAGCGTCGTTCGCCAGCGCGTATGAGTAACATTCATCACTTAAAGCAAATCAGTGTAAATGCGCGCAGCAAAACGCCAAAATCACAACCACGTGCTACATAATCAATGAGTGAAGCAGAGTACAAACCGCAAAAAAGCGGCAATAACAAAAACTAAAACAAAAAATTAAATAAAAATAAAAAAGAAGCATAAAAATTAAGCACAACACCAATCAGCAGTTGACAAACGATGATTTAATTTACTGCGGCAGCGCAGCTTTTTGCTGAAATTGCGACTGCAGCCGCGTGCTTGGTGAGCAGCGGCAGCGGCAGTGGCAGAAGCGGAGCAGTCGCAGCCAACAACAAAGTGTTTCGTAATCGATTGTGGAGCGCTACAAAGTCATTTACCCGAAAATGCTGTGTGGAGCTGGAGGCAAAGGGGTGCCCACGCACACACAGTATAAGCAACAATAATTGATAAAACCAACAAAAACATGTGCTAAGCAATGTTGTTATGGTCAAAATAATAATAAAATCAAAATAATTAGTGACGACGAGGCATCACGTGAGTGAGCAGTTTTAAGTTAAAAAAAAGAAAAAAATTAAAAAACGACAACAACAGCTTAAGAGATGTCGACCTAATATGATTAGAGAGAACTAGTTTCTAGACTGATAAAATATGGCCTTGCGTTATAAGAAAAGTTCGTAACTATCACTTGATGGATTATGGGTTCAAATCATAGCTGAAACAAAATTCACAGTTACGATCAGTTTGTATGGCAGCTATATGCTATAGTTGTCCGATCTGAAGAATTTTTACGGAAATTGTAGCGCCGTCTTGGACAATAAGCTCCGCGAAATTTCGTAAATACATCTTGACAAATAACGAAGAAGCCATATAAGGTCTTCATTTCAACCGATCAGTTTGTATGGCAGCCATATGCTATAGTTGTCCGATCTGAACCATTTCTACGGATATTGTAGCGCTGCCTCGGAGAACAATGTATGCCAAATTTCATGATTATATCTTGTCAAATGAAAAAGTGCTCCATATAAGGTCTTCCTTTTAACCCATCAGTTTGTATGGCAGCTTCGATATCAACGATTTCGACAAATATGCAGTTTTTTGGGGCAAACAGAACGTGTGCCAAATTTCAGATCGATAGCTCAAATACTAAGGAACTACTCCGCGTATATACGGAGTTTCTACTATGAAATTAACAGGATTTTCAGATTCAACCGCAAAGATGTTTCATTGTCCAAACTATTCTATGGGAATGTAATATGTACTAGGTCGTGTCTGGATCTGTCAAATACACTGAATAAGAATTTTCTTAACACTTCAAAGTAGAAAAAAAAATAAAGAACAACTTCGACTTCTTTGACTCGAGTCCATCGCAAAAAGACCAGTAGATGGATTGTTCCTTCTTCCCTAAGTGACAAAACAACTTCACATCCAAATATTGCGGTGAGTAATTGTGATCCTAGTTGCAAGAATATACTGATCTTGCCACGTTAAAATGTCTACAGCCAGTGTTTTAAATATCGTTAATATTCGATCGTCCAATCTTGTCAATGAGAACCCAAAACCTTCAAACTGGACTGAGTTTCCTCCGAACTTTTGCTATTAGAACTTTAACGAGAATTACATAGTAAGCACATTAGGAAATGCAAAATTGTTACTGATTTGTAAGGTTTTGTGATTTCTTTTTTATTGGTTTTCCATTTTACGAAAAACATGGTCGGTTACGACCTTCACTCGTAACTTCTTACATATGTACATACATACATATATGAAGTTAAAAATAATCAAGATTCGCTCAGAAAGACTGAGGAAACGGAGGTTACGGACAGTCCCTTCCCACGACATTCGCGTCTACGTAACCGAAACAGACCAAATTTTAATCCGCCTGTCAACTCGACAGATTTCTGAAGGCAGCAGCAACGGAAAATCCAGCCAACTTCTGTAAGATGAAGGCCTCGAATTTTTTTCTCTGCAAAGAAAGCGTTTTCTGGAAGCTTCAGACCACTTTAACTCACAAAAACCTACTCTCCGCAACATTTTATTGCTTTCAAAAACCAAAGAACCCAAATTAAGCCCATATTTTACCGCGATTTCCCATATAGAGTACACATTGCTCTGTGAACTGAAGAATATAAGAAAAACTTGCACAGTAATATGCTTCAAGAATCGAAAAAAGGTCTAAGGCGAGCGTGAGTCGTAATCACTTTAAGACGTACAAAGTAACTTTCCATGCATAAATCAGTAATTCGCGAGAAATCAACTATCTTGAATATTACACGTCTCACTGCTCCCACTTGAGCACGCACAGCTCCAACAAACTGATAAAAAATCAAGCATTTTAATATGCTTGCACTCTCATAAAGTTCATGAATATAGAGCAACACTGAGATCGCGCGCGCGCTTTCAATTGAAACGAGTGGGACCGATCACGCGAATTCGCAAGCGTCAACGTTAGTCATAACGGTGGTTAGGCAGAAAAAATTACGCTGAGCCGTAGCAGCAAAACGCCAACAGGCTGGCAATATCAGCAAAGCAATTAACAAAAAACACAAACAATAACAACAACAACTAACACAGTAACCATAGCAGCGTATGGGACAACAAAAAATCTTACAGTTATGTCGTAATAACGAACATGCAACGAGTGACATCACTGTTGAGCAAATGAGAGCGCCGAAACGATCGCGCGGCGCTCTGAAATTCACCACACTTGATAGCGCCACGACAAGCACTCGAATCTCGTACGAGAATAAGCAGACAAATTAATTAATTTGTTAACAAGTAGAGAACAAACAACAAAGAGCAACAACGACAACGGCATTTACACCAGCTAAACAATTAATGGCAAAAGTATCGAACAATTAAAAAATAGTTGCGCATATAATAAATATGCATATATGTATGTATGTATGTAAGATTGTTTATGTATATATAAAGTATATGTGTGTGTGTTTCAGATTAGTTGAATATGTGTAATTGTAATGAGCGCCTTTTCTGAAGCAAGCGTGCTCCGTTCGCTTGAACGCGTCACGATTTCCTAACGTCGATTTTTTATCATCGCCTCTTACTCGCTTGTTTTCTTATTTATTTATTATTAATTTATTATGTTTTTACTTTTTTTCACATTTATTCTTTGTGTGTATTTCCTCACTTTTGTTTTGACTACACAAATCAGTGGCGGATGACATCAGCGGCGGTGACCGCGCACGCCTGCGCTGCCAGCTTGCCAGCAAGTTATCGCTAAAGAGGCACTCCACGCAAAGCAGAACGCTAATAATTATAATAACTATTGAATTGACATACCGTATAATAAATTTTGAATCTTCGATGAATGCATATACTCGTAAAACAATTTTTATAAAATATTTGCGAAAAATTTACACAATAAAACTTTTGGTTTGATTTGGTGAAAAATTGCATGAACAAAGGGTGACTAAATAGGTTGAAAAAGAACTTAATTAAATTTAAATTTGAAAAGGTATTGATTCTTTTGGACCCGTAGATGGATCGCCGGGTGTCCACTAAGATTTTTGACGGTAAGGGAGATTTTAACGAAAGTCGGAAAACACACTATCAGGTATATTGGAGCTAGATGAAAGTTTGGACTGAATGCATGAAAGTTTTATATTACTCAAGTATACGTGAGCACATTTTTCTACGTCATTTTGGGAAGATAACAGGTCAACTGAAAACTTCCCTGACACATAGATGGCGCTTCTAGAATTAAATCCATATGATTATTTTTTTTTAGTGACCCCTAACATTCAAAAGGCGCGTGTATAAATTTGACATAAGTATGTCGGAATATTAGTTAGTTAAGTATGTCATTTTGAGTGAAGTAACTTTTTTTATTTGGAAAAAATCGCTAAAAACGAATGTTGCGTGTTGATAAAATATTGCTTTTTGAAAGGAAAAAATACAGTTGAAGCAAAAATTTGGAGTTTCCGGACACTGCGCAAGGAAAATAAACCATCAAGGATAGGTATGCTAAGTTTACCATAGACGTGGTGAAAGCACCACCGAATTTGGTGAACGCTTTGGACGTCCAAAAGAGATTTTTACCGACTAAAACATGAAAAAAGTCCACAAAATAATTTCAGTTGAACGTAAAATGAAGTTGTGCGATATAGCAGGCACATTAAAGATATCTACTGAACGACTACACTATATCATTCACGAATATTCGGGTATGAGACAGCTCTCTGCAAACTGGGCGCCATGTGAGCTCACTTTAGACCAAAAACAACGTGGAATTTGTGCTTCGGAGCATTGTTTAGAGATGTTCAAGCCGAGCTTTTGCGTCGATAGCCAGATCTGGTTATTTCCTGTCCTCAGAACTCAAACGAATGCTAGCTGGGAAGAAATTCTCGTCGAATGAAGAGGTGATCTCCGAAAGTGAGGCCTATTTTGAAGCAGAACTCAAATCATACTTTAAAAATGGTATGTGTCACCCTTGAAGAGAACTGTGTTGAATAAAAAACAAAACGACATACACATTAATCGAAATATTCGGCATAAAGTATGCTATAATAACGAAAATCATTATACCTACATGTGTGGCATATGGAAGCTGGTCCAGAGCCATCCAGAAATTGAAATTCTAAGTGGATACTAGATTTAGAATTGACCGGATTTTATCAATTTTTGTCTTTACGATTGTTACCAGAAAGTGATGTTCTCAAACTTTCAATTTATACATTAGGTATAAGGAGGCTATAGGAAGTGATACACTGTTATTAGAAAGAGATGTTTTCTTTTTTCCATTAAGGTAACTCGTATATTAAACGATATATACGATATACATATGTATAGTCAACCTGAAGTTCGAAAATCTTTATTTGAGGTAAATTGGAGCTAAAAGAAGTGCTAGCCGATGTTATCCCTTTTTGGTACAAGGAGACTCTAATACACATAAATGAACAGAAATATAAAATATAAATTGTGACAAAATAGTACCCGGAAATTGTAAATAAAACTCAAAATAATTAATTATTCAACAACATTTACTTTGGCGCCTTCGAAGTCATCGCCACCAACGATTTTTCCAGTGCTTGAAACACTTTTCATAAGCAATTTTTGGCATGACCATCAACTCCTTCAGCGAATTTTGTTTTGTGTCTTCGATCGAATAAAAACGAGTTCCACTGAGCGACAATTTAACGTTGGGGAACAAGAAAAAATCACAAGGAGCCAAAGTTGGTGAATACGGTGGTTGATTGATGGTGGATCAAACGTCTCAATACGGCCAAATAGAACTCCTTATCGACCGTCTGTCCCTCCGGAATAAATTCATGATCCACCAAACTACGAGTCTCGAAAAAAGCAACGAGCATAATCTTGATTTTTGAGTTCGTTTTTCCCCTCCATGGTAGGCTTGTTTTCATGTCAAACTCAGAAAAACACGTCTGTCTCATAGGCAGTTATAATGCTCTCCATGAATGTGGGATCGGAATTCGCACGATCAAGCATGCCCAAAGAAACCCATTTACGGTATTCTTTTGAAAAGAATTCAGCTTTTATTGGGACCCAAAATATCTACCAAAATCATCCGAACGGACTCGCGAAAGATGTCAGGCTTTCTTGCCTCACTTTACTGATGATTTTCAAACACCACATCCTTCACTTTTTTTTTAATATTTTTATTAGTTGAAGAGATCGAAAAACGTTTAGAACGAGGCATGTCTTCAACGATCTCTTCATCATCTTTGAAAGCTTTGCACCACCCATAGGCTTGTGTTTTAGATAAAACTGAATCACCGTAAGCCTTCCGATTCCGCACATTAAATTTGGTTAGAAATACAAAATTTGAGACAAATTCTTTGTTTGATATTTTCATTCCTTGTAAAAATCGCAAAGCACTACTGGATCTACCGACTTAATCAGCTGTTGTAAACAGACTAGTTGACAGATCGCGATCATATTTGGCATAGTAATTAAGAACAGTCCTACCAACTGAGCAAAATATTTTTTTTTTTAATTAACGTTTAAATTACAATTTCCGGGTACACGTTTACCAATGTTCATGCATACTGATTAAGAGAAATCGTTGTAGATGAGTATTGGGTGAAGTCGTCAGTTTAGGAAGATGAGTTTACAATGTTAAAACAATAAAAACTATTACGCAAATTAATACAATGATTTTTTCTTTTAAGATTTATATGTTATAAACTATATACTATATATGCGTATGCTTATGTTGGCCCTTTCTTAACCGACTAAATTCACAGTGACTCAAGTTGCTTTAAATTAAACGCAAATTTTATTTATTTATTACTTTACGCTACAGTAAATGACCAGCTGCCTAGCCTACCTGTTCGTTTTAGCTTAACTTTTCTATTGCTTGTTGTTGTTTAGTATTTATTATTTACTTACAAGCAATTTACAAACATACAAACTGACATTTCAGTGGGAACATGGGTGTTGGTGGACCTATAATACAGTTAAATGCGATTTAACCTACCAACACTTGTGCTAATATGCACACATACATGCACCAGGTACCCACATATGTATGTATGTATGTATGTATCGTTGAAAATTGGATCCAATATGGCAAATAGTAAACAAAACCGAAGAATGGTGGAAACACGCCGCTTGGCATCGGCGCCAAAACGCAAATTATGTTTTTTGTTTTATATTTTATGCTTTGTTGTCGTTATTCTGTTTGTCTTCTGCGCTGCTAATATAATAAGCTTAT
This sequence comes from Bactrocera zonata, assembly GCA_037783105.1. Taxonomy (NCBI): domain Eukaryota; kingdom Metazoa; phylum Arthropoda; class Insecta; order Diptera; family Tephritidae; genus Bactrocera; species Bactrocera zonata. The sequence continues at coordinate 178,757 of JBAWJQ010005094.1, read as the reverse complement.
TAAAATATTCAGCGGTCGCTAATCGCCGAGCGTTTGTTCACTGCACAGACACTTTTTACCTTTGCGAATATGTAATTTTGTATAAATTACAACAAAAAGTGTTTTCTTTGTTGGTTTTTGTTTTCTTTTGACTAGGCTTTTGCTTCCTTGACTTTTGTGCGAACCTTCGTTGTTATGTACATCTGTAGATATTTATTGATTACAATTTGTGAAAGGCATGTTTTCATATATAACTAAATACATATGTACATACAAATACATATACTTACATATATATGTAAATTTACATGTAAATATGTATGTATTTCGATTTTCATGAGGGAACATTAGGGTGTTAAGGTTTTTTAGCAATTTAAAAAATTAATCATATCCCGGACTAGTCTACAATTCACGTTCAATGTCTTCCGGGGGTATTCTACTCTAGAAATCAAATTTTAGGCAGTTTTTTGTATTTTATTTAAAAAAAAAAAAAAATTTACCATCCATTTTTTTATGGTGTTTTTATTGATATCTTAAGAATACAGAAACAAAAATTTACAAAAAAATATTAAAAATTAAAATAATTAGAGGGGGAGGGAGATAGGTGTAAAAAAAAATGGCGCATCCTGGTGACATTGATCCTGACTCTCCTAGTGGTCTGAAAAAAAAAATCAAAAGAAATTCTTAATCAGTGAGGATGCTGTTATAGTCCCTACCTCAGGGAACACGAAAATAAAAATAATTTTTTACGCATTTTTTTTGAAATTCCTGAATTTTTTCAAATATTAAAAACAAAAATTTTGACACGATGCTGGTAGGAACGATAAAGGATTATATAAAGAAGGTTCACACAAAATTTCAAGTAAATCGGTTGCATAGAACTTGAGATAATGCCGGTACCGTGTGGAAAAAAGTAGTTTAAAGTTTAGAAGACAGCTCTAGTGAACACGGACGCCACCTCACAAAATCGGCTGTATCTCCGAAAATAAGTCGAATTTTGAAAAATCCTTCCAAGGTCATATTTTTGAAAGTCTAAACATTAAATATATGAAAAAAACACAAATCGAATTTTTCAAAATTCAAAAGTAGAATACCCCCTTCAATTGACTCAAAACGGTTTCCGGGAGCGGTCGTTTGATTTGCCGAAAAGCCAGAAGTTACAAGGAGCTAAATCAGGCAAATACGGTGGTTGCGGCAAGATATTGGATTAAAATTTGGCAATAAAATTCACGAAGATGCAAAAACCGAGAGCTATCGGCCAATAATTCCCGCCTGTTTTTAAAACTCTTAAATAAAACTCTTAAAATAACCTTGATTTTTGACCTGCTTTGGCGTGTTTCGGTCTCGGCTCGCCTTTGCCACGACATTCACCTAATTGATCGCCTGTTTCCGGGTCGTAATCATAGATGCAAGACTCATCATCAGCAGTAAAGCATTTCATGACATCCTGGTAGTCGGAAAGCACTATTTCACAGATGTTAGCACGACGCTATTTTTCGAAAAATTAAGTGATTTTGAAACCAATCGGGCTTTCATTTTTCTTATACCCAAATGATTTTTCAAAATGTTTTTCACTGATCCTTCCGACATTCCAACGATGCCAGTAAGATCTCTGACTGTTAAAGGTGGATTCTCAAGAACCAATTCCTTTATTTTATTGACGTGTTGATCATCAGGTGATGTTGATGACCGATCTGATGATCTTTCGGATATAAATAATACGGGGCCTAACTAATAACTATCTTACTTCGGATCCAATCAAAACTAACATTCTATTAGGTATATAATATTTTGTTATGACAATCTATCGACCCCAGTACCCTCTCTCTCTCTGAGTACTTGGCTAAAATATTCGATATTTATTTCTAAACAGACCTGCTGCCACATACTTTTAAATCACTTTATTTACCAGTAATTATTAAAAAAAAAAAAATAATAACATTTCATCAGAGCAATCCTAATCTACAAGTGGTATATTTACATATAAGTGTAGATAAAGCGATCAGACATCATAGACTTTTTTGCAACCTTCTTACACACTTCAACCATAAACTACAAATCGTTCAGCGAGGCGTTTCGGCCACGGTCAAGGTAATGGGTAATGAGTAGACGCTGTTCCCACAAAAACTAGCGCGCACATGTTTGTGGGTAGTAAGGCAATGACTTAGTAAAGAGAAAGGCAGAGTTCACAATTAAAAGTCATCCACCTCAGCTTTTTTACACGAATTTGCAACAAATTAAACCTCGTTTCCCATTGAATCAATTTTTCTCAGTACCGTTCGTTTCAGTTTTTAACCAAACTTAAAAAGTTGAATGAATGTTGGTTTGATGAGGATTATTTGGAAAGCTTAAAGACTTAAAAACCACACCAATGTACCTTAGTGCATATTTAAGAACCTTTCTGATATCCCTAGAAGAATTTGTTTGAGGAACAGACTCGTTTAAATAAAACTCAAACCGAAATTGATACCCTCTATTCGAATGAAAATCAAATCTACACAGAACTCTGAAAAGTAGGATCAATACCGGAACAAAAAATAACTATCATAAGTTCAAAGGTTATAAAATGGTCTAATGCACAGTCTTATAGAAGTTGAATACCCCGAAGAGAGTATATTAATTTTGCCACAAAGTTTGTAATACCCCGCAGGATGTCTATTCGAATTCGTCTATCAGTTGTCGAGATATCGATCTGAAATTTTGCATGTGTCCTTTTCTTTTCAATTAATGGATTTATTGAGAGAATGCTTCGGTAAGCAGACACGACGTTTTGGGTCAGTCGATAGGCCAACTTGATGTGATATTACACCGTTAGACTTTTCCTGTGGGGATATGTGAAGTCTAAAGTCTATACGGACAATGCCGGAATAGACTTTGAGCAAAACAACCAGCCAAGCCAGTTACCTGTCGAAATACTCGGACGAGTTATCGAAAATTGGACTCACCGAATAGTTCATTTAAAGCGTAGCCGCGGCCAACATTTGAAAGAGATAATCTTCAAAAACAAAAAACATGATAGTAAACATTCTCCATTTATTTGAAGTTTCTGCGTTTTTCTTAAAAAAAAAGTATGGAACTTCGAAATGGATCAATCTTTAGTAACCATCTTGGTCGGGTTCGAGGCCCATCTAAAACCTCTGCCGTGCTTTGGGTCCGGCACCCGGTTGCAATGCAACTCCACATTCAACCCGCATTTGGGTTTCAACCACGACCACCACGATAATCTCCGAGGGGACAGTCCGCATGAGCAGGTTGGAGTTACCTTCAAGGGCTCCTGCTCCCCGTGGTACCAGAATTAAGTCTCCGGTCAGACCTCGTAGCCGAAACTACTACCAGTTGAGCTTCCATACTGCTCTGGACTGGTGGCCAGGGGTTGGACCCCATACATACTACACTTACACACACCAATCATACAAACACTAACCCTAATTTCCAGCTAACCGCCTTCGCCGCTTAAATAATTCACGCGCAAACGACCCTAACTGTTCGGTATTCCGACTAGTGGAGATCACACCCCTAACATCTAATCGTCCATCAGTCTATCATCTAGAAGCCTCTTGCTCCCTAGGATATCCCTCCCTCTCCACATCATCATCGGAAATCCAATCGTTCCGCAGCAATGACACACTCAAACCACTTCTTAACCTGAATGCAACAGCACGCTGTATGACAATCAGCTCAAGAGGGGGTGCACCCAATACAACCTGCATCGCAACCGTTGAGACGGTGCGACATACAGGCAAACAAGCAAGCATCATACAACGCTGTATTGAGAAGAGTTTTTGAGACCCCAAGACAGTCGTGGCTGCCTCCCACCATACAGGGGCTCCATATTTGGCACAGGCCACAAACAAGCCACAATATATGGTGCGGACAGCGTCACATATCTGATGCTGACCCCATTCTCATGGACAATCGGTGGACGAACCGGTGACAATTTACCTTTCAGCAGCATTGCCGCCGTTTTATCCATCGATATGTCAACCCCCACACCTAAAACCCAAGAATTAACGATCTCTAAGAGATCTTCTCCCGCCCGCTCTAACTCAGACCTCGAGCGACCTTCAACCATAAGAAGAAGGTCGTCCGCATACGCACAACACTACAGAGTGGCTCGAGCTGCCCAAGCAGAGTGTCCATCATAAGGTTCCAAATATATGGACCACAGATGGAACCCTGCGGGCAGCCACGAACAACTCCAATCTCCACACTCCCATTCATGCCGACTAGAGAGGCCTTTCTGTCCGCCAAAGAGTAATTTCCGGACAGGCAAGGTCCTCCAGCCGTTGCACCACTCGATCCCAGCTTAGGTAATCAAACGCCCCCTTGAAGTCAACAAATATGCCAAGGACATACTTTTTGACGTTCTCCCTAACAACATTCTAAACAAAAAACCACGTGTCCTCTATACTGCGTCCTTTCCTGAACCCAAACTGCCTATCCGACCACATACCTCGCGTTAGCTCCTGAAATTTTTAGTACAGATCTAAATTATAAAATTAAAATAAGGCAAATCCAAGTTAGCGGGAGTGACGCGAGCTGTTTGTAATTATGACCGCAGATATTTAAGTCGCTATATTTGAAGAGCTCTTAAATCATACTATAGTTTTTCTTAACCCGCAATAATTCCTTATTTTCTATCTTATTTGTATTCCCTATGTAGACTTCACAGCGTTATGACATACGAATGTATAACAGTTTAGACTTTGGCTGTTACGGCACAAACTATATAAGAGCTAATGAAAAATACTAAGTTACCTAACTTTTTAATGAACTATCAATAAACCTGTTTATTTAGAAAAAGAAAATAATATCGCGCCAATTACAGCTTTTCTAAGCGGCGAGAGGGAATTACTTTGAGAAAAAAGTAAGCTCACGGAAACGGCAAAACAAACTGTCAATAACTGTGCATGAGAGCAGTTGGGAGGATTTCAGCTGTCAATTAATGTGAGCAGGAGATGTGAGAACAAGAGGAGTAAACGAGAGTGGAAACTAAAACTTACCGTCAGAAGCCCGCACAATTGCCTCGCTTGCTAAAGTCAACTGTTGTTCTCGAACTACTTGTTGAAGGGAATAAAAGATAACTTGGCGGCTAATTGGAGTTTAAGAAGCGAGATTAAACTTTAACCAACCGACAAGCAGGACAAGCTAAGGAGAAGGACGAACGCACTAAGTATTTCCTATAAAATTTCCACAAAACTTATTATTTGTTTGTTCGGAAGTATTTGTAATGATTTAATTCCAACGTCAATGCACCAATGCGTGAGAATAAATAATGCAAACGCATTAACAACTAAAAATGCCGACTTCAACTGACGTCAAAACTTACTAATGATCTTATTTGTTTGAACTTAGAAATGTCAAACTTAAATGGTCAGCGGTAAATGTATGTTATCGTAGTGGAAATAGTAATAATGGATACCTGTAAATGATTTGACTGAGTGCCGACTCTCTTTAGTGGAACGGTTAACAACATTTTCTAAAAATGGATGATCCTACATACATGTCCATAGCCACAGATTTTTCAGAAATACGTTTGGTGGCTTAATATAGGAAATATACGAGTACAATGAAACGAGCTGTCTAGGAAGAAACGTTGTCTTAAGTGTCAGATTTTGCAAAGGTCGAGCTTGATCTTAGATCCAGCGAATCGCTGCAATGGATTCAACTTATTTGAATGAGATCATGCCTCAAAAACGGTAAATAGAAGGAACACTTGACATTTCAGCATCTCACTCTAAGAAACTCAAACCTAAAAGTCCGAACTGTCAGGTTCTTAGTATTCTTGGCGACTAACAGAAGGTTTCAAGAACGGAGCATACTCTTGCAGAATCCCCAGCGTATTGAAATTATGGAAAGAACTTCTTCAACTTGCTGAATGGAAGTGAAAGCATAACACCAGGAGATGACGTTGAAGCGGAATTTCTATTGCCCGGCCATGGAGAATTTCAAATAGCAATTACCCATCTGAGGAACCACAAAGCGGAGGAGGCCGCTGTTTTGCCGGCCGTACTATTCAAATACGGCGGCGAATAACTGATAAGGAGCAGCTTCTTTGTAGATTATGGTCGGACGAAAGCCTACCCGACGATTGGAATTTAAGTGCACTATATCCAATCCACAAAAAGGGAGACCCCACCTCCCCCCAGATAAGCCTCCTCAACATCGCATATAAAGTTCCATCAAGCCCGCCGTCAACAAACTGGTTTAACCTTCCTTATCGGTGTGGCCTTGGGCCTGGAAGAATTGACCAGACATTCACCATTCGCCAAATCTCGGAAGAGACCAACGAAAAGATAATAATGCGGCTATAAAAGCTGACGTTAAGCAATACCAAAAGCTCCGTCAGAATCGGGAAAGACGTCTTCGAGCCGATCGATACAAAAAGCGGATTCAAAGACGTCTCGCTATAGTGCGACTTCTTCAATCTACTGCTGGAGAAAATAGTTCGAGCAGGTACAATCTTATACAAGAGTGTACAGCTGTTGTCGTACGCCGCTGATACTGATATCATTGGCCTCAACATCCGCGCCGTTAGTTCTGCTTTCTCCAGACTAGATAAGGAAGCGAATCAAACAGGTCTGGTAGTGAACGAAGACAAGACGAAATATATTCTGTCATCAACAAATAGTCGTCGACTTTGAAGTCGTAGATAATTTCGTCTATCTGGAACCGGTATTGACACCAACAACAATGTCAGCCTCGAAATCTATCGCAGAATAACTCTTACTAACAGGTGTTAATTCGGACTGAATAGGCAATTGAGAAGTAAAGTCCTCTCTTAACGAGAAAAGACCAAACTCTATAAGTCACTCATTATTCCCGTTCTGCTGTATGATACAGAGTCCCGTATGATGAGTTGGCGTTACAAGTTTTTGAGAGAAATGTCTTGCGGAAGATTTATGGTCCTGGAAAGACCAGGTGGAGAAGGACCTGGCAATATCTGAAAATTAACTGTTGTAACCTCGGCTATAACCGCGTAAGAAGAAGAAGAAGAAATTTATTGAACAAAGGTTGTGCAGGATAATAGGCTTATTTCTAAAAGAATTCCGTTGTGATTTCCAATATTAAACTATTTCTTTGTGAAAACTTCCGAGTTTCTTATGTTTCAAATACAGCCATATTTTGAGGTAAGACAACACTATTTGGATCTGCAATCTGCTAATGTCTTCAAGAAACGATACAATAAGAACAGGAAATTAGTTGCTCTTTGAAGCTCTCACTCTCATATTTCACAAGAAGCATTTACTTACGCTAATGAACCGTAATTTGAGAAACGTGTTCTCTTCTTCTTCTTCGGCGATTAGTTCAGTCAATCTATTTTTTGTCTCATTGCAGCCAATTTTAGGTTTGATTAAGGTTTTTGTATTTAGAGCTAAGTACATATTAATGCACCTTTGTTGTCGTTTTTATTTCAATGTATTTTTTATTTCTTGTTTTTGTTTCACATTTCATTAGCCCATTCATAATTAATTGACTGTCGCACACACTTATTGACACATGAATATTGAACTTCGATTACACTCGCTGATTGTTGTTGTTTGTGATTGGTTTTAATTTTTTTTCTGCTTGACATTTTTCTTTTTCACAACAAAGTTGTGTTAACAACCGTAACGACTTGCAGCAACAAAAAAAGTAATCGAAGGTGACCAATGACCAAATGGGAATTAGAACACCCACGCACGGCACTAACTCATTTACAAAGTCTCATATATACACTTTTTTCTATCGCGACAACAACAAACAATATTTTTATATGTACATACCCACACACTATGTAAAGAAGCTGATATTCAAAGTAGTAATGCTCACCTGAAAAAACAAAAAAAATGTTTTTTTTTTAGAAAAATTTTAAAAATTATCGAATGTAAACTAAATTTGGTTCTTATATAAATGTGCCCAAAAAATAAGGTGACATTTGAATTTAAACTGCGCGCGTCGAAGGATTTGGAGAATTATTTTTTTTTAGGTTGGTAGTACTGTCAGTCACATTTATGTCAAATTTCATGTCAAAATATTATTCATTCGAGGTTGAGATACGTGTCGTTTTGTGAGCTGCTAAAAGTGAGTTTTTCGTTTTTTGCGATGTCGAAATTTGTTGAGCAAAAATTTGCATTCAATTTTGTTTACGGATGGTGCAGAAAGCCTTTGGTGATGAGGCTATATCTAAAAAAAATGTTTACAAGTGGTATAGTGAGTTCCAAGCCGGCCGTGAACGTGTCGAAGACGAAGAGCGTCCAGGGCGACCATCAACCTCAACCCACGAAGCTCACGTTCAACAAATCAAAGATTTGGTGTTGAAAAACCGTCGATTAACAATTAGAGACCTTGCTGATGAAGTTGGCATATCGAAAGGCTCAGCCAATAACATTTTGAAGGATGTTTTGGGCCTCAAGCACGTCAAATCTGGACTGGTACCGAAAATATTGAATTTTTTGGAAAAAAGGCGTCGCGTTAAAGAGTGTGAAACGATGCTTTCCGACTACCAGAGTGTCATGAAATGCATTATAACTGGCAATGAGACTTAGATCTATGCTTACGACCCCGAAACAACCGATCAATCGAGCGAATATCGTGCCAAAAGAGAGCCGAGACCAAAAAAATCGCCCCAAAGTCGCTAAAAAATCAATGTCATGTTGACTGTTTTCTTCGATTATCGTGGTGTTGTGCATTATGAATTCCTTCCAACCGGTCAAACAGTGAACAAGGAATATTATTTGAACGTTATGTGTCGTTTGCGTAACGCTATCCGCCTAAAAAGGCCGGAATTGTGGAAAGACAATTCTTGGTTTTTACACCAAGATAATGCACCATCCCATACTGCCCTCGTAATTCGTGATCATTTCGCCAAAAACTCAACCCATATCGTTCCGCAACCACCGTATTCACCTGATCTGGCGCCGTGCGACTTCTGGCTGTTCACCAAGCTCAAAAGACCGTTCCGGGGACACCGTTTTTATACGATAGAGGAGATTCAAGCCGCAGCGAAGACGGAACTGAAGGCCATCCCGGAAAGTGACTACAACCAGTGTTTCGAAGATTGGAAAATCCATTGGCATAAGTGCATCGGGAGGGGATTACTTTGAAGGGGATGAAATTGGTTTGGAAGAATAAATAGAGAATTTTCAAAATAAATACAATGTCCCCTTATTTTTTGGGCACAGGTATATGTACTTTAGGGTGGATTTAGCCGAAGGGAAAGTACATAACAGAACATTTGAAAAATCCTATGACTACCATAGTAAAACACATTTCTTTAGCAAAATTGGTTTTTATAGTTTCTTTCAATGGTGATACATAGCGACCCTCCAAATTTTCGATATCATTTTTTTAGTACGATTTGTCATTTGGTTCAAAATAGGCCTCTGTTTCGAAGGTCATCTCTTCATTCGACGAACAGTTCTTCGCAGTGAGCATTTTTTTGAGATCTGAGAACAGAAAATGGTCATTAGCGGCCAAATCTGGGGAATGCGATGGATTCGGGAATAGTCGAAGTCTCATTCATGGATTTTTTCCATTATTTTCACTGACTTGTGATATACGAAACCAGCACTTTTTTTTTTTTTTCAAATGCGGTCGTTTTTCAGAGATTTCGTCCTTCGAATGGTCCAATAATGATAAGTAATAAACGCTGTTGATTGATCCTCCTTTATCAAAGTAGTAAAAATTTTTCCATACGTATTCCAAAATATAGAGGCCATAACCTTGCTAGCTGACTGTCGTGTTTTTTCACACTTTGGAGCGGGTCCATCGCGGGCAGTTCACTTGGATGTCTGTCGATTGGACTTCAAATGATAGAACCATGTTTCATCCATCCAAAAACTCGGATCTATTACGCTTGAACACTGCTTCAAATCATCAACTCATCGTTGTTTTTCGTCGGAAGTGAGCTCGCGCGGAACCCACTTTGAGACAGAGAGCTTCCTCATACCCAAATAAACGTGAAAGATGTAATGTATACATTCTCTTGATATCTTCAGAGTGCCTGCTATCTCGAACAGGTTCACTTTCGGTCATTTAAAATTATTTTCTGGACATTTTTGATGTTTTCGTCGATAACAACTTCTTTTCATTGCATACATTAATATCATTGGCCATAACAACCGCGCCGCTAGTTTTGATTTCTCCAGATTGGACAAAGAAGCGAAGCAAAAGAGTCTGCTAGTGAACGAGGGCAAGACGAAGTATCTTCTGTCAGACAGAGTAGATAATGTCATCCATCTTGGAACCAGCATGTCAGCCTCCAAATCCAACGAAGAATAACTCTAGCTAACAGGTACTACTTCGGACTGAGTAGGCAATTGCGAGGTAAAGCCACTCATCATCCCCGTCCTACTATATGTTGAAGAAGCGTCGACGATAACAACATCTGGTGAGGTTAAAGTATGGTTTCGACTTTACCAATCAACAGCTCCATCCAATCACTTAGAAGCGATATAAAAAGGCTGACTTGCAAGTTCTGGGAAAAACAAGCAAGTCAAATTGTCGTATTGCTAACTTAAACAATCCACCCTCAAACAAAAATAAAAATCGGTAAATATTGTCAAAAATATAGTGAAGCTCAAACATACCCACTTTTCATCCGCTTTCATCACGCAATTTGCAGTGGGCAAACCGAACTGTAAGTACGGTATTCGATATGAATGTAAGATATCACAATCAGTACTCATGTGTCTACTTATATCTAGTACATTTAAGAATGAGAGTAAGAGAGCACATTCTGGCGTCTAGTTAATCCAGTTCACTGTACCCATTTTATTTCGCGGCAATTGGTCAACAAATGTTGTAACCAGTTGTTGGTGGACTGTTCTCTTCGGTTGTGGTTGCCTCCATTTCTATGTATCAATGTACAGTGTGTTTCAAAAGTATGTGTCTCAAGAATGAAAAAATAATAATAATAATCAAGGTTGCCACACATTTTTATTTTACGTGATTTTAAATTAAGAAGAAGAAGAAGAAGAAGAAGAAGAAGAAAGTTTCTTCTGTGTTTTTTTTGAAGCACCTAATCTCTATTATAGCTGGTAGATTTTGGTGGTAATATTCTTCGTTCTGATTTCGTACTCAGACACTTCAATGCCGCTCTCAGAAATCAGATATTGGTATGAATTATACTTTCGTAACTCTTTCGGAACTCTCAAGTCTTTAGTATTAGAAAAACATTAGTATATACAGTTTTTTAACTTCGAAGTCGTAGATAATTTCATCTATCTTGGAACCAGCATTAACACCAAGTCTCGTAATTCAGCGCAGAATTAGCAACGGCGAATACCGTAGTCTATAAACGATGAGCTGAAAAAGAAAAAACAACGACATTGACATAGCTCAGAGAATTAAGAGACAGCGGCTCCGCTGACTAGGTCATATCGTTCGAAAGGACAAAAATACTCCAGCTCTGAGAGTATTCGACGCAGTACCCGCCGGAGGAAACAGAGGAAGAGGAAAACCTCCACTCCGTTCGAAACATCAGGTGGAGATGGGCCTGCCTACACTTGGAATCTTCGCCAAACAGCGAAAAGGAAGAACGACTGGCGCGCTGTAGTAAATTGAGCTATTATAGTGGTGTGTACGCCAATAAAAAAAAAGATGATATACCATGTAGTCAAATATGAACATGGAAGTCATGATTCCACCTTACTTCTTATCGCGAGTGGGCTCTAAGAACCCAAACATCGTTCTTATTTGATTAATATGGTGGGCTCTGTGCCAGCTTCTACTAATATTCTCTTTTAAAGACTGTATTTTTTCAAGACTTTATGAGAATTGAGGGATCTTGAACGGATATATATCTTTGAGTCGCATAAACCCAACTTAATCTCGATTCGAAATGTAATATTTTCTGAACATTAAGAGAGATCTAAAGATAGCGTACATACTAGGTAATTAAAGAAATTGAAATCCGTTCCCACGACTGTCGGGTCTACGTAACCGGAACGGACCCGGATTTTTATCCGGTGAAATACTGTCAACTCAGCAGAATTCTCTCGCTACAACAACAAAAAATTGAAGTGATCAATTATAGATCCGAAAGAGCATTATTCTAGACTTACATGTGGTTATTTCAAGAGGCATCCTTAAAAAGTTGATGGAATAACTTTTTTTACAGCCGAAAAGTTTTGTTTTGAGCTTCTATAAAAAATGGATGGAATGTCTTTGAATAGCCCTAAAGATTGTTTTTGGAGATGGAAAAACCTTAAAATATAATTATTGGCTATTTCAAGAAAGTTCGCTGTGTAAAAGGACTCCTAATAGATTGGGATACCAATTTAAGTTTAGAGTCGGAAAATCTCCACAAAATTTCTCAGCTCGTGTTTTCCAAGAAGTCGTCAAATAACGGATTTAATTAAGAAAAAATAAATAAAGTGTGAAATGGCATCTTCGGTCTCGAAAATCCGTCAGCTATGTCTCCAACTTTTTCTGTGTAATTATCATATCTGCTAATGAACTGTGCAAATTGTTCACCAAAAACTTTTTTATGATACCCACTGTACCTGTGTATTCGCAAACTCGTTTATTTGTCAAGTTATGTGACTGGACACTGCCCCTTTTGCCGTTGATATTATTGTTGGTATGTTGCTTTCATTTTGTTAAATTTCATTTCTTTTATTTGTCACAAACGCGAACGCACACACCACAAACTCAGTAAACACACAAAAACATACAAGCACTTAAACTAAACTGAATCTTTATTGCGATCTCTATTTTTAGCCGCGTCTAATAAACAATCAGCTATTTTTAGACCGAAATGCGACCACGAACAACTGACCGAGCGACCAACCAACCAAGCGACCGATCGACCACCCGTTTAATGCCATGGCCCACGGGCAACACGTCGGTGCATTCACATGCACACACAGAGCGTCGGCATGTGACACAAACGAACATCGAGATGCGGTGGACAAACACAATTTGTTAGCTTGCGCTGATATGTATCCGTATTGTGCGACATTGGCATTCTTGTTGCGCTTAAACCAATTCATTCCTATTTTAATGGCGTCAGTGATGCTCAGCCAGCGTTGAGATTCTCTAGAGCTCTACTTTATATTATACTATTAAGAGGGTTTCGGTTTTATCAATTTTATTGTGCATAGTAAAAATAAAAGTATACTTGTATTAAGGTAGAGAAGTCGGGTCGGATCGGTGCTTCCCCCTTCTCGTATGTTCTACTACTGCATAGCAGGACTTCGCGTCAGTTTGGACAGCGCTGAGTTACCATCGTTTCATGCGCTGTCAAAAGTTCCTTTTGGCCTAAGATCGATCTCACGTCCTCAATAAAGCAAGCTTCTCCCTAGTTATGGGTATTCTAACAGGCATTTGCCATATCTGCGTCCATACTGTAAGGTGAACGCCAGCTGCAGTGGTTGTATAGAACAAAACGGGGTGGAATCAGTTCAGCATTTACTTCTTGTTAGTCTCGCGTTTGCGAGATCAAGACTTGAAACACATGCGAGATCAAGCTTTCACATGTCCCACCGAATTGGCGAGAAAAGAAATTAAACGCCTGAGGAAAGTTTTATTGGAAACAAGTCGCTTTGTTAATCTATAAGTTCGAAGTACAGGAGTTTTGTCTTTATGACATCGCGAAAGAGAACTTAGTACCTGGTACCAAGTGCAATATTTGGATCAGCCATTATACTTAACCTCTTCTCCAAAGTAGAGAAGTTATGTGAAGCCTTTAAGGGGGTATTCTACTCTAGAATTTTGAAAAATTCGATTTGTTTTTTTTTTCATATATTTAAAGTTTAGACTTTCAAAAATATGATCTTTGAAGGATTTTTCCAAATTCGACTTATTTTCGGAGATACAGCCGATTTTGTGAGGTGGCGGCCGAATTCGCTAGAATTGTCCCCTAAACTTTAAACGCGTTTTTCTCGAAACTACTTTTTTCCACACGGTACCGGCATTATCTCAAGTTCTATACAACCGATTTACTTGAAATTTTCTGCGAACCTTCTTTATATGATCCTTTATCGTTCCTACCAACATCGTGTCAAATCTTTTGTTTTTAATATTTAAAAAAAATTCAGGAATTTCAAAAAAAACGTAAAAATTATTTTTATTTTCAGGCAGTCGCCATTTTTCAAAAAAAAAAATTTCATGTTCCCGGACTATAACAGCATCCTTACTGATTAAGAATTTCTTTTGATTTTTTTTTTTCAGACCACCAGGAGGGTCAGGATCGATGTCACCAGGATGCGCCATTTTTTTTTTACACCTGTCAATTCATCACACCATCGATAAACACTGGTCCTTGATAGAGCTTCATCGTCAAAAATTGAATTGAGTTAATCCACGTCGAAAATTGTAAGACATAATCACGTGAAAACGTTCCCGGTTTAATTCTATTTCAACTTACTGTGAACAACACAAATAGCGGCCGTATGTCGAAACGTTCTGAGTCAGTGTAATATCGAAAATTTCAAAACTTACGATTGTCATTTACCAAATCCCAAAAAAATAAAAGGCAACCTACGTACCTCAAATACTCCCTGCGAAATTTTAAGACTTTCAAGAAATTTCACTGGAGAAAGATGCCTCACAATATGGTTTGGATCCCTGGATAATTGTGTGGATATTAGAAAATACTTGAAAGTGCTTGTTTTATATGAGTATTATTTTTAGTATGACTCCCAGTGACAGCTTTGGCAAATGTCACATCAAAATAATAATTAGTGTTTAGTATGCGCTTGTCTTTCTGAAGTACACAAAGTGCATTTGGCGAAATTTACGATGTGTGAAATTATTCAACAAAGAAGTTCCATTAAATTTGGTGTGCGGAATCAAATTTCTGTTTGAAAAGGCCTTCGGTGATAATTTTTTGTCACGAGGAAGTTATTTCGATTGGTACAAATTATTTAAAGAGGGTCGAGACGTCGTTGACGTTCAGGATGGCCATCAACATCAACTGATGATCAACACATTAATAAAGAAAAACAAATTAGTGCTTGAGAATCGACGATTAACAGTCAGAAATCTTACTGGCATCGTTGGACCAGTGAAAACAGTGTTACATTAACGTCTACAAAACAATACTCTCATTTCATGAAACGAATTATTACGGGCGATGAGTCTTGGACCTATGATTATGAACCGGAAACAGACGATCAAACGGCCGAATATCATGGAAATGGTGAGACAAAGCCGAAAAGTCACGCAAAACAGTTAAAAGATCAAGGTCCAAATCAAATCATTTTGACAGTTTTCTTCAATTATCGAGGTGCGCTGTACTTCGAATTTCTTCCGACCGCCAAAGGAGTATTATTTGAGTGTTGTGCGTTGTATGCGCGAAGCTATAGTACTGTGCCCAAAAAATAAGGTGACATTGTATTTATTTTGAAAATTCTTTATTTATTCTTCCAAATCAATTTCATCCCCTTTAAAGTAATCCCCTCCCAATGCAATGCACTTATGCCAACGGATTTTCCAATTTTCGAAACACTGGTTGTAGTCACTTTCCGGGATGTCCTTCAGTTCCGTCTTCGCTGCGGCTTGAATCTCCTCTATCGTATAAAAACGGTGTCCACGGAGCGGTCTTTTGAGCTTGGTGAACAGCCAGAAGTCACACGGCGCCAGATCAGGTGAATACGGTGGTTGCATAACGATGGGTTGAGTTTTTGGCGAAATGATCACGAATTACGAGGGCAGTAAGGGATGGTACATTATCGTGGTGTAAAAACCAAGAATTGTCTTTCCACAATTCCGGATTTTAGAGGGATGGCTTTACGCAAACGACGCGTAACGTTCAAATAATATTCTTTGTGGACTGTTTGACCGGTTGGAAGGAATTCATAATGCACAACACCACGATAATCGAAGAAAACAGTCAACATGACCTTGATTTTTGAGCGACTTTGGCGCGATTTTTTTGGTCTCGGCTCTCTTTTGGCACGATATTCGCTCGATTGATCGGTTGTTTCGGGGTCGTAAGCATAGATCCAAGTCTCATCGCCAGTTATAATGCGTTTCATGACACCCTGGTAGTCGGAAAGCATCGTTTCACACACTTCAACGCGACGCCTTTTTTCCAAAAAATTCAATGTTTTCGGTACCAGTCGAGATTTGACGCGCTTGAGGCCCAAAACATCCTTCAAAATGGTATTGGCTGAGCCTTTCGATATGCCAGCTTCATCAGCAAGGTCTCTAATTGTTAATCGACGGTTTTTCAACACCAAATCTTTGATTTGTTGAACGTGAGCTTCGTCGGTTGAGGTTGATGGTCGCCCTGGCCGCTCTTCGTCTTCGACACGTTCACGGCCGGCTTGGAACTCACTATACCACTTGTAAACATTTTTTTTAGACATAGCCTCATCACCAAAGGCTTTCTGCACTATCCTCAACGTATCCGCAGCAGAAAAATGATTCCGTAAACAAAATTTAATGCAAGTTCTTTGCTCAACAAATTTCGACATCGCAAAAAACAAAAACTCACTTTTAGCAGCTCACAAAACGACACGTATCTCAAACACTAATGAATATTTTGACATGAAATTTGACATAATTGTGACTGACAGTACTACCAACCTAAAAAAAAATAATTCTCCAACTCCTTTGACGCACGCAGTTTAAATTCAAATGTCACCTTATTTTTAGGGCAAAGTTCTAGGTTTTTCCACCACGATAATGCACCGCCCGCTTCAGGGAAACCGATTTCAGTCAATTGAAGACCTTAAACGTGAATCGCTAAGCGCATTGAAGGCAATTCCAGAAATTGACTTTAACAACTGTTTCGAGTATTGGGAAAAACGTTAGCACAAGTGAATTGAGGCCAAGGGGGGTTACAGAGATTTTGAAGAAAAATTAAGAATTTTAAAATTGTGAAAAAATTTTTACTATTTTTTGCTCATAGTGATATATTTATATGTATAAAATGAAATATTCGACTATTTTAAATATTTTACATTTTATATAATTAATTTAATTTGCATATGTTAAAAAGTGAGCGCATATTTTGTGCGCTTTCTACACCGTGAATAGCTATTACACGCCTAATCATGGAATTATGAGGTACTAAACCGGTTTCTATGGCCCTATTACAAGCTGAAATAAAATAAAATACTTTTATTAACACAAAAAAAAACAAAGAGTAGAAGCAGAGAGAGCAGAAAGCTCAAAAAAAAAATTAAAAGTAGACAAAAGTAAAGGCAAAGCAATTAAACATAAATAAAAAAGTACGCTATTTGAGAAAATTTTCTGCACGCTTTTCGCCAATACAGCACTTTTCCCACTGTCCGTATCGAGGCTACTACACTTTTATGGCGTACTTTTACATACATAATTAAGCTGGATAACGGTCATGCCGCTGTTAAATGGTTAAGGTACGCTCTTTGTTGATTATACCAAACTGCGAGCAGCACGACCACGATCGCCCGGTGCGATGAAAGTTAAGCCTTCACCTTGAACTCGAAGCAGCGCTGCGGAATTTTGCTAGCGAATGGCAATGAAGTGCTCATAAAATGGAGTTGCGGTAAGTTAAGCGCTGTGATTATAGCCCTGCCAACGGACAGCATGAAAATAGACTTACACACTTACATACATATATACATATGTACATACGTAGAAATACATAAATGCCTGCATGGTTGGTAGGTGTATAGTAGATGCCAACGCATCAGACTTCGGTGAGCGCTACCTGTTGCAATAAATTTTTAAAACAATGTTCTAAAAACAACAATAAAAACAAAAAAAAAAAACAAGTACAAAACGTCAACTTTGGCTGCATCGCAGTGATAGCATCCTTCACAAAAATTATATAAAAAGATCTTTTACTTGATTTTGAGCGGTCAGTTTGTATAACAGCTATATGCTATAGGTATTCGATCCGAACAATATATTCGAAAATTGCAGCTTTGCCTTGCAATAGCCTGTGCCAAATTTGGTGAAGATATCTTAACAAATAAAGGTATTTTCCTACAAGAACTTGATGAGAATTGGTCAGTTTGCATGACAGCTATATGCTACAGTGGTCCGATATGAACAATTTCTTCGGAGAATATACGGTTGCTTTAGAAAACAGTTTATGCCAAATTTCGTGAAAATATCTTTTTAAATAAAAAACTTTTCCAAACAAAAACTTCATTTTGGGCGGTCAGTTTGTATGGCAACTATATGCTATAGTAATGCAATGTCGGCGATTCCACCAAATAAGCAGCTTCATGGGTAAAAAAGCATGCATGCAAAATTTCAACACGATAACTCAAGAACCGAGGCCTAGTTGGCGTATATCCACGACGTTTCCTACTGGTTGTTGCAAACTTCGTAGCAAACTTAATATACCCTGTTCGGCGTATAATAAAAGAACTAAACAGGGAATATGAGAATAAAGTGGAATGCAAAGTATCCACATGCACAAATACGCACAAAACCCTGCAGTGGCCACTGGCGAGCGCCGAAGCGCAGTGGTCCGTCCATGGAACTGGCCAAACTTGAAACAAACTAAAAAAAAAAATAATAATAATGGCAATCAAAGCCAGTAATGAAAGTCTAAAAATAGTTCAAACGATTATAAATAAAAACTGCAACAAAAACAACAACAACAAAGCTAAGCGGCAACGAAGGAACTCCACACACACGAAGCTTATAGATCGATTGCAGAAGCTACATGCAAGTAAAAATAAAGCAGCGGGAGAGCTTGGATGGCGTAGCAACACAAGAAGAAGAGGAAGAAACTTGGATAAACATGGGCGACAACAACAACAATGCGAGCAACAGCTACGAAATACCCGAAGCAGCAAGGAAATGCATAAAATGGCTAAAGTATGTACACACACACACACAAACACATAAGCAAGTCTGTATATAAGAGTGCGTGTATGTGTGTGCAATGCAACTGGCGACATCCAGCGGCGACCTTGATAAGCATAAGGCAAAGGCGGCAGCTAAAGTGGTGCGTGCTGGTGGAAAGCTAACAATTACGAACGTTGTTGTGCTTATTGTTGTTGCTGTAGCGCACGTAACGACGACTGCGTTGCTGTCGTTGGCATTGGCAATAACACACGAGAATGGCAACAACAATACATAACATTAGTAACCATGACAGCAGCTGAAGGGCCGAGTAGGAATACGAGTACATACATACATTCAGATATGTGTATATGTATACCATTTTTTGTACATATTTACATATATACATATGCGTGTAAATAATGTAACAATTTGCAGCTAATACAAAAACGTCTGTTGGGGTGGCAGGAGCGCTCAGCTCTCTGCTTACCAACCGCTCTCTGCACTAGTTACGCTCTGAAAATTTCGAAGTTCACAAATCGGAGAAGAGCGTTTACAATACGCGTTAGGGTACCACGACGAATTGCATCGTGACGTAACGGAATGTCATCATAGGCAACTGAAGACGCTTTAACGAGAAATTGTCACCTCAACCGCTGCTCGGGAGGGATCGAAGCGAGACTAAATACTGCAATCTGAGATCTTTTAATTGATCCCAAAAATAAAAGAATTTCACTCCCGAAAAATTCATTGTAATAGAAAAAAACTATTTTTCGGATCCGCGTTCTATAATATGAAAATAATAATTGTATAAAATAACTCTACTAGAGGTATAATGACTCCTAGATTTTTTCAGCACAAAATCTGAAAAAGTTTGCTAAGCTAAAGATGAAAATTCCAAGCATCGAACCTCATGAAATAATTTTCCACTAAGTTAGAAGCATTTAAGGCGTAGATACGACTGCGACAACTTTTAGTATTGCTTTCAAAGAGGGCCATAATTTATGTCCTCATGAACTCGTCTAACTTCTACTCCAAAATTTGCCAACGCCGTACATGACAGCTATAACCGCATAAAAAGTGTCTACGTCAATAAAGAAGAAGTACATTGATGAGAGATTTATAAATTTAACTGAAACAGACCCTAATTTATAACCGAACAGTGAGTTTCACCTCAGTAACAATCCTCAAAATTATTTGAGCAACATTTTACGGCATAAAAACAAAAATGTTCACTTAAGAATATAGAATAATTTTTATCTAATCGGTCCAAACTATGAGTTACGCCCTAACAATATATTGGATAACCGATTAGGCACTGTATTCAGTGATGAGAAAAATTTCCAAACACAAAAAATATTGTCAGCAACTTGGAGTTTATGGCTTCCAGTGATGCTTTAAAGTGCGTTCAGGGCTGGTCGAAGAGTGCCTAACCTCGCTATCAATAGCATCGAGTGTCTTTGTGATAAGACTGGTGCGGGTGCCAGACCACAGCGGAATCGCAAGGAAACTGTAAGCTGATGAGATAGCAAGGAAAAGCATCCTAGAGCTGCTATCGGTAGAATGGGAGCGGATTGGTGCTCTCGTATCCTCTTGTAGTCTACTGCTTAACAGCTGGGCTTCTCGGACGCCTGGTCAACGCTGGGACACAATCGATACAAGCGCTGTCGCAAAAGCCTTTTGACCTAAGATCAATGCCAAAAGATCTAGTGATCTCTTTGCCCTCAGTAAGGCTAGTCTCTCCCTAGTTGTGAGGCTTTTAACGGGTCGTTGTCTTATTGGTGTCCACACAGTGTAGCTGGGAATCCTACCAGACATCACCTGTAGAAGCTGTATGAAAGAAGATGAGGTGGAAACAACTCAACACTTCCTTCTTGACCGCGTAGGAGAGGTCAAGACTTGAGCACTTAGGTGTGGATAGCTTCGAACATCCCACCAAGCTGGCAAGAATGGAAATTAAAGACCTGTGCAAATTAATATTGGTTATAATTCGAACACAGAAGTTCTTCTTTTCAAAGCATCACTACCGACTACATAAAGTGGTCCACGTGCGATATTTGATCAGCATCTTACCTAAGATATAAGCCTTAAGTTGGGTTCCAACTATATGTAGAGTTAGATCGAAAGTTCTTCATCTAACAAAAGAATACTCGGGAGTTCAAGGCTAGCGAGAACCAACTGAAAAGGAAATACGCTTTTCCACAATACCACTTAGGTGTTGCTTCAGAGAGATTGAAAAGCACAATATTTCGAAAGTCTCCCTTTCTCCCTTTGGTGACCTTTTCCTTTGGGGCTATGTAAAGTCTAAAGTCTATGCGGACAATCCTGCATCGAATCAGGTTTGGATCAAAGCATTACGTGTATCGCCAGTTAACAGTTGAAATGCTCGAAAGAGTCATCGAAAATTAGACACATCGGATGGACCTTTTGAGACGTCGTCGGCTACGTCTCATCTAATCTTCAAACTATAAGTCCAAGGAATGTTCCTTCGTATGATAATAAACATTCCCCATTAAATTTGAAGTTTCTGTTTTTCTCTTTAAAAAAGTAGGGAACCTCGAATGGATCACCCTTTATGATGAAATAAAAAATACGCGATATTTGCCTTGAGATGGCCTTCAAAACTCTCTTTTCTTCAAGAGAAATTTTCAGCACATCCGCTTTCAATAATTTCTAACTTTTAATTCGTCTCAAACTGCTCTACAGTACAGAATTCAACTCGTCTACAAAAGTCAAACTCAAGTGGAGCAATTAAATGGAATTATACTCTTACTTGCCGATAGAGAGCTATATCACAAGCTCGAGTGTTTACATTCTTAAAACAGTTCCGAATTAACCATATTAACTAATAAAAGGTGAAGGTATGTCACTCGAAAAAATCAACAAGTGGTTTTGCTAGTGTGGGGAATTTGTGGTTTATTGTGAGAGAGAGAGCGCGCGTGGATTTTCGAAAAGCTGTGTTAACTAAACTCTTGAGAGCACGTGTCACTTACGGCTGTCAAATATGCGAAATGGTGAATAAAGCAAAAAAAAAATATTATTTTCATGAACCAACCCCCGCCGTGCAATTTTTTCAGCAAAGTTTGTTTGTTTCGCTCACACTTGCTCTTTGCTCTCTACAAATTTCATGCTCCGCAATGAATTTCAGGAAACTGCTGTGGTAATTTTAAAGGTGTAAATATGTCAAAGCCAGTATGTGTGTATTGTTGCGTTAGCTTTTGGCGTCCACTTCTGCGCTCCACTCGCCACAATGAGTGACCTGCAACAATATTGTGGGAGAGCGATGACTGACTGGCTGACGAACTGTGACTGGCCTAGGGCAGTTAACACTCCGTGCAGAGAGAGAATTTACAAACACTTTATTATTATAATTTGCAAAAGTTGTTGTTGCTAGCTTGCGTGACGCATAACTGAGTGTGTCTAGAACACTTTCGTTAGGCTCATTTAACGCTATGGAATTTTTGATTGTTTTGTATTACTCTCTCGCTTTATCATACTTTTTTTATTACTTTATGTGCACTTTCGTCGACTCATTAAACTATTTAAGAGCACTTTGTTACGCTGCGCTTATTTTGAATAGAAATTAAACACACTTCGACCGCAAAATAATGAGCGTATCGGTTACAAGCGGCTGGGTGCAAGAGGCGGGGAATCAAAACGACGACTGTGTGATTATAATTTATTGCATTTGGTATGTTTAAGGAAAAAAGCTATTTCAGGTTAGGTAAGAGACTAAAATACCTAAAATCTTATAGCTTAATATGTCCAGTTGAACTGGTGGGGATCATCTAAGCAGATTTTTGATGAGTTCAAGACGTTTTATGGAGTCATTATGATACAACGATACGAGTTTTTCTGATTTCGCAGAGAACTGTCCTTAGCAGTAGAAGTGTGCCAACTGCATAAGCTAACCTAACTTATATCAAATTGGTGATCTCAGCTCCCAAAATCGGTATTATAAGATCGAATTTTCATAAAAAGTTAGGAATATGAAGTAGATCCTAGAGATTAACATGATTGATTGATGTCAAATTTACAATAAAACCTCCTTCTCTTTTTTAGCAGTTTAGCTCTTTCTAAAGCTGATAAAACATTGACAAAGGTTGATCACTTTTAGTACATTCCGATTGATCTTTATCCTTCTCTTTTTTGGCAGTTTGACCTTAATAAAGACAAGATCTTGCTCTTTCCAAAGCTGATAAAACATTTACTAACAAAGGTTGATCACTTTTAGTACATTCCAATTGATCTTTATCTGGCCTTGAGCTCTGATTAAACTGTCGTTAAACTCATAACAACTTCTTCGAACTACCACTGAATGTTAACATCCACTTGAATTCATCGAAAAGGATGGAGTATTTGAAAAGATTAATTGTCGATGATTCGACCTTATCTGATCTTGAGCTCTGACTAAATTGTCGTTAAACTCATAACAACTCTTCAACTACTTCCAACTTCTTAAAACTCACCCCATTGAGTGTTAGCCCAGATCCATCGAAAAGAATGGAGATTAGAAGAGATAAATTGTCGATGAATCGGCCTTATCTGATCTTGAGCTCTGATGAAACTGTCTTTAAACTCATAACAACTCTTCAACTACTTCGAACTCCCCAAAAGTTACCGCAACATTTAATCTTAACAACCATTCGGATCCGTAGAAATGGACGAGGATAAGAAAATATTAATAGCCAATGACTTGAATGCATCGATATAAAGGTATTCATCCGAAAAGTACAAGTATCACGCAATTTCATGGTCTATACTTTGGGGCAGAGAGACTCACCTACTCGTATGAACCCAATAATCCTCTTCCTTGAAGTGATCACAATGTTAAGACTCTAGTCTACAGATACTTATTGGCTTAGCCAGCACACAAACTTCCATTCATTAATCTTATTTCTTGGATTTTTTGTTAAATTCTAGTATGAAGAGCTTATTTACAGTTTTTAAAAACTGTTTTAATGATTTAATTCCAATCAAAGTGCTTCTAAAGTGAATATTTGAAGATTAAAACTCGCCATCTAAGGTTAAATATGAAGACATATTAATTTATACTACACCGAAGCCATAATACCCTTCAGAGTTTCATTTGAAAATTTCAGAACGATATCTCCAAAACTGAGGGACTATACAGGCGGACACACAGATGAAAATGGACTCAATTCGTCAAGTTGATCATTTATATGTACACTATTTAGGGTCTTCAAAGTTTTCTTCGGAGTTTCACAAACTTTTTTTCTGTTCAACAGGGCAACCCTCTTCTCAACAATATTTAACAAACAGTTTTAGTGAAAATATGAGTAATATAAATAGTTGCGACACTATTTATGTTATCACATAAAACATGAATAGTCATTTCCACCATATATACTTAACCATACATATACATAGACAATGTGGAGAAATGAGACCTGTGGGAAAATAAGTAGCTGGATCGCTTTACAAATTTTTCATGTTTGTCTATGTTTTAAATCAATGTATGCATCATTTCTATGTGTCTTGTTTGGTATGGAGTGTCAGGTAAACATTTTTATGTAAAGGGTGATCCATTTCGAGGTTCTTTAAATTTCATATTTAATGGAGAATGTTTGTTATCATTCGAAAGAATAATCTTTGACCGCGACTACGATGTGAGATGGTCCATCAGTTGAGTCAAATTTTCGATGGCTCATTCCAGTCTTTTGATTGGTAACTGGTGAATGACACACGCGCTGTTTTGCTCCAAGGCCTGAATCGAAGCGGAAATGTCCGCACAGACTTTACAAATCCCCACAGGAAAAAGTCTCACAGTGGCCGGCTGATTGGCCACCAAGATCGTGAAACTATCACCGAAGAGTTCTCTCAATAAATCCATTGATCGATGCGATATTGGGAAAGAGGCGCATCAAATAGTCAGTTATCATGGCGCGATAACGGTGGCCATTGACGGTTACATTCTCATAGGCATCGTTTTTGAAGAAATATGAACCAATGATTCCACCGACCCACAAACCGCACCAAGCCGTTGTTTTTTCTAGATTAAATTACAGCTCTTGGATAACTTCAGGTTGCTATTCGTCCCAAATACGACAATTTTGCTTGTTTACATACCCACTGAGCTAGAAATGGGCCTCATAACTGAACAAAATTTGACTCGAAAACGTCGGATCTTCTTGGAACTTTTCAAGAGCCCATAGAACGAAGCAATGCCGTTTGGGATGGACGAGCTTTGTATGCTTTGAATTTAATATCTCGCCGTAAAATGCGCGACGTCGTTCCATACGTCAATCCGAGTTGCTGCGAACAGCGCCGAATCGACCTTCCACGGTCTTCGTGTACACTCTCAGCTACGGCTGCTATATTTTCTTCACAGCGTGGTCTATTCGGTCGAATATTATCCAGTAATGAATAGTGGGTCTCAAAATGGGTGATTGTGAATAACATTACAGCTTGACAAGACTCACGTGTGAACTATCAAAAAAAAGTATATTGGAAAAAAAACACCTCGTCTTGGATCACCCGTTTTTTACATAAGTATTACAAATATGGATTAAAACAGCAATAGCTCAAACTGTAGTTATGCGTGTTTAAACCGGATATATGTATATAGCTACATACATATATATATACATATGTAATAAGTAATAAACAAATTTTGTAAAATTAGAGCTCTGTGTTAATTGATCATGTTGAGATTGATTGGTAAGAGGAGATTTGATTCAAACAGATCTAATATCTTACATACAGGAAACACTTCGAACGAAAATACAGTTAAGCTTAGATAACTTATAAAAAGTTATATAATGATTTCTACAATTTGGACGTACCAACTTATCTTTTATCTAATAAATAATGTAACCTATTTGACTACAGACACACTCACTTATTATCCTCGATTATTTATCCCGTTAGAACCAGATGCGATTCCCAAAACTGCCACTTGTCTGTCTACCGAGCCAGAACAGGAAAAACGGAAGTAACTAAAAACGATACAAGCAATGAAATTCCCAATTTCATGATAGATGATCACATGCAAACCGGATGGGCATACGTAAAGATGATAAATGCAGAAAGTGCCAGTCATGAGAGAGACTCTGAAATACCTCATTATCTAGAACTCGGCCTAGATATCTAGGAACTTCGCAGTTCAAGGGACTAGATAAAGCATCAAAGTCAGATGTCAAATCGCACTTACGGCTCGCAACAAGCGTTGTCGTCCTGTATGATAAATAATTCAGCTCATATTAAACTGCACCTCCTTCTGACATTACTAAGAACCACTAAGTCTATGTATGTACTAATTATCTCGAGATCTCACAGACTTGTTGGTGTAAACATGTACGATATAAAATAAGGTAGATTTCGGATCGCCGTCCTTAAAAGTACGTTCACTTCTTGGTGACTTCAATAAGAAAAGAAATTCGGGAGACCTAAAACGGCCCCTCTGATTATTTTGAAACCATCGCAGAACGATTGTTGATATTCCGAATTAATCCTACTATACAGAATATTAAAGTATTATACTCGGTTTTTGTGGAAAGAAAAGCAGAGAAAACATTAACCTTCTTCTTCTTCCGCTTCGCGAACAACAGTATAATTTTGAGGCATACTTTACAAAAAGTCGCGCTTTATTTTAGCGTACGTAGGTGCCTTTCATATTTCGGGATTTGGCAACACTAGTATTGCAGTCTGGCAACTCACAACTTTATCTCAAAGTTTGACATTTTTGATATTATACATACTCAGAACATTTTGACGTTTGTAATGTTTACAGTAACTTAAAATATTCTTCCCGACCAAAAAATGGAATTAAATCTCGAACATTTTCGCGCGATTATTTTTAACAATTTTCAAGGTGGATTCACTAATTAACAGTGCCCAGATGAACTTAATTCAATTTTTGACGATAAAAAATCCATGAAGGACCAGTGTTTATCGATGACAGGTTGAATTCCATCGAAGTCGTACCCCACTCCACCGACCACCACTCCAAGACGAACTACGAGAAGGTCGTTCAAAATCAGTTCTTGTAATAACGGAATATATTGTTGCAGTGCGTAAACTGATGTTGCAAAATCGTCATGTGTCCTATCGTTAGACTGAGACAACTATGGGTATTAGTGGAACTAGCATACATTCAATAATGCACTCTTTCAAATTCTGCGCCCAAGGAAATTGAAAATTAAAAAATTAGCTTATGTGCCAACAAGTACAGACACGAAGGATATTTAAACGATCTCCTATTTCAGTAATAAGTAAACCCCATTGTATATGTATTACTTAAGAAACGCCTAAAGTGCCATAAAAGCTAATAAATTCCACTTCTGGTCTTCGCCGGCGCAACTACAATGCACTTTCCGGGCACTTTAAGCGCTTATAATGTGCCACAGATTTGCTCAGCGCAAAATGAAATTAAGCTCACCGGCTGATGGCGGTTCGAAACCGACGCCAACCTGTGAGCGCCGAATCAGTAAAGGTCACAATGTAGACAGCGCTTACAATTGGTCTGCTCATTTAATAGTGTGGTGCAGCAGAACCGATATATGTATGTACATATATATAAAAGAATTTATATGTATATACATATGTATATATGCATGTGTGTGTATGTTTATGTGACCGCGCTGTTGGGGAAAGTCTCCTCAATTTTCTGCTTTGTCCGAGCATATTTGCTCATCATTTCTATGCCGGCGCTGCCGCTTTGCTCACACGCTGCCTCAATGAACGCGTTCGGCCAATACGCTCGAGGGCGAAAATGCAAACATTTAAATTATCTCGCTTTGAATTATTTTTCTACGCTCAGTTTCGCATTCGATAACCGATCCACACCGGTTTGCGCTACTTTATTAGTTGCTAGAGCATCCTCTGCTAGGCACCTGTGAGTGTGCGTTGTACGAAAAACGATACTAAAGTGGATAAATAACATATCGGCTTGTATAAACATGGATCGAAACACTTATACATACAAACACACATACATGCATATGCATATTAATACATGAAAATCTAGTCAGATTTATCGACTGAGATATCAGCAAATAATCGTTACTTCTTGCGTTTTCATTCACAACTGTTTAAACTGTTATATATTTATGTATGTTTGTATGGTTAATAATATATTTATATACATACGCATATATTCTCACATTTACATATACATATATTCATTACATATCTGCAACCTGCAGCAATCATTACAACGTAAGCAGCTAAATGGCAGATTCACGTGCTGCCAAGCGTAAGCCAACAACAAAAGCAAGTAAATATACATTTATACATATATACATAGGTATACACTTACATACATAAATGTACATGCATGCGAGCGCAGCACCTCTTCGTCCATGACATTCAATCTTCATAACATCAAGTCGACATTTAAAAGCTCAACACTGTGACCGGTTCGGAAAGCAAGTGGCTCACACTGCAGGGTGTTTGAACTATGACAAGGTCACTCAAAGCGTCATTATGAACTGCACGCATACACACACCTACCCATGCATACACATATGTGTTTATTTATAATATTAATTTACTATTTCTAGCTAGAAAATATTTATTTATTGAATTGTGTTTATGCATTTTGCCAACAAGTCGCGTTTTGGCTTAAAACTCGTACTGTGTTTGGTGTGAGTGCATAGCACAAAGAGTTAACAGGAGGAAGAGTTATGGTTCATAAATATACTATAATTTAAAATGTGTCAATAACGCGTACCTTGGATAATTAAGTAAACAATTGAAAGTTTTTAACGAAATTGGAAAAAACAAACATGAAAAAAGACAAAAAAAATTAATAAGAAAAGTTGTTCACCTAAATACAAATTGAACTCGGAATTGAGATATAAAAATAGTGTCAAAATTCAAAAGCGAAAAATATGAAATGAAGTTAATAATTTTGAAAAAGTAATAGATAAAAATAATAGATAGGTAAAAAAATTTAAAGTCGATTGCAGCAAAGCTTGACTTCTAAATAAAAAAGTTTGCATACAACAATTGAATTTTTAGCGAGCAGTTTGTAGCAAGTCAATTGAAAAATCCCCGGCCTACCATAGTAACCCACATTATTTTGGCAAAATACGTTTTTATACCCTGAACAGGGAATATTAAGTTTGTCACGAAGTTTGTAACAGTATATATTAATAATCAGTATGTCGAGCTGAGTCGATTTAGCCATGTCCGTTTGTCTGTATATATACGAACTAGTCCCTCAGTTTTTAAGATATCATTTTGAAATTTTGCAAACGTCATTTTCTCTTCAAGAAGCTGCTCATTTGTCAGAATGGCCGATATCGGACCACTATAACATATAGCTGCCATACAAACTGAACGATCGGAATCAAGTTCTTGTATGGACAACTTTCACATTTGAAATTTGGTAGAGATTATTTTCTAACACAACAGAGTAATCTCCGAAGAAATTGTTCAGATCGGTTAACTATAGCATATAGCTGACATACAAACTGAACGATCGGAATCAAGTTCTCATATGGACAACTTTCGCATTTGACCAGATATATTCACGAAATTTGGTATAGATTATTTTTTAAGCCAACAATATAATCTTCAAAAAAATTGTTCAGAACGGATTATTATAGCTTATAGCTTCCAAACTGAACGCATAGTTACTAACAGAAATGCACCTGTGAAGGGTATTTAGCTTCGGTGCAACTGAAGTTAACGTTTTTTCTTGTTTTTAGTACGATTTGTCTTTTGCTTCAAAATGGGCCTCAGTTGCGGTGGTCATCTCTTCATTCGACGGGAATTTCGTCCCAGCGAGCATTATTTTGAACTGATCTGAGAACACGAAATAGTCGGTTCGGAGAATACAGTGGATGCGAAAGCAATTCGAAACTCAACACATGGATTTTTGCGATCGTTTTCACTGACTTGTGACGCAGTGCATTGTCTTGGTGAAATTGCCGCCTTTGAAAAAAATAACAAATATTTTTTTCAAATGCGGCAATTTTTTGGCGATTTCGTTCTTCAAATGGTCCAATAACACTATGTAATTGTCGCTGTTGATTTTCCTTCCTTTTTTAAGGGGGTATTCTACTCTAGAATTTTGAAAAATTCGATTTTTTTTTCATATATTTAAAGTTTAGACTTTTAAAAATATGACCTTGGAAGGATTTTTCAAAATTCGACTTATTTTCGAAGATACAGCCGATTTTATAAGGTGGCGTCCGTGTTCACTAGAATTGTCTCCTAAACTTTAAACGCGTTTTTCTCGAAACTACTTTTTTCCACACGGTACCGGCATTATCTCAAGTTCTATACAACCGATTTACTTGAAATTTTGTGTGAACATTCTTTATATAATCCTTTATCGTTCCTACCAACATGGTGTCAAAATTTTTGTTTTTAATATTTAAAAAAAATTCAGGAATTTCAAAAAAAACGTAAAAAATTATTTTTATTTTCAGGCAGTCGCCATTTTTCAACAAAAAAAAAAAAAAAAAAAATTCGTGTTCCGGACTATAACAGCATCCTTACTGATTAAGAATTTCTTTTGATTTTTTTTTTTTTTCAGACCACCAGGAGAGTCAGGGTCAATGTCAGCAGGATGCGCCATTTTTTTACACCTGTCTCTCATAGAATCCCATACATAAAAAATATATTATTTCCATACTAATCTTGGCTTTATAACGAAATGCAACGAACTCTTCGAGACCTTCGTATGATTGTGCCGCTCTAATAAGTTCACTGACTTGTTGTAGCATTCAGTGCGTCTCTCTTACTTCAACATCGGAAATGAACTTCTATAAAATACCGTTTTTTAATTTCAAATAAAAATCTAGCAACATAGTTTAGCAGCTGAGTAATTAAAAGTGTATTAAATTGTTGATAGTAAAATTTATAATTAATTGTACATTCTTTCCTTTTTTAGTTTTGTTTATTTCTCTATTTCTGTCTACAAAATTTTTTTATTATTTATTAATTTATTTATTAATCATATTTTGTATTATTTTTAACAATTTAAATATTTTTTTGTTTATTTTTTCATCAAGAATCCACGATCCTCGACGTGCGAGAGTCCATTCTTTTCACAAATGCGGACCAAGCATTGAAGGTAAGCTCGCATACATACGCACATACATACATATGTATCATACATATACAAACTTATTTACTGATGAATTTCGACTGCGACATAGAACAATTCAACGAAAAAAAAAATATTGTAAATATAAAACGTTTGTCAGACACACCTCCACCCATATCCACCATACTGTACACTGTACATTGTACGTATGTTTGCACAAAAATAATGTATTTGCCCCTCTTCGCACCGTTTCCGGGAAAATCCGCAGCATTGTGGTCGATGGTCTCGAGAATTCCTACAAAAAGCGAAGATTTTACTACGAAGAAGAGGACTGCCCACAAATGATCATCGAAAACTCATTTGTGAACTGTAATCCCACCTGATCAATCAGTTCGAAATAGTTTCCGCCAAAAGGAGGTTTCTCGTTGAAAAGAGGGGACTTTATCAAGTTTTTATGATACCTTAAAGCTCATTTGCGAGCAGTGGGACGTTTGAAATCCAATATTTACTCCAGTTTGTCCCACAAAAATGGATTTTGCGACTGATCTCCCTGGGCGGAAACATGGTATTGTGAAACTTAGGGTATTTGTAAAATATACTATATTTGAAAAGACAAGAGAAATATGTAAATTCCGAAATTTTAACTTTTAAGACAAAACTTAACCCTTTCAAACCGAAAAGCAATCAGTAGAGCAAAATCACAAAATTAAAACCCCACTTTCTTCAGAAGGACCTATGGGGATGAAACAGACACGTCCCATCAGCAAACACTAAGCAGGACATATTCTTCTTCTTCTTTATTGGCGTATTCCAGTCGTTCTTTCTGATCTTTGCAACGGAGTAGATTTCTTCCTCTTCCTCTGCTTCCCTCGGCCTGCGTCGAATACTGTGAAGTTTTCATCCATTCGGACGACATGAGGAACGTATCTTTGGGACAACGGTCGATTAATTCAGTCGAAATGTTCGAACAAGTCATCGAAAATTGGACTCAAACGATAAACCATTCGGATCCAATACGTCCGAAAGGGTTAATATTGAGCCTTGACAGGGAGAGTTATTGTTTTAAGAACCCTGCAGTAAACCCTGAGTAAGCGGAAGGCAAAAAAGTATATGGTCCAAGGTACAAAAATAAGCTTAGAACCAGCAAAGAATTCTTTAAATATAAGCATTTAACTGGGAATTGACTGACTGCGATGAATACTTTAAAGAAACTTCTATTTTCAATTTTCTGGAAAACAGTGAAGGACTTCAAACTCATATTTAGTTTGTGTTTTTAGACGAGTGGTTTTCAATGAGACAATACTTTTTTTGGGGAATGATCTTTTTGACAGTTGTTACCGGATTTATACTCAGTTTGGTTTGGCATTTCATAATGAATAGACTTACTCCAGAACAACATTTGCAATATGGGCAAATATGCCGACATAATCTCCCAGGAGAGTCGATAATTTGAAGACCCGAATGTATTCATCCGCCATCGCGCGCGGCATTTGCAGAAAATTGAAGCTGAACGACCACCAAGCGCGTCACACATTCGATGAATGGCCCTTTGCCTATTTTTAAAAGATACCTTTCTTCGGCGATGAAGCTTATATTTGGTCGAAATATGATAATTGACAAGCCGTTGGTCCACAATTCTTCAAAAATGAGGCCAAAAATTAGTCAATGGAGAATGTTATAGGACCATGATTAATGAGTTTTTCGTATCTGACCTGGAGGAAATTGGTGTGGATGACCTTTGGTTCCAACAAAACGGCGCTGCATGCCATAATAGCCATCGAGCAAGTATTTTATTAAAGGAAATTTTTGGTTTTGGTTATCTCGCGTCGTGACCTGCAAGATCATTCGATTGACTATGTTTGGTGGAGGTATGTGAAGTCGTTTATCTATGCAAATAAAGAGATAAGCCAGAGATGACTGACGTCTTGGAACATAATATTTGACGCGTTCTTATCTGACATATGGACTCAATCACTGCAAAAAGTGGTCGAAAGTTGGACCACCCGTCGAAAGTTTTTTTGAGTCCATCGCGGTGATCACTTGCCCGAAATTTGCTATAGAAATTAATTCGCGAAAAAGACGGGCACAGAAGTGGATTTCATGAATAAAATTGGTATAAAAGCCTTTTCTTACGGTAATCACGGTATTCCTTCCCTAGAAACGGCCGCCCTCTTTTTGCTTCTTTTGCTTCGAGATCAAAGCCAATGTATTTAGTGCTTCACATTTCGATTTATGCCACGCAGAACTGGAAGTTCTACTACAAGTAAACATACATACAGATATCTATAGAAATAACTTTGTAAAAGCTGTTGGATACTTGATTGTTGGCGCACCAATTCACCTGCCGCTCCAGCCTAGATGCGCACAAGTGATTTAGAAACTGGCTTAAACGTGCATAAAATTGTTAAATCAGCACACAACAACCACTTACAGACCAACAACATGCAACAAATAACAAGAAACCAAGAAACAACAAAAATATATAGTCGTCACAGCGATCACTAGCAACAACAATGACAATACAGAAATGTCAATACGCCTCGTACTCGCACTCATACTCATATTCGTACTCGTTTAACTGAAAAACGAAATAAAAATCAGTTTAATGACGGCAGCGTCAGCAATAAAGCAATAACAAATACAACAAACTATAAAAAATACGAGTAATAAAGTTGACAACAAGTGGTCTTGTTGGCGTTAGCCGCCGCAAACAGCTACTTGAGCACTTAGCACAGCGGCGAGAGAGCCAGTGAAGTGCCGTAGACGCGCATGCGCAGAACCCATAATACGAAAACATTGCCAATTGACAATAAAATGACGGCAGTGATGCTGATGATAATGATGGTGCTACTTTTGCTAGTGGAGAAGCGATGTTGTGGAGGCTGATGAGAGCTAGCGGTGGCACAGCATAGCTGCAATCGCCTAGAAAGGTGCAAGTAGCAAGCAGGAGATTTATAACAAACGAGTGCATAAAAGTGGACTTTGGATAGCCAGTATGTGGATGGTACATAGGTAGGGTAGGCACATACATACAAATAAACATGGATAAGCCACTTGCAGTTTAAATGAAAAAGCATTTCAGCCATTGTAGAAATGTCCTGATATCGTCTGCGAAGCCGTCAACTTACTTTGTAAGAGTGGATAAAGTTGTTGAATGTGAAAAAATATTGAAATGAAGTTGGGGGTTTAGTGGATTTGTATTGAAGATCGAGTATGGGAACAAGGTTTTGAAACAATTTCCTTTTTCCTTGAGTATTTATGCTTTAGAACTTTTTCTAATCGAAAAATATGTAGTACAGTTGAGTACTTTCAAAATATACATTAGGGTGGGTAAGAAAAAACTACAAAATCCACAAAACGAAATATTTTTTTAAGTAGTTGGAAGCGAGATACACATCTTTCTCTCTGATAATACAAAAGTATAAAAAGAATTACATTAGGATGGATAAAAAACGCTAAAATCCCTAAAATCTCCAATCTTTTCTTCATTTTCTCAAGTAGTTGGAAACGAGATATACATCTTTCTCTCTGATAATACAAAAGTATAAAATTGCATTACAGTAGATAAAAAACACTAAAATCCACAATTTTTTATATTTTTTCAAGTAGTTGAAATCGAGATATATGTAAATCTTTCTATCTGAAAATAAAAAAAATATCAAACCGTTAGGCGAAGGACTTTACCGTTACAATTAAGAGCTTATACTTGGATAGCCTTTCTTAGAGGCGTCCATCAAACAATTTTTCAGATTAGCAAGTGAAAATATATTATTATAACTCGTTATATTACTCACGTTATAGCCCATTGGCCATTACTGAAGTATGAAAATATTCAACAAAAAAATTACACACAGAGTCCAAACTCTTTATACACAGATAAAAATTTGTTATGCCCCGAAGAGCGTATACGAGGGCTGCTATATATATTTCTGGCCAAATAATGAAAATAGGAATATTTATCAACGAAAATGGTTTTATTGTTTTTCAAAATATTCTACATCAAGATTTATACACTTTTGCATGCGCTCAAACCAATTTTCGAAGCACTTTTTCCACTTCGATTGAGACACCTCCAAAACATGGTTTTTGAATGCTTCAACAGCATCTTCTGGCAACGAAAATCGTTGACCACGCATTATTTTCTTGATGTGTGGGAATAAAAAGAAGTCATTGGGTGCCAAGTCAGGGCTGTACGGCGGATGACCTATCAATTCGACGTTTTGGCCGGTCAAAAAGGCGCTGGTTTGAACCGATGTGTGAGAGCTCACATTGCCAAGGTGCACAATGATTCGTCTTCTCTTTTTCGTTTTTCGAATTTCTCCGAAGGCTTCAGGCAAACAAATGTTGATGTACCACTCAGAATTGACTGTCCTACGTTGCTCAAGCGGAACAGTCGCCACATGACCAGTTTTGCCGAAGAAACAGGCAACCATTTGCTTCGAAGTGCTTCTTCCACGAACAACTTTCGTTGGATTTGGCTCGTCTTGGAAGACCCACACTATCGATTGCTGTTTTGTTTCGGGCTCATACGCATAGATCCATGATTCGTCACCTGTGAAGCACCGCGGTCGTATTTTTTCAGCATTTCTTTACACCAATCCACACGAGCCTTTTTTTGAGCGATTGTCAAATTGAGCGGGATCCAACGAGAACAAACCTTTTTTACGGCCAGGTGTTCATGCAATATCGAATGTATGCTGGTGGGAGAAATGCATAGGCATGCCTCTATCTGAAGGTGTGTTACATGACGGTCTTGCATTATCAGTTCACGTACGGCATCGGTGTTTTCTGGCACAAGGGCTGTTTTTGGACGACCTTCACGGAATTCGGCTTTGAGCGAGCGTCGGCCACGATTGAATTCGTTGTACCAGTTTTTCACAGTGCTCGTGAGGACATAAATGACGATCAACATGTGGGCCAATCAAAATCCATGAACACCGGAAATTCTATCGAAACTGTGCGTGAATTCATCAAAAATCAGCCGAAATCGCCATTGAAATTCTTGGAAATGGAATTTAACATCTGCAAAACATCGATTTATCGCATTTTGACCGAAAATTTGGGCTTACGAAAGGAAAAGGAAATTGACTGACGACCAAAAATTACTCTCTTCGATCGACGCTTGTGACCGATTATTTGACCAAAAATCACATTTTAACCATTAATTACTCCCCGTATTCCCCTGATATGGCACCGGGCTACTTCTTCCTTTTCGGAAAAATGCATTTTCCCATGAAAGGGAAGCGTTGTGCAGATTAGAGTCCGTTCAAAAGACTTGCACCGGCGAGCTAAAACAGTCGTTCGAAAAGCTTTTGGACCATGCAAAAGGCTGTAGCAGTCTATTTTGAATAAAATAAATTGATTTCGCCGAAAAAACCATGTGTTCTGTTTTTTTTTTTAAGTCCTGTTTACTTTGGAACACACCTTGTAATTATCAGCGCGACGAGCTGAGTCGGTTTAGACATGTCCGTCTGTTTCCCACAGTTATTTGCCGAAAACGCCGATATCGGTCAACTATTTCGTGTCATACGAACTGACAGATCAAAATCAAGTCTTTGTACAAAAAAAAATTTATTTGCCAGGATCAGGGATATCCCGAAATTTACATGGATTATTCTCTAAGGCAAGGCTACAATCTTAGAACAAGTTGTTCAGATCTGACCACTATAACATATGTACATATATGTATGTATGTACATATGTATGTACATAGCAGCCATTCAAACTGGTGGATACAATTCAAGATAATATTTTCATACCCTTTTATGTCATATGAAATTCACCTGTAAAGGTATCTGAATTGGGTCACTGTCGAAAATTCTCAATACGGAAGCAAGTCGACACAGGCTCCATCGTCGAATGAAAAATCGACTTTACAGAGATTTTTCTTATCATAGGCGATATTTGTTTAAGCAAAAATACATAAGAGAGAGAGAGAGAAAGCTGTGAAATTACCGGAATAAAATTCATTCACAAGTAAACTAAATTCAAACTAAAAATTCTAGTTTAACGCTTGTAGCACACTTATTACAGACGCTAAACTAACAACAACAACACGTATTTGAATACGTAATGCCTTAACGAATTACATTTAATAATTGAAAAAAAAAAAAAAATAACAAGAATGCAACTTACCTTCAAATATGACGCCGCTGTAGCCCCGATGTATAGTTCCGCAGTTTATTATTTTTCAACACACAATTGTATTTATGTAGCTTATATAAATTTTTATTATTATTTGAGTAAAAATTTTAATTCACTTTATGCTTTTATTTCAATTAAATTTTTTTTTTGTAATTACGCCAAAGCAAACTACTTAACACAACAAAACTACAAATTCTTACTACTTTGCAAAAACACCAAAAAAAAAATTTAATATAACACTGAAAACTGTTGTTCTCTTTATTATTATTATTGCTATTATTATTATTATTATTATTAATATTATTATTATTATTATTATTATTATTATTATTATTATTATTATTATTAAATTTAACTTTACACTAGCATTTCACTGCAACAAAATGAGTTTTCTAATTCGTTATTTTGTTTTTGTTACCCACTCGTACTAACTTTTAGTCGCTCGTGGGATTATCACTAGTTGTTGTTGCAAAAGTATCTTGTCATTTGCTAAAGCATTCCAATGCACTAAAGCAGAAACGAAAAAATACGCAGCGACACACACAAGCCGGTATTAACAACGCAACGGACACGATAAGATACTCGCGCTCTTTCACTGGCTTGACTTGACTCGACTTGACTTGCCAGCGCTCCCACCGCCCCATGCAGTGTCAACTACGGAACGTACAAACAATAGGTTCTTGTTTTGTTGACGAGCTGGTAGTATGTGTATTGTTGTTGCATTGACTTATTTAAAAACACAAATTCACCACATGCAAGTAATCAGCATGAAATGAGCGAATTTCGAAAATACCCCACACCAAAATTGAGAGTACTTATTCGCCACTGCAAGAGCACGTTGCTTTTGCTGCTATCGACAACGGTTTTGTTGTTGGCTCCACCGCCTATCACCCGCCAAACACCTCACCATTCATACCACTGCGCTATTGTATCCGCCAGCAGGCTCGCACGATTTTCCTCTTTCAACTTTTACAACTCCAACTTTAACAAACTCAACTTTTGGGGCAGTTCTTGGCACGTCTGTCGAATTCACACACTTTTCACAAAAAAATACACAAATATTGAACGTTTTTTGGCATTATTCCCACCTCCTTTGCACACGAAGCTTTGCGTGTTGACGAGAAGTGCGCGTTAATGAAAATCGTTCGCGTCGTGTTTTTTTTTATTATTTGTATTTTGTTTCTTTAAGCAGCTTTTAAAGAGTCCCGTGTGTCCAACATATGCTCGGATGCAAAGGCTCAACGCAAATTTATTAAATAATTAAAGTAAATAACACTATAACACTTGTAATGCACAATTAATTAGGAACACAGACGCGCAATGTGTACGATTACAATAAAACGAATTACCAAATGGCACAGTAATAACGAGTGCGAGATAGTCAAATTGATGACGATGACGACGACAACGACAACTACGTTGACCAGACCACTGCGTTTACAACCGCGAACGCGCTCACTTCGATTGTAACTGAAAAAACGAATTCACCTCGCTGCTCGCCAAATCGAGTATGAATCAAACGAGCGCCACTCTATGTACGACTAATCACCGCCCCCACCCTTCGCAACACAGTAACGAGGAAGTATTTGCAAATAGCAAAAAGCTACGAAGTAGCAATTGGTTGATCACAGGTTAGGTGGTGGGGCTCGGTAGCACAGGTATTTATGTATGTATGTATGTATGTATGTATGCAGGTATGAGAGTCAAAGGCGAAATGTGCGCTCACAGTAAGCGTAGACTCCTCATCGATATATTGTATGTGTGTGTGCAATTGGTGAGTATTGAGTTTATGAATCGGATTTAATAACCAACCGATTAGGCACTTTGTAGTAAACCACCATGCCTACTTTGCTTGATTTAAGTGAGACTTTAATTTACAGTTGGCGTACGTCTAATTGGGTACACAAGTTTATAAAAATCGTAAATTTTTTTGAACTCAATGCCAATAAGACTAGTTTGTGAAAGAATTCAGTGCAGCAAGTGTAAAAAAAGTAAACAAAGAACAGCTGTTTGCTGATGGTTGCCACTGTAGAGAATCATCAAATAATTTAACTATTTTTTATTGCGTATATGCAAATACATATATATTTTTTTTTATTCTAACTTATTAATTTTACAAATAATTATAACTGAGGCCCAAATGGGCTCAATTAAAAGAGCGTATACTAAAATGTTATAATTTAATGCAGCACAGAGAGAATTAAAATGCTTAATGGTTTGATGATAGCAAGACGGTTTTTTCTATTGACTTTAACTTAATTAAATAATTAGTATTTTATTTGTAAAATAACATATAATTTAATTTATTTTAAATAGTGTTATTATTAAATGCAATAAAAATTTATTAAAATTTTCTGCAGTTTTACTTCTCCTCTTTTAAGCACCCTGTGTTTTTAACAGCTGCAGCTGAATTCAACGATCAGCTGTACGTTATCAATAGGGCCTAGGCATAGATAACTTGATACGAGACTCTTTGGTTCGAGAGAGAGCTGTCAAAACTCGCATTTTTTATAACATTTGTCAATGATGCCACTGCTGAAAAATATTATATTGGGTATATAATAAATTATACAAAACACTAAATTAAACACTTTGAAAATGCATACATATATAAATGCTAAAATGCAAAATAATTAATTAATTTACATAAACATTTATTTTGCCAAAATATGTTCGCACAGTTCAATGAAATTTCATTTTACACTTATTTCGTCAAGTAGTTATAGCGCTGCCCTTCTGGCATCCCGCCTTTGTCACTAACTGCTGGGTGACGGCACCCTGATTGTGTTTTGTTGCCAGCTCAGAAAACAGATCAGGGTGCCTTGCCAGCTGACAAGCGAGAGAGAAAGAAAAGAGATTCTGATCAAGTTATCTATGGCCTAGGCAAACACCGGCATGGAGCGACTCTCAAGATTGTTTTGGCCAGTGCTGGTGACACCAAAGAACGCCGTTGTAAAGAATGTCGAGGCAATTTCACGTAGTCAAAAGGTAAAGAGAAAGAACAATTCCAAGAGACAGATTTTAAACTAATTGTTTTGCAGTTGCTAACCGATTTGGGTTTGGTGAGACCAGCTTATAATGGCACTTACCAGCTGTTGCCACTGGCGCAACGGGTGTTGGAAAAGTGTGCCGATTTGGTGCGTCGCCAGATGCGCGATGTAGGCGCACAACAAATCACATTGCCTGTTTTGACGCCGTCGGAGTTGTGGAAGAAATCCGGTCGCTTAGATGGTGATATAACCGAATTCTATTTAATAAAAGATCGGCATGGTAAACAGTTCCTGCTCAGTCCAGTATGTAATCAGTTTAGTTTGAAGAGTTGTTTATACATTATTAACAAAACTTTTTAAAACTCATTAGACGCACGAGGAGGCGGTAACTGCAATGTTGGCAAGTATTGCACCGATTTCTTACAAACAATTGCCTATTAGACTCTTTCAAATCGGACCGAAATTTCGCGACGAGTTGAAACCGCGCTTCGGTCTTATTAGAGCAAAAGAATTTGTAATGAAGGATCTTTATACATTTGACCGTGATGCAGCAACTGCTTTGGATACATACAATCAGATAAATTCTGCTTATGAAGCGCTTTTTCAGCAGCTGCAAGTGCCATTTGTTAAAGGTGCTTAAATAATTACTCAAAATGTTGCAAAATTATATTTAAATATATATTAAATTCCAGTGGAAGCCGCTACCGGCATGATGGGTGGCAGCGTGTCACACGAGTATCACTACCTAGCTGCTACTGGTGAGGATCAACTAATTACCTGCGATTCCTGCGGCTATGCAGCCAATATTGAAACTATAAATGAGGCAAGCAATGACAAACACTGCCAGCGTTGCAATTCAACTAATGTGCGCAGCGTGACCGGCATTGAAGTGGGACACACTTTCGTATTAAATGATAAATACTCCAAACCACTGAAGGCAACGTTTTTAAGGGAGAATGGCAAACCTGAAAATCTTGTAATGGGCTGTTATGGCATAGGCGTCAGCCGATTGGTGGCAGCCGCGGTAGAGGTGCTCGCTACGGAGAGTGAATTGCGTTGGCCAACACTTCTAGCCCCTTTTGATGTTTGCATAATAGGTGCGAAAGAAGGTAGTAAAGAGGAGAAGTTAGCCAATAGCGTGGAAACCGAATTCTGTAACGCGCTCAGCGGTATTAGTAATGAGGAGGATGTGCTAATTGATGATCGTAGTAATTTTACTATAGGCAAAAGGCTATTGGAAGCGAAAAGGTAGTATCGTTGTATTTCTTATTTGTGTAAAGTAATTAATAATTATGTGATGTAGAATGGGCTATCCCATTATTGTTGTAATTGGAAGCAAGGCAGCGAACGCAGTGCCAAAAATTGAACTGCATTTCATTTCGGGCGAAACAATGGATGTTGAGCCAAACGAGGCACTGGCTTTAATCGCA
Organism: Bactrocera zonata; assembly: GCA_037783105.1. Lineage (NCBI taxonomy): Eukaryota > Metazoa > Arthropoda > Insecta > Diptera > Tephritidae > Bactrocera > Bactrocera zonata. The sequence goes on along the minus strand of JBAWJQ010005094.1, from coordinate 137,475 downwards.
AAATATACAAACCACAAGCGGGAGCTCTACAACACAAAATTGGTTTGTAAAATTAAGAATGCTTTAATGTATACGTAATTACGGAAATTTTGATATTTACAGAATTATAGTGCACCAGCGAAATCTAATAAGGCGTCGATTAGTTGAGACTTAGCAATATTGAACAGTGACAAAACTGCGAGAAAATTTAGATTTAATTTATGTATTCAGTTTTCTTCTCATTTTTAAACATTTTACATTATTTATATAGAGTAATGCATTTTCTGAATACAAACAAAAGTTTTCCTTTTAAATATTATATAAGTACACAATTAATAACTGTAAAATAAAACTGTAAAAGAAAAAACAATTTCTTTTGCTAATGCTAATTCAATATATTCTAAGTTTAATATTATTTTCAGCATTACTTATTCACATAAATAAATACAAATCACTTTTTTAACTTTAGTATTTCGCTACAAAAGCGGCAGATTTGCCTTAAGCGCTGCAAACTCTTTGCGATCGAGCGCGTTGAGCTGTGTTCCTGTATAAGGCGAAAAATGCTCCAAGTCACGATGCTTGTTCACCAAAATTTTTTGATCCGAGGTGATGATATTAATTTCGCGTTCGATTTGCATTTGATCTAAGATTTTTAAATGAAATAACGTTAAAGTCACATGTAAACGCTTTTATCACTAAATAATTAGGCAATCACCATTTTTCAATAGCTTCAAAGCCTTTTCACGTTCCATCTTTACAAGCATGCTGCCCACCGTTATCCAAACTTTCTTCTCATCTTTGGCTGCATGCTTTTCGAGCTCACGTATCGCTTCGCGTGTTTGCTGCCTTCGTTTATCCAGCTCTATCAACTCTTGCTTGTTCATCAAAATCTTATCGGCCACCTCTTCGGTTGATTTTATAATCTCAACAGTTTTTTCTTCATCCGTTTTAGACATTTTTCACTGATGATGAACTGAATATACGAATATATTTTATGTAAAACTTTATTTATCACCTAAATAATTTGACTAAGAGGACAACTGCATCCAAACTTAAACTTGAAACATTAGCTCAACGCTTTCCGAAGTCGTCGTTCGCGTTTCCAATCGCGTAATTTTTCAGTACGTATGTCACAACGTGAACGCTTTTTACTTTTTGGCAAGTTACTTGATCGATTATGCATTACGGCTTGTTTATCGAACGCATCGAAATGTGTTACACGCGCCGGTTCCTGCTTTGTGCCGAGACCTGTGCGTTTCTTCCGTATCACTGTTTTAACTGGATACAATCGTCCCGCTTGAGTTGGGCCCAAACCGCTTTCTTTGTCCCAGCCTTGTTTAACCATAAGTTGCAAACCACGATTTTTGTTTGATATATTAAATTTGTTTAGCTTATTTTGTGCACCAATTGCTTTTGTAGTAAACTGATGCACCGTTGACGTTTCATGTCGTAAGCGAGTTGTGTTTGTGAATGTATGTTCACAACTAGCACAATAAAAAGGCTCAATTGAAACGGTTGCAGAAGAAAGTTTTTGGCTAGCGTGTTCTTCAATATCTTCAATGTTCGTTTGTAAAATTGCTGCAATGCGGTCGTAACCCTTTTCAATGGCGTAATCTCTTGCAGTGCGGCCAGTTTTATCTTTAACATTTTTATTAGCGCCCAACTGTAATAAAAATTGCACAGCGTCTATTGCACCCTCGCATGCGGCCATCATAAGAGCAGTCCAACCGAAAGCATCGCACACATCTACATCGCCAGCTTGGTAATTTATTCGCGCTAACTCTGTCACGTTATTTGTTGTAGCGAGACGAAAAAATTGATTACGATCGAACTTCAACAAAGCAGGTTTCTTTGAATTAAATGAATGGTTAACCATGGTTGGTGCAGTAGTTGGAACACTTGTTTTGGAATGTTTTGTGAGTTCTTCGTAAAATGTTCTTACATCTTCACCACTTCCTTCACCCCCCACCTGAGCATTAATTTCTTCCTTTTTATTTTCTTCATTGCTCTGCAACTCCAGTCCACGCACAAAACGCTTCCGCGGAAAGGTAACTGTAGCTAGTGCCAGCCAGTTAGGATGCAGTTGTGCATCATCTAAATCCATAGCAAATTACCAAATAATATGCGTGCAGCAAAGATAAATAGAAAAAAGTAATGAGATTTATTGACGTTGTGTGACAAATAGCGATGACAGCTTACGGCGCAGTGTTATTAAGTGACTTCAATATGTACACGTTTGTAATAATCAATCAAAAATTAAATTATACATGATATGAATGTTAATTTAAGAAATAGCTAAATAAACCTAAATGTGTATGTTATGAATATAGCAACTAGTCACAAAAACTTTATAATTTGTTAATACATTTTACAAACCAAAATGTTGTGTTTTAATACCAAATCCTTAAATGAAATAATTGAATATTAAATTATGTTTGTAACAAATTCTCACGTTTCTCTTTTCAACCATTTCTGTTTATATTTTTTATACCAATTTTTTATTCATTACTTCAGTAAACCTTACATTTTTTAATTGAAGTAGTTGTGAACACACTGTAATTATTTGATTTGGTCTACGGTCTGCGAAGTGTTCTCTACATAAAGCTGAATTTTGTGAAACCTATACATGTCAAAATTATCGCGGTTTGAAAGTTTGAAAAAAGACCCAGCAGCTGAAGAACATAATAGCGTCAAAAGTATTGTTTATAATTATTTTGATTTAATTACAACACTAAAATGGATTATTCAAAGTTTGGAAATATGATGGAGAAGAATCGCTTAAAAAGTTTTAAAAAGTGGCCGTTTGACGAAAGCAGTGCATGTAGTGCAAAAAAGGTAAAACTGTTGCAAAAATGAATTTGTAATTGCTCTTCATGCTCTGTTTTGGCAATTGTAGATGGCCGAAGCAGGCTTTTACTGGAGCGGTAACGATCGCGAACCAGATACAGTTACTTGCTATATTTGCAATAAAACTCTTGATGGATGGGAGCAATCCGATGACCCATGGAAGGAGCACGCAAAGCATGCGCCACAATGCAGTTTCGTAAAGTGCGGACGAAAAGAGGCTGAATTGACGGTAGGTCCTTTGTGTATATTAATACCTAAGTGCTGTAGTTATATAGTAATTGCTCTTGACTTTTAGGTTCAAGAATTCATCAATATATGTAATGTGGCGCTTAAAGCGCGTTTGGATCAAAACTTAAACAAAACTTTAGAAGAGTTCCGAAAGTATGCCGAAAAGGAGAAAGAAAAAATATTACTCGGCAAATAAATGGAAGCCAAATTAAGTATAATATAATAGTTTAGGGAATATATATTAAGATTTAATAAACATTAATTATTCATAATATGTGTTGTATGTTTTATATCTTACTTGTGAGTTGCAATAAATTATGCTAATTGTGTTTGCAAATTGTGCTAGTTGTTAGATTTTTTTTAGATTAAACCTCCTAAACATAAAAATTTTGCAAATGATGAAGCCCACAAAGGGTGCAACTTAGAGAAAATAAAGCGTGACGTGGTACCCCGAGGACGATAGCTCATATTACAAAAAAATATTCAAAGTAGCTTTATTTTGAATTACATAAGTCTTAAGAACCCGATTCGTTCCAATGACACCAGAGTATTTGAGTTTTATGTTCTATGCCCAAATATAGTCAGCCTCACGAAACTGACTGGGATTTCTAGAACCTAGGCTCGTTGCTGTATTTTTTGTTATAAACTCTTATTTAAATACTATTTATCATTATTTAGTCGGTTTATTATATTGTAAGAGAAAAATATTTGAATATTAATGGCGGTTTTAAGAACTTCATGTCTGTTACCATAATATGCAACCGTGTTAAGAATTTAGAACTGCCACATTGAAAAAAAAAAATAATTTATAACCTACCCAACCATTTCCAGTTGGTCAGTAAATCAATTCCAAATATTTTGTCTACTTTAATAAAAGCAACTGGGGTGTTTTGAAGCCTGTCCTGGCTAGGATTTAGAATAGCATCCCAGGCTTTCGGGGATAAAATGGGTATCGTTGGAAAGGTGACGTTCTCCAGATCACGAAAATATATATATATAGTTGCCGCTGACTTATAGTTTTCAAGATATTTGCGTTTAAAGGTGAAAAATTGACAATGTTTAAAGTGATAATTTGTACATTGTGAATAACTTTTTCACTTATATTATGCACTTTTCACTTACTAACACTTCACTTTAACGTTTCTGTATATTAATTTTTTTAATATTTGTTGTAAATAAAGCTTTATTTCAATTATTTTGATTTAGTTAAATTTTTTGCATCTGCACAATAAGAAAAGTGCTGCCATGGTTATTTTTTTTGAAGCGCCGGCGCGGAAAAAAAAATAACCATGGCAGCACTTTTCTTATTGTGCAGATGCAAAAAATTTAACTAAATCAAAATAATTGAAATAAAGCTTTATTTACAACAAATATTAAAAAAATTAATATACAGAAACGTTATAGTGAAGTGTTAGTAAGTGAAAAGTGCATAATATAAGTGAAAAGTTATTCACAATGTACAAATTATCACTTTAAACATTGTCAATTTTTCACCTTTAAACGCAAATATCTTGAAAACTATAAGTCAGCGGCAACTATATGTATATATTTTCGTGATCTGGAGAACGTCACCTTTCCAACGATACCCATTTTATCCCCGAAAGCCTGGGATGCTATTCTAAATTTTACCCCCTGTCCTTATGTAAACTTTATGAAAACATTACACACATACCATATAAAAGGGCCGTGCACGTATTCAGTTATTGAGAATGGTGTATTTACCACCCGCTTGATTAACTGTGCACAGTGTTTTTTTTTTTACATTTGCCCAACGAATTGGGAGTAAAAAGATGTGAGTGTATTACGATTGGAAGCAAGGTAGCATAGCGATTAGATGTCAAAACAAATAGTTCATTAGGCTTGCTCAAAGGGAAGTGATTGGAAGGTGTAAGAAGTGAGAAATAGGATGTAAATCTCTACGAAAAAATAATAATAATAAAAATGGAAAAATAACAAAAACGCAAATGTGGAAAGCGGTGAACAATGCAACAAAGTTGTAAAGAATTATAAAGTCCAAAAATAGTGAAGGAAAGAAGAGTGTGTGCGTGTGAAGAGGAAAACGAGATTATACGAAGCTGGTGTGAATTTTTAATAAACTACGGGCGAAAAAGAGCCCGCAAAATCGAAATATTGTGTGATGAACATAGTAACAAGAAGACGAGAAGTAAAAGTGGAACAAGAAACGTGAAAATCAATAGGTTTCGTGTTTAAGTGCAAAGCAAAAGCGGGTGAGCGGGATAGTTATAGAACAAAATAAAGTTGAAAATGGCGACAAAAGACGAACGAACATACGAACGAATACTATACGAAAACGACTACGATATGACGATGAATAAAGCTGTGAATGACGCCAAAAGTTGCCAGATTTTTATGTTCTGTTTAATTGTAAAATGTAATGGATTTACAACTAAATGGAAGATATTATGTTATTTATTGGGAATTTTTTACGCTTCAATATATTGTGAAAAGTTGTATTTAAAAGTGGTTAGCAGATTTCCCTTGGTGCTGACAATTCATTTTCATTCCTGCTTTATTTCTTTTTTGTGCTTATATAGTTTCGTTCGCAATAAATTAAATTTTTAGATGTAAAAAAGTAAAAACCAAGAATTGGCGCAAAACTTATTTAAATATATGACCTATAAATAAAAAATAATAATAAAGTAAATATTTGCCATATGCGCGATAAATAATAAAATCATAGACTACATAGTATTTTCGTATCCAAATAAATGTATTTCTATTTATTACATCTGGCATTTCTTTAATGGCGGGCGAACGACAAGCGAACGAACGACGTGAAAAATCCATTTTCTAATTATTCCGAATTCCTCTTTGGCAGCGAATTCCTTCGTGTCTAGCATTGCGTTGCACGACTGAAAAGTTGAAAAAGAAGCTGAAAAGTTTAGAAAACTCTGTTAAAAACTCGAAAACACATAGAAACAACAACAAGTGTTAAAAAAGTGAACAAATAATGACGCGAAAATTATAAGCAAATATTTTCTGCGCAAAAAAACCTCCAGACTTCACACATATTCGTACAAAGTGCAAAACATTCAAAGACATTTGTGTTAAAAAGATATTGTGTTCGGCCAGTAGCGCTGGAAGTTACAATTTGTACAAAAGAGTTGCCTCCTAAATTGGTAATATTCACATAATAGGTGATTTGGGTTTCGCATTGGCAATTAAAAAGTGGTAGCTATTTTTAGTAAAAAATTTTGGACGCATTGCATTCGGTAGCAAAGAAGTGAATCTGCATCCCGTGGCTTGAAAGAAAATTATGCAAAAAGACAACCCTCGATTGCAGCGACGTAACAGTTGGCAGTGTAGTTGAACAGAGAATACGTCTAGATATTGTTAATTGCTTGTCAGCGAGGGCAGAATTTAAGGGAGTAGAGGAAATTGATAAAAATCAAGAATCGGCAAAAGGCAAGTGCGTGCCATGTTTATAACAAGAAACCGGCTTGGTTATTATTTTTTAATATACTTCCTCACTTTGTAGAAATATATATATATTTTTATCCAAGCATGTGCAATAATTTACTAAAGGCTGTGCAATAAAAATATATAATATTTTGGGCGCTTTTACACTATTATACCTCTGATTTACGTGGTCACCATCCTGAAAATTGTTTACATCAAAATTTCAATGGAATTTTTAAGTGTTGTATTTAAAAATAATATCCATGAACTGCTTAAATGGTATTGAATACGAGCTATAGTTTTGTGTGTTTATTGCTTTGGTAGCAAGGCAAAATATAGAGAAAACTCTTAAACCATGCCTAAAAAGCTTTCCTTGCAACTTACTTTTTTGGCGTTCTTGCTCTTTTTGTCAACATTAATAACAAATAATTAATTAAACTACTATGTAATTTTAGAATCTGTATACAAAAGTTTAACGCAACAGTTTGTAACCTTATTTCCATACATATTCATATGCCTACACACAAGGAATATCAATAAGTACCTTGAAATAAAATCAATTGAGAGTTTATAATAAAAAGTGAAGAATTAGTAAATGCATAATAAATTTAAAGTGAATTTTGTTCAAAATGTAAAGTCTGGGTTCTTTTTATGATCAATTTTAACTTGACGTCTCACTATAATTTCCACTTTGCCGCCAATGGCTTATGAATGTGCAAAATTTAACTACTATTATTTTTAAATAAGTACTGGAAGAATTAGTATAGGATATAGCATTTAATTATTACTAATGTAGTTATGAATTCGTTGTATATACAGTACACAAAATGTGGTTTACGTGATTAACTCCAGGCGCGACCTAAACGTCATTCAAAGCGAAGCTTTACTTCATGGACTCTCTCCTTAGAGCAAAACGACCACTTATAGCTGGCTGAGATGCTCTTTGAAAGCAACTCATCTGACACCCTCCCGTAGTAGTCAGATCATGTTTAAACATCTTTTCTCATTGACTTCCCGTTGAGGTTTCTATGACCAATTTGAATCTCATACAAACAGGAACCAGATTCACTCTGACAAATTAATTTAGTATTGAAGGCTTTGATACTGATTTCAAGCCGTAGTTCGCTTAATTCTTTGTATTTCTTCACATTCTGCCCTTTTAATACAAATAAATCTATTTGCTATCGGCTCAATCTTTAGTGTAGGATTTGCATGTAATCTGTTTTAAATTGATAGTTTACGTGAACATTGTTTAATATACAAATAATTAACTATCAATTTATTTTTTTAGTCAAATTAAGTGTTAATTCATTATGAGATATGATTAATCATTAATATTTGTTTCTCTTTTTAGCAGAACCAAGAGTATAATCCAAGTTTAAAGCTGGATTAGCGACAAAGTGGGACTATTGCTAACATCAAAATGGCATCGAGAAGTCACCAGTATTTTAGTTTGCGTTGGAACAATTACCAAAACACCATGACTTCGGTGTTCCAGCAATTGCGAGAAGATTTATCTTTCGTGGATGTGACCCTTTCCTGTGAGCATGGTTCGCTAAAAGCACACAAGGTATTTTAAATAAAAATGTATACATTTAACTATATATAATATAAAAATAAGAGGATTGGAAAAATGTTAAATTTGGGTTTATGATATACATATGTATAGTATGTAGAACTGTACATATGTTTAGTTTTCAAATTTTTTCTACAAAAAACTGATTTCTTACTACTCGTATTAAAATGGACTAAATATAGATTGTACCGATGTAAAATATAAAAAAAAGGTGTGGTTTACTTGAAGGGACACTTAAGAATGATGTACGTTTATAACTGGAATATACCCAGATTTTGATTCGACCATGCTCAGTGCTGCGCACACACTATACAACTTGTTTGGAGAAAACATTTAGAGATAAATAAATTTATATAGAAAAAAGCAGAATAAGAAAATTGCTAACTTCGGCTCCACTGAAGCTTCAATTCCCTTCCTAGGTGTATTTCTTATAACATAAAAGAGTGTAAAAAAATGTTTATCTTGATTTTGAGCGGTCAGTTTGTATATATTCAATAATTGTCCAATTTGCACATCTTCGTACTTCCGGGATTGTACCGTTGCCTTGGCCAATATTCCGTGCAAAATTTCGTTAGATATCTCTTTAAGTAAATGAGTTTTCTATTGATCAGTATGAATGACAGCTATGTCATATACATAAGTATGTTGCAGACAGATGAATACGGCTGAATCGATTCAGCTCATCGGTTTTGAAATTAATATTATATGCTATTATAAATAATTATTATATTGATATGACTGTAACTAATCGTCAATTTTTTTATTAGGTTGTTTTATCCGCCTGCTCATCATATTTTCAAAAACTACTTTTGGAAAATCCCTGCAAACATCCCACCATCATACTTCCCGGCGATATTATATTCACGGATTTGAAGACGATTATTGATTTTGTTTATCGTGGCGAAATTGATGTCACCGAATCTGAATTGCAGGTAAGCGCTAAAAGTTTTAATGATATTAATATTTTGGAATTCGAAAATAATACGCTAAAGATGCCCAGAAAAGAAATTACAAAACGTCATAAAATCATCACAAAGGAGAAATATAGCATTTAAAGTATGAATGCCATTACTTATGCAATCAAAAGGTTTCACAGTATTTAACGGCCATAAGATTGTTTAAAATAATCTAAAATAGATACCATAAACTGTATAAAACAGTCTAAATTATTTGCTCTATACAGCCAATAAAAAAAAATTACTAAAGCACAATAAACTAAGGGCCAATTAGTATTTAATCTATCATGAATGTGTAGTGCTATGAAAATCTATCTTAATTTACTGTGTCAAAGCATTTTTCTCAGTGCATATATGTATATATAAACTCAGTCAACCCTTATGGTGGCAGTGAGTTACTTGAGTTCTGTCTAATGAGTGTACTCAAGCCAGCATACTTTTCGAATTCGAATTCGAATTTATCAAGGACACAAACCGATGAAGCTTTTATGCACGCGCAAAAATGTATGCTTCGCAGACCATTGTATGAATTTGTTGTCTTTATGAGTATTCATTCCTTTACTCGTCCTTTTAATTTATAAATTGTCTCCTATAACAAGAAACTCGAATGGAAAGTGTGTATTGCATTTCATTTGAACCTTATAAATACAAAAAACTTTAAGCCAATTCTTGAAAGCTGTTACTATCTGAATCTTGCACCAGCATACTTGGTAAGCTCATTGGTAAGGGTCGTTGTTTAAAATAAATGTAATTTTCGTTTCCACATAAAAGTTCATTGAATTCCAATTAATATTGTTTACCTACTTTTAGTATAATACTAAGACTTCATTTCCGCCGGATGCCTATTATACTCTTACAAACTAAGAAATATAAAATTATACTACAAAAATATAGCACCTCTTACCACAATGCAACTCTGAAACATATGAAATATAATATAAAAATCTAAATTAAATAAATATATATTTTTTCTCATACCTCCGTATCCTACAATTAAAAATTTTATCGTTAAGATAATAGTATTATTACAATTATTTTTGGTTAAAATTAATTTTATTAAGGTTCTTATTTGTTTATTAGCAAAATCCTTAAAAATTTAATTAGTGCTTCCAAGTCACTGTTTTAAAAAGTGTAATCTGGTAATGTTTTTTTTTGCAATAAATGCAACACTGCTAGGAAACCAATTATTTCCAATTGGACTTCCTATTGTTGTGATTGGTATAATAACAAACAATAAGAATACAAAAAAATATAATAAGCCTCTACTTTATTTTTTATTTGAAAATAAATTCGAGACTTTCCAATCAGAGTCTGGATGAGGAATTAATCCGTTTTTTGGTTCGTTCAACGGTTCCAAATCAATTACGGTTTTAGCACTATTTTCAACAAGTTTTCAGCAAGGTGATCAAAAAGTTCCTCTGCTTCTTTAAATGTGTAAGTTGTAAAAAATATTACATTAATTTTGTACAGATTCTAAAGTGATTGCGTGTTTGCTATATCTAGTCGTAAATTTTTATCCCAGAAATTTTAGAAGTTGTACCGTTGTATCATTTATAAAAAAAAATCATAAAAATATACGGAAGTGGGTTCAAACAAAAGTAAAACTGAGTAAGTCCTATAATAGGTATATCTTAAACTCATTCGAATTAAGTGCAGGCGGCCATGAATTTAATTTATTTAAACTTGTATAATATCCAGCACATTTTCAAGAGCAGTTTTTACATCTAAAGAAAAAAAAATTGTGGACCAGAGGCAAGTTAAATACACGGTTAAAAATTGATTAACAGCATATTTACTACCTAGACGTTCCATCTACATACATATTTGCTATTTTTCTTATGTAAAGCCATATAGCATTTAATAGAGAGCAAATTTATCTTTACCACTGATAACTTGGTTGTACTGATAAAGTTTATTAAAATTGAGGCTAATTTGGAAACGAGCAGCATACATATACCTATATAATAACAGTACTTTTGTGTTCTATTTACAACAAAATCCCCTATACGGCGAGCAAATCAACAAATGAAGTGCTAATTCTGACTTTTGATCATTTTTTTTTTATAAATTTAATAATTAAAATTTAAACTAACATTAAATTTTATATATCTTAAGAAGATAGGATTTGATTGTCAAATTATACATAAGGAATTATATCCTAGAAGTGTGTTCAATGCCTAGTTCTTTTCCATATATACATACATACATATTTGTTAGATGTGTTGCGTAGTCACATCAGACAAGTGAATTTTCTTAAAAAAGTACCATAATTGGCCCACGTTTGAAGCTAGTCTCATAAAAAATTATAGTTTAGGTTAGGTTTATAATCATGTTTTTATTGATACCAGAATTTCGGAAACGAAAGAATCCACTATAAAGGGTCAACCAACAAGAATGATCCGATATGCAAATGAAATAAAACACTAATTTTGGTGAAAAATGGGTTATGTATTATGATTTGACTCCGTTTGCTTATCTCACCTCGCTTAAGCATTTCTGATGAATCGGTGCTGCATTTCGGCTGTAATTTCGGCAATAGTCTGCCGTATGTTGTCTTCGCTTTAATAAATCGTTGCTATTTGAATGGCGTACACCTTTGTTTTAACAAACACCCAGAGAAAAGAAAGATATAAGGTCCGTTCATGCCGTCATGCCACAATCTCCACCTAACGGTCAATATTAATAACAATTCAAAAAAGGAGGGTCTCCCCCGCTGTTTTGATCTTCTCCCAACCCAGCGCACAACCCTGGGGAGGGATGCCTTCTCACTTTAGCTCGCCTTCAAACGAATGTTTTATGGGTACCCACAGTAAAGTTAGTCTAAGACCGGAATTCAGGAGCTGCTTGAGCCATATGTAAATGATTCGTTTCTGGCCACTCCCAAGTGAATGGCGCTCAGAGAACTTTTCTCACTTGCGTGAATTTGAGTAAGCAGTGTCTATGCCAATAAAAAATAATAACGATAATTTTGTTTGTTGACGAAGTCCTTAAGCCAGATTGCATACTTTAAGATTGCATACCTTAAGATTAAGATAAATAGATCCACCGTGACCTAGGGTCTATTGTGCCGTCTCCTAAGTTATTGGAAACATGGATCCAAGGGCAAACCTTACTGAACACGCTGTCAAAAACACGTCATCCGTTGAAACCGTTACAAATCTATAATCGAATCGGAATTTTCGTAATACCTTTTATCAGAAAAATTTAATTTAAAAGCAATATTTTAGCAGCTGAATTCATTATTCAAAAATTTTTGATGAAAGCGGTCGAGTATTCGGACAAATAAAGTCTGAATAATTTCCGGTTACCTATTGATTGTACTCGTGGGCCGAACAACTTTGCGGTCACGAAAATATTGATGATAGCGGAAACTTCGCTGAATAAGTTTCCTAGAAACTCAAAATGCGATATGTTTTTGTAGTAAAACATCCCTTAAGCACTTCAAATAGATCGCGATAAAAAATTTTAATTAATCGAACTATACAACTTTGTGGTACATTTCAATTTTTTTATCCAAGCCGGCGATTACTTTTTCCCATTTAGTGGAGTTTTTTTTTTTTTGAACTAAACAATCAATCACGAGTCAAATTTATTCGTGATATTTCATAATGAAAAATTCAAGGAAAAAGCAATATGTCCGAAAGTTATACATATCCATTGTATGTATGTATGTATGTATGTATGTATGTGCATTTGTACAGGTATTTTTACGGTACTTTCATTTTCTAAAACCTAATAGGTAATATTTTTCACATTTTCAAATTATCAAATTTTTAATTATAGAGAAATTATAATATTATTTTACATTGAATTCTCAAGCGGCTATCAAGAGAACTCACTACCACTTTCGAACAATGCAAATAAATATTTATACAAAAGGTCCAATTTTCGTTTCCTGATTCTATATGTAATAGAGTAAAGAGAGGACAACGGCTGTTGGATTCTTCATTTTTTATAAATTAAAAATATATGAAAAATATAGTATTTTTTAATAACTATTTTTTTCATTACTTTTATTTCTTTAGTATAGAACTGAATGAAATTTACGAACTAATTATTATTAATTTTCCCAATTCATACAATTTTCATTTCATAATAACTAGAATATCTTCTAATATTGAATTCACAACATTTTAATAGTCCTAAATGTCTTTAAATACAAATATGCACAAATTAATATTTCTATAATTTTTTTTATATATGTATATTGTATTATATTTATTATAATAACATCAAGTGTATTAATTAAATAAAAATATTTTGAAATATTGGTAAGTGAGAGAAGAATATAAATATAATATGTTAAAAAACTAAAAACTCAATAGGGGTATTCAGACCGAAGCCTGTTAATTTGGTAATTCGTTAGTTGATACTCCGTTAAAAGGCTTAACTGTGAGCATACTTTTTGCTCTACCTTGGTAGTATGGTAAATTTTATTCCGAAACAGCTGACTCAATCTTATTAAAGAGTAAAAATGCCAAAACAAAGTGCAAAATCAAAAATTGTCAGTCATTTAATTTAAAATTATGTGGAGCAGATCAAATTTATTACTGGTAAGTACTTTAAATTGATGTACAGAGGAGCAGGAGAACAGCTGATGTGATATTACCGAGTAACGAAACAATTATCAAGCTTGCCAGATGGATAGTTCGTTACTCAATAAAACGATAGTCTGTTAATTTTACAAAAACAAAATACATGTAAAAAACTACCAAATAACGACTAACGAATTAACAAGGCTGGTCTGAATACCCCTAATAACAAAAGAATAAATAATACTGCGCGGACAGTTTTGTATAGGGATAATTTTTTGAGTTTGTATTAAATAAAGCGTTGATCTGGTTAACTATCGAATTATCTGGAATTCTTATAATATTTTTATGTTTGGTGTGTCCAAAGAAGTGTATGTACCAGAAACACATACGCATTAGCAATTTAGAAGAAATTTCGAATTTTTCCTTTTAGGTGGTTAATAAAGTATACATATATTAGTGCGGGGCAATTTCCATTTTCTCAAATACATTATTTTTTTTTTATTGTGGATCTTGGGAAAATAATCAATACTTGATTTTGACTGGTAGTTGTACCTTTGTCTTGACAAATTTGTGAAGATACTTTGTCAAATAAAAAAGTTTTCCTTAAAAGTACTTGATTGAGATCGTTCAGTTTGTATGGCAGCTATATGTTATAGTGATGCAATTTCTACAATTTTTTCGGAGATTTCCTTAGACAATAAACCACCATGTCAAATTTCGTAAAAATATCTTGAGAAATAAAAAAAAAAATTCCTTACAAGTACATACTTGATTTTGATCGTTCAGTTTGTATGGCAGCTATATGCTATAATAAATTAATAATAAAGGAGCATACTTGGTTGCTGGAACTAAATTGGAAATCAAGCTGATGTGGAAGCACAATCTGAGGAGTGTAAAAAGGCCAGTGCTGCTCTATACGCATGTAAGAAGAAGCTCGGGTCCACGTAGGACCTATAACCTGACCTCAAGCATTGGTGTTACACAGAGCTAGTCAAGCCAATTTTACCTTACAATGCACTGGTGTGATGGACCGCTATGAACGAAGTCTCATAGATGAAACCGATGGAACGCATAACGGGAGCACTAACACTACCACCAATCGACAATGCTCTGCGGTAAAGTCAGCTGCAAGATTGACGGTATTAGGTGAATTCTCTATAAGGACCTTCGGGCATAGATCAATAAGCAGCCGGTTGTTGGACAAATTATTTCACATACCCACACGTTTTATTTGGGAGAAAAGGTGCTAGGTCACAGTAAGGTGAGTCGAATGAAATTTCCGAAAAACCTGACAGGCGTTCTGATCCGCGAGAAAAAATATATATAAAATGTACTATACATGCAGAATCGCCAAGATGCTGTGTAAGAGCCTCTTAGGAAAACTCGTATGCTTTTTGCTCATGCGGTTTCGAAAGTACTGCCGCGCAGCTGTTGGCATGCGCTCCTCCTATACTTTTGACCAGCAGTATCTAGAACTCGTCTTAAGTATCTAGGAGCTATGGAATACAAGGAACTAGAAAAAGTATCAAACGTAGACATCAAATCGCTTTTAAAGTTCACAAAAAGCGTTAAAGTCCTGTATGACGAATACTTCACCTCAAAATAAACTGAACCTCCATCTGGCATTACTGAGCACCAGTAGGTCTATGTTTACCGTGAAAGATATCTGCGGTTATGACAAATGAATGAGCTTCTTGAGGAGAAAAGAGACTATATTGTGTCTATACAGAGAGACGGACATGGCTAAAGCGACGCAGCTCGTCATGCTGTTCACTTATACATACAGAAATACTTCATAGGGTTTCTGACATTTCCATCTGAGTGTTAAGCATTTCGTTTCAAATTTAATACCATGTTCAGATCGACACTTAATCACACGATTTCGGCTGTTGAATGGATTATCCCACTAATCTTAAAAATTTATCAAGATTTCGCCATACAAAAATAACAGTTCCAAATCACCTCATTGAAATGATTTGAAACTGATCCACGCTAAATCTCTCTGTGCGACTCTGATTTTGTGCAATCTACTTGTCAGCACTGGAAATCTGTTACACTATCACAGGTGATTTAGACACTACAAAGGGAAAAAAATGTAAACAAACACATTTTTTTAAAAGCAATGAATCTAATTTCACCTGAAAATCGACTTAACAAATGAAAAAATGCATGCATTATTTCTATTATATGGAAAATATTAAAAAAACGGCTTTTATTTCAAAATACTATATGACAATCTATTCTTTTGATAAATATTAAGCGATGTGAATTCTTGAATGACAATAACAGCTGTTTTTTGATCTTTCTAAGGGCAGTGAGAACACTGTTGGGTTATGAAATGCTTAAATGTAATCTAATCTTTTAAATTTTTGCTCTGAACATGGTATAATATACCCTGTTCAGGTTATAATAGCTATAGACTAAATATACATAGATTGAATTAAAAGATTAAGATGAGATTTTTGATGTAAACCTACATTTGTAGAAAGTCGTTAACTTTTCAAATAAATTTTGAAATTATAATACTTAACTCATTGGGAACTTATTAGAAATCTACATACTTTCAAGATATCTGCGAAACTTTGTTGTCGTTTCTAGAGTCGAAAAACAAGGTACATATAAAAATTCGAATATATTTTTTTTTTGTTATCCGATCAAATGTTTACGTAGTATGGTGCTCTTTGATCTTTCGCATTTATTTTACTGCTGCTCAAGGGTTTTCGGGCTGTTCGAAACTAATATCCATGTTTTAAATAGTTATTTCGGATGTATAGATGTTTTTATATGTGTTTATATTGATTTTTTGTGTATATTGGATAATTGCTTAATCGAATAAAATTCTATTTTGGAGGATATCTTTTGCAGTGTCTTTGTTTTAACGTGAGATGATTTTCTAATAAGCGGGGCATGCATCCTAGAATTTCTGAAGCATTATTTGTATTCTATAACTATTTGTTGTTATATGTATAAACCATACATATATTTTGAAGTCACTTAGCAACAGCTAACATTATTAAAATCCCAATGATGTTCGTGTTTCCAATTAATCAATACTCTCGTTCGCTGTAAAAAATAGTTTAATTAATAAACATTTTCAAACGATACTTTTTTAGATATTGTATGCACATACACATAAACATATGTACACCTAACATATGTATACATTTAAATTATTCTTTTTTCTTTGTTATGCTTAATGAAGACCTCAAAGTGTAGCGTCTTGCATGAGAATTTAGTTGATATCGAGATTTTCTCGATAGTGACATCATTTATTTTGTAAAGCAGAAATTATTTACACGCTCAATATTACAAATGTATTGCAAAAAGCTACAAAAAAGAACAATTAAAGTCCTTGTCGCCTTCAAGGAAAGGATTATTATTTTTCTGATTCTTGCAATGGTCAAGAAAGAAAGCCCTTGCAATTTCGTGTATACGGGTATACACAAGCCTATAGGTATTTACATTTTTTCGTGCGTACGTATGCCAGTACGTATGTGTATGTGCATAAATTTGAATATTTAGTATTTACTCCTTTGACCATTTGATAAGGTGTGGTGGTAGTAAGTCTTACTTCCAGCATCGCCACAGTTTTTTACACAAACATACTTTTTTACATACATATGTATATGCCTTATGTAGTACGTATGTATTGCTGTGTGTGTATAATGTATGTAATGGGATACAGACTTTTTGAAGAGTTCGTTCGTTTCTGCATCTGCGTTTTTATTTAACTTGCTTATATTTCACTTCACTGTATGACTGCAAACAGACGAACCTTCGATGGCAGACGGTTAGACCGGCATACTATACTCGCACAAACAATCGAATGCCGATCCAAGTTGTTGGGCGCGCTGATATTATGGTGTGGCAATGGTGTCGCGGAATTTTAA
Organism: Bactrocera zonata; assembly: GCA_037783105.1. Taxonomy (NCBI): domain Eukaryota; kingdom Metazoa; phylum Arthropoda; class Insecta; order Diptera; family Tephritidae; genus Bactrocera; species Bactrocera zonata. Next base: position 120,044 of record JBAWJQ010005094.1, on the reverse strand, counting down.
CCATGCTCCAATAGTCAGACGCTAGTCGTCTTTGCCGACGCTCGCACTTTCTATCTCCTTCTACCTTTTCGTTCCAGTCAGTTCGTTGGTTTGTTTCATTTATTCGCTGTTCCATTTTTATATTGCAAAATTTTTTCTCCTTTCGATTGCCGCCTGCCCCAATGTTGTTGCCTGCCTGCCTGCCTGCTTGCTTGCTGGCTTGCTTGCCAGTCAGCCCCCCACTTTGACCCTTCTTAAGGGTGACTCTCGCGTCTCTAGTCGAATCATCATCTTCTTTCTCTTCCTCAGCAGAAGTAGCCGAACACAGCCATACACACACACACACACATTGAGAAGCAAGCGACATTTGAGTATATGTGCCAGCAGAAGGTTTGTTGTAGTACACTCATGTGCAGATAAAGCTACATACATATATACTGTGTGTGTGTGTGTGTTGTTTTTTTTTAAAGCTTCTGCTCAAGTCCTGTCGTGTGCTTTTCAGTTTGGCTGAGTATTAGTGTTTTTGTATGTATTTATACATTTTTTTCTGCTAATTTTTATTCTCTCTAGGAGTGTTTTTGTTTTTGGTATTTCCATTTTTATTTTTATTTTTTCTGTACTGCAATTTTTTCTTTGTACAACCTTTCTTTTCTTCAACCAAACGTACGGGATACCCCAGTTGACCGACCGCAATGACGTTTGTTATTGCAACAATATGTATGTGCAGATATGTTTGTGTGTTTGTACATTTATGAGCGAGACTAGCAGGAAGAGCTGATTCGAGGAGAATTGCTAACTGCTGACTGTGGACTGTAGCCGCACTATGCGGGGGAAAATGTATCCTTGCGCTGACATAAATTAATAACTCAAAGTGAGAAAGCGCCGCTTTTTGTTTTGGGTTTTGCATTTTTTTTTTCTTAAATATTATTAATTAGTTTTTTTTTTTATAGTAAAGAAGAAAGTATTTTATTTCAAATAAATTTTTAAAATATTTAATAAACGTATAAACGAAACGTATATAATCTTATATTATGTTTATATTAAGGGATTATATACAGTTAGAAGGCTAAAAAACACAAAAAAAAATAAAAAATAAAAAAAAATTGTTTTTCTGAGAGAACCTTTAAATTATTGATCCAAATATTTGTATACATATTATGGTATCTTTTAACTGTGTTTTAAAGCTTAGTGTATTAGAAAAAATATTTATTTGTAAAGTAACTACAGCTGATCCTCGGGAGCTCCTCTCAAACTCTCAAAAAAAAAAAACACGTTTTGCGGTGACCACAATATCTCTGAACTGGATGCTCTGAAATTAAAAAACTAAACGGATTTCGTTAAAGTAATGTTAAATCAAGTAAGCAAACATTTTTTTTTACAAAATGACGGTTTCTAAAAAACCGATTTTTGACCAAAAATTTTGGCCTTAAATTGTGTTTTATGCATCATATTTATCGATAAGAAAAAATCTTCGTTTAATTAGGAACAAAAAAATATATTTAAAAAAGCTCGTGTTAAAATTTGAAACTAATCGGTTTAACTAATTAATAACTAAATTTATTGCTGTCTTCGCTAGTCGGGTCTACGTAACTGGGTTGGACCCAATTTTTATGCGGTCAATCACTGTTAATTTGAAGGTATTCTTCAAACTTATTTGGGACATGTTTTATGCCGCTAAAACAACAACGAAAATTTGTTACAATTCAAAATTAAATAATTTAATTTTTTTATAGGATTGTCAAGACAAAACTGTCTGATCCTTTAGTTATAAACTCATATTAATCAGCTGGACTCAGTTACAATCCCACTTAAGATTTTAAAAACAAAAAATTGTTTCAATAAAAATAAAGATTTTTCGATCTATATTTTTTTGGCATCAAAAGGACAACCTTAATGGTATTAAATGGAATTCGAACTAACCAGGCGTATAAAAATCAGTTTTTTCAGTTGTACGTTCAGAAGCCATAAAAGTTGCTTAGAGATGACATTTTGCGTTTAACGATACATTGTTAAAACAACTATCGATAATAATTAGTATGCGTTTGTCGAATATGTTAAAGTAATTATTTGCTCGTAGTAGGACAAATTCACAAAAATATGTGATAATATTTATATTATCGAACTTGTAAAACAAATTGGTTATTCCCTGTTCTCATTTTTATTTAAATTTTTCTTTTTATTATTTTTTTTTTAATTTTTTATTTCTTTTTTTTTTGTTTTAAATATTTTTTTTTTAATATCTTTTTTTAATATTTTTTTTTAATAATTTTTTTTTAATATTTTTTTAGTCTTTTGTATACATTTTTTGTATTTAAAATTTTTTAAATATTTTTTTTTAATTTTCAAAATTGATATGCATTTGTACATATGTATATAATATACATATTATGTATAATTCGAAGTTTAATATCTGATGAAATTATATTAAATTCCTATTTTATAATAATATAGTTTTATTAAAAAATACTAACAAGCATAGCTTTTCATAGCTTTTAAAATTATAGTTTTTGAAAAATGTACTTCATGATTCATTGTTTTTATAACTGAAACACATTTTTTTATACCATATTTGTGTATTTAAATAATATATTATTTAAATTTTTCATAACAAATCGCGGTTTGTAAAAATATTCATAAAATATTTTCGAAATGCTGGTTTTTTATTTATTTTTTATAAAGAAATTTATTTTTAATAAAAGCTGGTTATACATTAATTTGAAACCGTGTCAAAGATTTTCGTGTTTTTTTTTTTTTTTTTGTTTTGTTTTTAATTGTTACTTATTTTTTTTTTTTTTTGTTTTGTTTTTTATTGTTACTTATTTTATTTTTTATTATTATTATTTTTTTTTTCAAAAAATAATTAATTTTTATGTCCTTAAAATCTTTTTTTTACTTTTTATAGCAAACACGCTTTTTTATAATATTATGGGCACGTGAAAAAAGTATATATAAAGCTTTCAGCAATAATTAGTTTTATATTGAGTTCGAATATAAGCTTACTTTTACAATATAAAAACTCATGTCAAAATAAATTAAAACCACACATACTAATCATATCAATCTAATACGATAAACCGATACTTTTATGACATTTCAATTAAGTTTTGTCAATATATTTGCAACATACGGCCCACTGTACCTCAAACTTGTCTCATTCTTGGCGGAAACCCCTAGCAACTTTGATACTTTCGTCTGTGTTGGTGCGTCAAAAGCGTTTTTTCGTCGAGATTTCAATGTGTGCTTGCACGTGTGCGTGCGTACGTGTGTGTGTGTAAATGAATGAATGTGTATGCAAATACCTTGCGCATATACACAAAGGCTCATTCATATATTCGTATGTATATATGTATGTATGTGCATGTATAAGAATGTATGTAAGCCGAGTTCTTTGGCAACTACTTTCGTGCATATGTATGTGTGTGTATATCACTGCTATTGTCATGATTATTGTTGTTATACTGTAGTTGGCATTTTTTCAATTTTTTCTCTTGTATGGCTTCCTTCGTCGGTTTCCCCATTAACCACCATTCTTCTTGCTCGCTTGTTCATTTCGGTTTCTTATGACTTTGCTTTCATTTTATGCAACCACTGAGGGTGGCTGCCACAACTCCCACCACCTGACCGTCCGTCCGTTCGCTCGCTCATACATTTCTTTGCCCTTATTACAATTTTTCTCTACGTTTGCATGCTCACATTGCCGATGTTGTTGTTGCTTTTGCCTTCTCAATTTTTATTTTCTGTGCAGAATTTTTTAAAAAAGGCGCTGTTGTTTGGTTTGCTTTTTTTCGTTTTTTTTTTCCCAATGCCCGTTGTTTTTTAATCTTAACTCAGAATAGCAATGATTGGGGGAGGGGTGGGGGGGTGTATGGTGCGGTCTTATGTCTGAGTGAAATGAAAATATAGTTCCGTTTGTGTCGTGTGTCCAAGAAATAATGTATAGAGCAGCGTGGACGGGCGGGCGGGCGGTCGGTGGGCGAACGCGCGCGCTTGGAGAAAGAAAAACTCTATTGAACAAAAAAAGTAAATTAAATGCGGGAAAGAAAAAATAGCAACAACAGTAACAGCTGCAGCAACTACAAGACAGTGTGTAAAAAAATGCTGTAAAAAACAATTGGTGAACGCGTTTAATGTTTTGCAAGTATCATATAATACTAACTATACGCTGTGTGTGTGCATGTAGGTGTATTTATGCATTGTTGTTGTAGTTCCTTGTATGAGTATTATGTCCAGGTTCACGATTTCAGTTAGTTTTCCACCCTCACCGATTAACTGTAAATGCATGCACACTCACACATTTATAAGCTTTTACACCCACACACACACACACACGCACTCATGTGTACCTATTTATATAGCACTGCTGGTCCCACATTTCACTTGGGCGCTGCTTGAATGAAGACCTTGAGTCAGTGAAATTTAATTGTACATATTATGAATTGGAAACTTATGTAATTCGGTGAAGTCATAATGAATTGTGGCGAAAATCTCCAAAAATTCCGTTCGATGCAAATGAAGCGTTCGCTTTGATTAATTACTCGTTGTATTATATACAAAATAGCAACAATGTGTATATGCACGTATGTGTGTGTATTGTGTCATCACCGCTATTAGTTTGTCTTAATATGAAACTGCGTGTGTTAATTACTTACATATGTTTTATATACAGGTGCACACACATACACATGCCGCTATATATGTATATGTGCATGTTTTTTTTTTTATTTTTGTCTTTTTTTTTGTAGTTAGCAACCATTGATTCGCTCCACTGTGCTATCATCCTTCCACTTCCGATACGTAGATGGTCAGACACATTGGCAGACCTGTGTAAATGAAAGCAAGATGGAAGCGAGCGAGCGACCAGCGCCAGAGCCGGAGCCATAGCCAGTGCCAGCGCTAGAGCCCGGTCGGCGAAACGACAACTTGTGTCATTTGTGTTTTTGTTTCAATTTTTTTCTGTCTTCTCTTTCGTCTCTTTGACTCTCACCGCTGTCGTAGATTTCGCCCATGTTTCGTTAACTTGCCTTTTTCTTTATACTCATTTTTTTACAAAACTTTTTTATGTATTAAATGAGCGAGTATATGAGCCGTTTTTTTCCCCGACTTTTTTTTCCACTGGGCGCTGTTGTGCATTGCATGGTTTGAGGATATACGGGTTGCTTGCTGACTAGTTGCAGGCTCATGGCCTATTGGGTGTTTAAATGAATCGCCAGCATACTATTTTTTTCTGTTAGTTTTCTCATTTAGCTGCTGCTGCCGCTGCCTTTTTTGTTTTAAAAGATGAAGTTTCGTTTCGTTCTTTTGTGTTTTTTATGTGCCTTCACCTCTGTCGTCTTGCGAAGTCCGAGCGTACATGCTTTTCGTATACACAACTTCAAGTTGTCCGAAAACTTTTTTCTCCAATTGTGTATTAAGAAAGTCGGTCCATCTTACAAGACAGCAGATTCTCGAAAATTTATTGAGAACTACTTTTCCTGTAGATTAAACGCTGATTGTTATATGCCAAATTGTAACTGCTGAGTTTGTATTTGTCAATATAACATCTTGATCTGTTTGAAGTTGAGGAGAAACCTCCTTATAAGTAATGGCCCCTCCCACTGATAACGTCACAGCTTGAAATTATTTTGGAACTAACAAAAAAGCTTTTCGGGCTTGGTACCGACAATAAAGCTTTCGTAGCTTTCGTAGCTCTGTAGACAGTTTAAAGCTTTCAGGGCACATTTTTTTTTGCTTGATCCAATCACACAACTATCAGAAGTCATTTTTATTCGGCATTTTGTTTTGGCTTTCGTCCAGTTCTGAACCTATGCTATTAGAATTCCTGCTATAAAACTTTCAAAAATATTTTTCAAAAGCAATGTTTCAGCTAAGTTACATATTAAAGTTTGTCCCTTCGTCTACTTCTCAATTAACCAAAATTGTTCGAAATTTTTGTTTTTTTTTTACAAGTTTTGGGTTTTGTATAAAAATTTTACATATTCGCTGCAGTAAAGTCAATGAAATATTAATATCGCTTGTGAATCCTTCATATCAATCTTCTTATTAAGGTTTCTTATCCCGCATATATTTCATTAATTGTTAATGCAAATCTTCTAATTTTTTTTAATATCTAGGTTATGTTGTAAAATTTGGACATAAATGGTGGTAATATTACGAAGTCAATGTTGTTGGAAGTAAATCTTTATAAAAAAGCTCCAAAGGAAAGCTTTCTATATTACGCTAGCATTTTTTTATTTTTTATTTTTTTTTATATTTTTGACGGTTATGTGCAAAGCTTGTGTAAATATATGTATGTGAATAAAAATCGGATGGTAAATATGTACCAAACTTAAAAATAAAGCTTTTTATTTGTAACTAGTTTCATAATTATAATTTTCAGAGATTTTTTAGGTTATCTCGAAAGCTTCTGAATATGTCTTACAAAAATTTAAAAATGTTAATTTAACTACCAGACTCGAAATCGGAGCATAAACTTTGTGTCGTTATTTTTTTTTTTTAACTTTAAGATTTTTTAAGGTTATGTTGAAAAGTGTTGAGTATCGGTTTAGTTAGTAGTTTAGTATAATACTTAATCGCTTGTGCGCATCTTTATACCGCATAAAATCTTATTTCTAAATCAATTACTAACTAAAATTTCTAAGTTTTTTTAGGTTATGTCGAAAGCTTTCGAAATTCAGTTAAATCGATATTGAAGAAGTTTCAATATCGCTTGTATTCTGCTGCATATAGATCCTCACAATAATATAACCGTTATAGTACGTGGAATAATTGAAAAAATTTTTAGGTTATGTGGAAAACTTTCGAAAATTTAAATAAATATTGAAAAACTTTCAATATCGCTTGTATCCACCGGCATATAGGTCCACACAATAATATAACCGTTATAGTCCGTGGAATAATTGAGTTGCCGCTCAACAATGCGGTTCAACGTCAATACATGGACATGTTGGTATAGAAAGAAATTAGCCCACCAGAACCTGTTCTGTGCTGCCCTTTCCCATATTCTTTTGCTGGTTTGCATACGAACAACCTGACAAACATACACACCAATCTACACTTATTTATGTGCATTTGTTTGTATGTCAGTCAGTACATAACGATTGCCGTTTTTTCATACGCCGCACACTTCGCCTAAGAAGTGATTCTTGGCTGCAAACCTTTTGCAGATATAATTCTTTATTTTTCCCCACTGTACACAATTTTTTCCGTTTTGTTCTGTTTATATGTACTTCGATTTTTTCTTTTACTTTCTTGTCTATGTATGTGTGTGTGCAAGTTCCTGAGCGTATAAGCTTGTGAGTGTGTGTATGTATGTGTATGTGTGTATGGATTTTTTTCCAATTTTTTCGCTCTCACCACTACTTCAGACTTCACCGCCGCCACCGCCGCCGCTGCCACCATCATCAACAGCAACGTTATTTCATGCCGTTCCTTAGCTGGCTGGCTGGCTGGCTCGATGGCTTACTGGCTGCCTGGGCGCTAATCGTCATCGTCTTCTGGCATCATCTTTTATTTGTAATTTGTTCATCATCGGCGTCGTCGCAGTTGTCGTTTATCGTTGGTTGCACGCTTGCCAGGTCGCTGGTAGGCTGGTTGATGTGTCGGTCGTAATGACTGAAATCGTGCGTTTGTCGGCAATAACAGAGTTTCGTAAATCGGTCCATATCGGGTTTATATATAGTATACTACTAACGCTTGCAAGTACCACAAATTTTGTTTGATATCATGCAAACATTGTCCAACACACGCTAAATAGTTGCACCAAAACGATGGATTCACGTCATCGTACTACGACTTCCGAACGCAATTAATGAAAATCACAAACTTTTGCTACTAATATGTGGATCATCATCGTTAAGACAATGTGTATTTGAAACCGCCTACTACTGGGTACTTGCATACGTAACATCACACGCGTTGGACGTACGGTCATCATAAAGTGCGTTATTGTAGTGTTGATCAAGCGCCAGTGAGCTTTGGTACGCTCTCGCACGCCGTTAATACCAAATCGCGCAACATAATTGATTTCCATATTTTCCATATAAGAAAAATACAAAATTATCAAAACAAACCGCTGACCGATTCGATTGTGTGTATTACGAAAATCAGGATCTAGTGCGTCGCGTTAAGTACGCGTATATCATCACGTCTAAGCTGGTTATCGCAACTAAGGGCACAAGAAGCAATACAAGAAGTAGGAAAAAATAAAAATAAAACAGAATTTCCCTTTCGCTGACTTTTCCATTTTATATATTATTTGGTTGTTTTCCGCTTTCTTAAGAACTGAGACTACTACTGACATTTACTCTCTATATTCGCTGATATATATTTTTATATGTCTTGTGTGCTGTTTTGCTCACCATTTCTATTTGTTCGGTATTTTCCCTACTTTTATTCCGGTTTTATTTTTACTACTACTCTCAATTTCAAGTTCGTCAGACGATTTTTATTATTATTTCTCTTTTTTCTCGTCTTCTTTTTCATGCTTTTCTATTTAAGCTTACATTATGGCTCCGGCTCCGTCGTATCGTGCTCTATACGCGCGAGTATCGTAATTTTTCGCACACATGCATGAGCACACATGCGGACACACACATACCCATAAACGCCCATAAACACACACAAACACATACACGCGCACACTTATGGCCCGACTCACGATTTACGGCTCAGGACGCACATATGCGGCGTCCTCATATTTTTCGCGTCTTTAATGCTTTAGTTACATTATAAATATTTGGACTAAAAATGCTCGTGTTTTAGGCCGCTTTAATAAAAAAGCGCTTTACTATTGTTATTGTTGTTGTTGTGGTCGTTATAATGCCACTGCTAAGTGTCACATCGAATTTCTATAGCATAATGTTCGACTATTTCATTCAGCAAAGCCATCATTATGTTGCAGGAGCAGACTCTTTAAGCCAACACGTGACTCTTGGTGTAACATAGTGTTGTAACTAGTGATGGAATTCCGGCATCTCAATTGAGTTCAGTGAAAAAGCTTACATTTTACAGTTATGTTTTGACGAACAATTTGTTTTGGTGGCCATAGTGTTTCGACAATTGCTTAGACGATTATTAAGCAGACTTTTGAAGTTGGTAACAGTTTTAGTTTTGGCAGTTAAAAGGTGCTGATTTATGTAAAGTTTCAAATCATTTGGACATAGACTATACTTTGGACCTGAAGCTTGAATTAATATGTTTCAATACTTTGTCTTGGTAGAAAACAAACATTTACTATCTAAGAACTTAGAAATTGAAACATTTTTAATCAAGCAATGTGTGCTAAAGACAATTTTGTACAATCCTCAGAAAAGATTTTGATTTAAGATAAGATGAATTTTGAACGTTAAGATACAAAATTTAATACAATAAGCAAATTGTAGTGCAAGCAGTGCTAAAGTTATCTTAAATAAGATTTTAAAAATTATAATTTTTCCGTCTAATCTTCATTTGTTTGTTGTGTCTCGGAAAATTTGTACAACTTTGACGTTGCGTGCATGAAAAACATCTGTTGTTGTTGGTTGTGGGGCACACTGCCGAGTTCACGATCCTTGGCAGAAGACAAAACTGAATCTGTTTCTCCGGGTTATGTAGACACGATGGACTTTTATCATGGCTCATGAACTCAAGTCCAGGTTTCGAAAGACATCATCAAACTATCGGTGTTTTTATGACTTAAACATTTTTAAATTAAGCTGATCCGGTGCAAGTTTGAAATTTAAGTAGTGTAAATTTTGCTTCTAACGCCTAAACTTTTTACTTAATATATTTAGTATGCCGCTTCAGTTTTCCAGTAAATTTCCTTCTAGATACACCCACTTTTTTGGTTATATCCATATACCGCGTTTTCCAATATGGATAATATGTTTTCTAAGTGTCGTTTCGGTCACGTTTAATTTGTCATGATCTGTAATTTTTTCATTGTATTCAGTAATGTTTAGAACTTCGTCGTGGAAAGATATACGCAAGAGCAACGTTTACAAATTATTAAATTTTATTATCAAAATGATCGTTCTCCAATTGCAACTTTTACATTTTATTGTCGTAATCGTCCACCTGTGCTCGCTGTTCGTCGAATAGGCGAAAATGCCGAGCGTAAATTTTCTTTACATAATGGTCAAGTGCCAATGAGACAAAAAGACGCTCGAAGTAATGAAAATATTGCCGCCGTTCAGGCAAGTGTTGCTGAAGACCGCAATTTGTCGATTCCAAGACGTTCTCAAGAATTGGGAATGTCTCAAACCACAACCTGGTATATTTTGAAAAAAGATTTGGGCTTGCATTCATTTAAAACTATTCTAACTCAAGAAGTGAAGCCATTGGACCACCGTAAACGTCGTGAATCAGTTGATTTTGTCATGGAAAAACTTGAAAATGATAACGATTTTTTTTTTTAAGAAAATTAATTTTCTCTGAGACTCATTTTCATCTTAGTGATGCCGCAAATAAACAAAAGTGTCGATTCTGCTGCGAAGAAAATCCACAAATTACTCATTAACAACCATAACATTCACCTAAATTGACAGTTTGGTCTGATGGAATCATCGATTCGTACTTCTTTCGAAATGAAGCTGGTGACACCTTTACTGTCAATAGAGAACTTTTTCCATTATTGCCACAATTGGAAGTTGATCTTGACAACAACTGATTCCAACAAGACGGTGTTTTGTGCCTCACAATACGTGCAACAACCGAATTATTGCCAGAAAACTTTGGAGATTCGACTATTTCAAGAAATTGTGACCTTTAATGGCCTCCAAGAAGTTGTAATTTAAAAGCACTAGAATATTTGTGGGGTTATTTGAAGACATTGATCTTTAGCATTAAATCAGATTCTCTTCAAGCTTTAGACGTCAATATTGAACGTGCTATTTCTGACATTAGCATGACCTGATTTAGTGGAAAAAGTACTCGATAATTGGGTTCATCGAATTCCTTCCTGCAAAAGAAGTCGTGGAGGCCATTTGAATGATGTTATATTTAGAACTTAATATAAAAATCATATAAATAGATTGGAAAACCCTGTATATTTGTCCTTCAAGAAACAAAGTATTCTTCTCTTGGCATAAATATTTTATTGGTGAGGTGCGTATTTCAGAAAGTTCATGTTAAGCGAAGAATGTAAAAATGTTCGACTAGTTCTTTCACAGCTTCAAAAAGGTTTGAAATCTGTTAAAAGTGTAAAAATGTGAAGAGAAGCATTTTAGATAGTTTCCTATTTACAAAACTTACTAAACTTTAGGAATTCGAATTCGAAATCCGAACAAGTAACCTACAATTGGCAACTCTGCTGAAAAATGTGCTTTTATTATAAAAAAGAAGTTTTTTTTTAATATCTACTTTGGTGTTTATATGGTTTCTTGGCTAATTACCGACGAATTGCCGAAGATTCATATCATTATCAATTTTTGGAAGCTTAAAAGCTTTCTTAGTACCCAAAATAAAATTTAAAGTGCGAGAAAGGTGCTTTAGAGCTTAATTTTTCATATACATATGGTTTAAATTATTTGGCAATTGAAAAATATTTTATTTACCTCGTTCAAAAATTGCTCTCAGTTTTGTTTTTAATCAAATTCTAGTTTTTAAATTCATGAATGTGAAAGCTTCGTTTAGGCAAAGAAAAAAGTTGGAGAAGTGTTTAATAATATGTGTTCCTTTGTAATCCATTTCTTATTTGTATTATCCGTCTACTTATCAACTGATAAATGGCATATCTGAAATATACAATTTTTTTTATGAGAAGCTTTGGGAAAAATAGTCTGTCTTATTAAAACTTTTGACAGCATTAATAAAAAGCTTGCAGGTCGGAAAACGCATTTTTTGTGAATTCTTTTGAAGATGTTTCTTTAATAAATAAAACATGTATATTTACAGAATCTAATGTCTTTTTCTTAATAATCGGGCATTTATTTTGAAAAACTCTTGAAGAAACTTCGAAAAAGAGGGTGACGATGAGCCCTTAAATAAACCCAAATCCTAAAATAAAAAATATGTACTATTACTTTATATGATAATGATTGAAGGGCTAGTAAAAACGTTCATTGTTGATAAAATTCAGGCTTCCCAAAAATTAGTTGTTTTAATCATTGGTTATTTATTTTATAACTTTACAAAAGTGGTGTCAACTAATTATTAAAATAAGAGTTAAGACATAATTGTCTTATCTATTTAATTATAATTATAACGGGTGATTTTTTTGAGGTTAGGATTTTCATGCATTAGTATTTGACAGATCACGTGGGATTTCAGACATGGTGTCAAAGAGAAAGATGCTCAGTATGCTTTGACATTTCATCATGAATAGACTTGCTAACGAGCAACGCTTGCAAATCATTGAATTTTATTACCAAAATCAGTGTTCGGTTCGAAATGTGTTTCGCGCTTTACGTCCGATGAGCGATGAGGCTCATTTCTGGTTGAATGGCTACGTAAATAAGCAAAATTGCCGCATTTGGGGTGAAGAGCAACCAGAAGCCGTTCAAGAACTGCCCATGCATCCCGAAAAATGCACTGTTTGGTGTGGTTTGTACGCTGGTGGAATCATTGGACCGTATTTTTTCAAAGATGCTGTTGGACGCAACGTTACGGTGAATGGCGATCGCTATCGTTCGATGCTAACAAACTTTTTGTTGCCAAAAATGGAAGAACTGAACTTGGTTGACATGTGGTTTCAACAAGATGGCGCTACATGCCACACAGCTCGCGATTCTATGGCCATTTTGAGGGAAAACTTCGGACAACAATTCATCTCAAGAAATGGACCCGTAAGTTGGCCACCAAGATCATGCGATTTAACGCCTTTAGACTATTTTTTGTGGGGCTACGTCAAGTCTAAAGTCTACAGAAATAAGCCAGCAACTATTCCAGCTTTGGAAGACAACATTTCCGAAGAAATTCGGGCTATTCCGGCCGAAATGCTCGAAAAAGTTGCCCAAAATTGGACTTTCCGAATGGACCACCTAAGACGCAGCCGCGGTCAACATTTAAATGAAATTATCTTCAAAAAGTAAATGTCATGAACCAATCTAACGTTTCAAATAAAGAACCGATGAGATTTTGCAAATTTTATGCGTTTTTTTTTAAAAAAAAGTTATCAAGCTCTTAAAAAATCACCCTTTATAAACTTAATTATGACAATATATAATTAGAGAGCAAAATTGAAGGTGATCCTTTTCGATTAGTAATTGGCGAGTAACGCGCGATGTTTTGCTTCAAGGCAAGAATGGAAGCGAGATTGTCCGCATAGACTTAGGCTTTACATATCCCCACAAGAAAAAGTCTAACAGTGTGATATCACACGATCTTAGTGGCCAATCGACCGGCCCAAAACGTCTCTGCTCGCCGAAGTGTTCTCTCAATAAATCCATTTATTGATGCGATGTGTGGGAAGTGACGCCGTCTTGTTGAAGCCAAATGTCGCCGAGATCACGAGATTCAATTTCAGACATCAAATAGTCGGTTATCATGACAAAATAACGGTCGCTATTGACGGTAACGTTCTCACCGGCATCATTATTTTTGAAGAAATATGGACCGATGATTTCACCGGCTCACAAACCACACCAAACTATGTTTTTTCTGGATGAAATGGCAGCTCTTGAATTCTTTAGGTTGCTCTTCGTCCCAAGTGCGGCAATTTTGCTTGTTTACATATCCATTGACTCAGAAGTTGGCCTGGTCACTGAACAAAATTTTGCTCGAAAACGTCGATCTTTTTGGAACTTTTCAAGAGCCCATAGAGCGAATCGATGTCGCTTGGGAAGTTCGAGCGGCTTCAGTTCTTGCACAAGCTGTATTCTGTACTCTTGCAGTTTAAAATCTCTACGTAAAATACGCCAAGTCGTTCCATACGTCAGCCCGAATTGCTGCGAACGAAATCAATTCTTCACTGCGTACGGGACGTGGTTTATTCGGCCGAATATTCTCCAATAATGAATGCTGAGTCTCAAGATTGGTGATGGTGTTGCGAATATTACTTAAACTAAAGATAACGCAGCGCTAGCATCGGAGAAGTCGGACACAATAGCTCTATATTACCCGGAATGTGCAGATTCACGGAGTGATGCCAGGGGAGATTTACATTTCAGATGGGCTTAAATAATCCTTATTGTTAGCGAAAATTTTATTCCTTCGATCACTGCCTGACAAATATATCTAAAAAGGTCATGTTAAAATGTCAAACCGATATGACCAGCCTTTTCGGTAACATTTTCCTCATCGATTCTGAAAACAGCGCTTCGAGAAAGGCTAGTTTAAAGTTTTGCGACCCTTTTACGCTAAGTCAAAAACAGTAGTTTTTTAAAAAGATCAATTATTGTGTTTTAGATAGTGTAAGTAAGTAAAAAATGTTATCCCGAAGTTGCCAGTCAATAAAGATCACGTTGCAAATCTTTAAGTTTGTCACGGAGCTTGTAACAGTGAGAATGGAATGTCGGAGACCATATAAAGTATTTTTTATATATAAATGATGATCGTGGTGGGGTGAGTTAATTTTTTTTTTGTTTTTGCAAGATTCATATTGCCCGCTAAAAATACACCTCTTTCGGCATCACGCTCATTTAGCATTATCTAACTTTACTGGACTTGCGGGGCAGTAAACCTATGTACTAAACCGTCAACTTCGGCGGCTTTTGCTTGTATTTAGTCCTTCGAGACCGCCGTTAAGTATTACTTCGCAGAACCAAGCTGGGCTAGAATGCCTCCTTACAAACTCCCAGCGGGATTATTCAGCTGATCTTAAGCTTCTTCGCTGCCGTTCTTGGATCGCTATTGTGGCCCACTCTTACTATTTCGCCCATACCAGCATTGGGGCGTCATCCTTTGCTTTATTATTCCTTCGACGGTTGTTCTCTTCACTACATATCTCGAGAAGGTAAAAAAGATATGCTCGACGTTTTCATCGGCACTCCTGCAGAATGAACATTTTGTGTCATCATCGTGGCTGAATCTGTGAGGTACTCCCCGAAGCAGCCATGGTTAAATAAAAATCTCCCCGTGTTGTCTCTCAATCCAGGTTCATAATCTTTTTTCTGCTCCATCCCATTGTCTGCTCGTCAGCCGTTAGACGCCTATTCATAGATTTCGATATATTTCTACTTGGCTCTGAGGCCATTAAATCAGGCCGCTTCATGTGTATTGTCCCTCAGTTCTCCCCAAGGAGCTGCAATTTTTACCAATCAAAATCAAAATGAAAATTGCACTTGCAATAGGAATTATAGCTAGTCAGTTCTATTACTAATTTCCCATGTTTTCAATATTTTGACTTATATGTTTTTAAATACTTTTTTAAACTCTTAAATTAAGATTGAGAGTCCATTACTTGTGAAAACGAATTGTTTATGATATTCAAACATTATTGTGTATCGCTGACATATAATATATTTATGTAATATGATGTTTACAAAGCAGGTTGAAATTGTTTCATATTTTCGTAAACCCTCCATAATATCTTCTTGTTCATATGCCGTTCGATTTCCAAATCTAACTCTTTAAAGAAATGAAGTGGATACGATTTGATGTCTAGCTAATTTGGTATCAAAAGAGCTTAATTCACAAAAAAAAAAAAATTATAATTATATTGGTTTCTGTTGTTTTTGTTTTCTTATGTATTTTTCAACATTCTCTAAATATTTCGCACCCTTTGTGTTCTTTAAATTAGATAATTCGATTTTTTTTACTTTTTGTGTAGGGATGATAATTTTTACTTACCATCCCCCAAAATATGGTAAAATCTATGAAAAAAAAAGCCTTTTATGTAAATAATTTTTCTACCACGATTGTTTCTGATAAGCAACTGGAAGTTTACTCGTAAATCATCAGTTTCAATGGGTAGGAGTAGGGTGGATGTGTTTTTATCATTATTCTGGTGCTAATTGTCTTGGTTTGGTTAAAAAATATATCCGAATTATTTTTACGAGTATTTTTAAAGAATAGTCCAGGGATTGTCAAACCTTTGATTGTATCTCTAAAATAAAAAGCTGCTCATTAAATTCCTTCAGCTATTCTTTGGCAATCTTCTATCGCAAGGCGAAATAACTTGTCAGAAATGCTATAAAGTATTTATTCGATCTGGAAGTATATAGAATACACTTTGTTATTTAAATATCGACCGTAAAAGTGTTGATTTATGTCAAATTTTGCCAGTGTATTTAGTAAAAGGTTTGCAATTTCTTCATGTCCCGTTTCATTTTGGTATAACTTTTCGAAATAATCTATGCTTATTAAGCAATTTCTTGTTCTCCAAAAAAATCATAAACTCACGTTAATCGAAAAATCAGTTTCTCATATGAGATCCATTTATTGCTAAATGGTTTCGTCATCAAAAAATGTGTATTTATTGGCTTGAGTCAAATCCTCGTATGGTTCAGAAATGCAATAGCATCCCCATAAAATATAACGTATGGTATATATTGTCGTGTGGCGGCATCGTCGGGCCTTATTTGTTTCGAAATGATGCAGAAAATGTCGTTATCATGAATATCGAGCGTTATAACACTATGTTGACTGACTCTCGCATGATCAAGATTTCATGGAATTTAAGGTCTTTAGGTTATTTTCTCTGGTGGTATGTTAAAGATTAAGGTTTACATTCAGCGCACTAACCGAAATTTCAGCCGAAATGCTGCGCCGGATCATCGAAGATGGGCGTAAACGAACGGAGATATGCAAATGAAGTCGGGGGTGCCCATTTGACATTTAGTACAATTCATAAATGTTCTTAAAATGTTCGGCATAACAAAAAATTAATAAATAAATAAAAATAAAAAAAGAACCCTTTTTGATGTAAGTTTTATTTAATTTTATTTTATTGAAGGTCCATTTATTAAATTTTATAGCTTTGTTAAAGTGATATGATTTAAGTTAAATATGCACCGTTTTGTTCAAAAACATGCTGCCATTTAGATGATAATTTATAATACCACACTCTTAAACCGTCGTCTCTTCTGTCAAAAACTGGCACTGTCGATTTTCACAAGTTTGCATTAAAACGGCCACTTAAGCTCCCTGAGCTTCTGGCGAATCGCTGTAAATTTTTGTGGCCTAGCGTTGTTCTGGTGAAATGCAGTTCCTCTGTTATTGGCCAAGGTTAGACGATTCCTTTTTTGAAATGGTCCAATCGCACCAAAAACACATAGCAACCTTCCTGACCATCAATCCTGGCTATGTTACCGTTTGCGCCAGCTTATCGCGACTCGACCACGATCATTTCTGATCGACATTGTCGTAAGTGATCCACTTTTCATCAGCAGTAGAAATCCGCTTCAAAAAGGATCGATTTTGTGTGTTTTCAGCAGCGATTTGCAGATGGAAATTCAATCCATCAAGTTTTTTTGCTTTAACTCGTGATTAAGTAGTACATCGAAATTTTTCATATCCGTTTTTTTTTTTTGTGTAATGTTTAGCTCTTTGACAATTGAAGCTTAGCGTTGAGTCCAATTTTCGATGACTCGTTCGAGCATTTCGACTGGTAATTGGCGAATGGCATGTGTGATGCTTTGCTCCAATTCCTGAATCGAAGCGGGATTATCCGTATACACTTTAGACTTTACATATCCCCACAGGAAAAAGTATAACGGTATGTTATCACACGATCTTGGTGGCCATCGACCGACGCAAAACGTGAAATTATTGGCTCACCGAACTTCGATTTCAGGCATGAAATAGCGTATTATCATAGTGCGATAACGATCGCCATTGACGATTACGTTCTCACCAACGGCATCATTTTTGTAGAAATATGACCGATGATTCCACCGGCCCACAAACCGTGAAATGTAGCTCTTGAATCTCTTCAGGTTCCCCTTCGGCAACTTTTCTTGTTTACATAGCTATTAAACCAGAAATTAGCCTCATCCCTGAATAAAATTTAACACGAAAACGTTGGATCTTCTTGGAACTTTTCAAGAGCCCATAGAGCGAAACGATATCGATTGAGCGGCTTCAGTTCTTTATTTAAGATCTCGCCAAGTCGTTCCATACGCCAGCCCGAGTTGCTGCGAACGACTCCGAATCAACTCTCTACGGTCTTCGTGTACACTCTCAGCTACGGCTGCAATATTTTCTTCACTGCGTACGGGGCGTGGTCTATTCGGCGAGTTCAAAGTGGAGTTTCTTGATAATAATATCGTTTCAAATTTTCGTTTGAGCTTCAAACGCGATTGAAAGGAATACGACTTCGGTTCTGTGTAAAAAAAACTTATTCATCATCTTTAAATAATTGTGCCCATTGACAGTTACTGTTACGCCGTTTTTTTTTATACCCTGAACAGGGTATATTAAGTTTGTCACGGTGTTTGTAACACCCAGAAAGAAGCGTCGGAGACCCTATAAAGTATATATATAAATGATCAGTATGTTGAGCTGAGTCGATTTAGCCATGTCCGTCTGTCTGTATATATACGAACTAGTCCCTCAGTTTTTAAGATATCCTTTTGAAATTTTGCAGACGTCATTTTCTCTTCAAGAAGCTGCTCATTTGTCGGAACGGCCGATATCGGACCACTATAACATATAGCTGCCGTATAAACTGAACGTTCGGAATCAAGTTCTCATATGGAAAACTTTCGCATTTGACAATGTATCTTCACGAAATTTGGTATAGATTATTTTCTAGGGCAAAAATGTAATATCGGTTAACGCATATAGCTACCATACAAACTGAGCGATCGGAATCAAGTTCTTGTATGGACAACTTTCACATTTGACTAGATATATTTACGAAATTTGGTATATATGTATTATTTTTTAAGGTAACAATGTAATCTCTAAAAAACTTGTTCAGAACGGGTTACTATAGCATATAGCTTCCATACAAACTGGACACATAGTTACTAACAGAAATGCACCTGTGAAGGGTATTTAACTTCGGTGCAACCGAAGTTAACGTTTTTTCTTGTTTTGTTTTTTTTTCAAAAAAGTATGGCCCGACAAGATACCTTGATGAAACACCACACAGTGACTCGTTCTAAGCGAAGTTCCGTCTCGTGGATTATTACTGGATTTGATTCACTCCATATACCGTAATTTCGCTTCTTTACATTTTCGTTTAGATCAAAATGGGCTTCATCAGATATAAACAGGCAATTTATTAAGTAATTGTCTTTTTCGGCCATTTCAAACATTTTTTTGGCAAAATTCCAGGCGAATAGGTAAATATAGAAGGTTTAACCGGCTTGTTATTTAAACTTTGTACGGAAATACAGGTTTAATAGGTTTAAGTCATCATGAATTCATTCCGTTGTAATGACCGTCTGCTAACGTCCAAGTTACAAATCAAAACTCTTGGATATGCCTGAATTAACCCTCTGTGACTGATGTGGTAGTCTAGCAGACACCAACAGGCACAAAAGAGTATTTTGTACCGTTATTTTCCATACATCTACTCTCTCGTTCTCTGTACCTTCTTATTGTGTACTCATGCCTATGTTAGTTTGTTCAGATCGATTGATGTAAGCACACGTGCCATTTTAAGCGATAAAGTGTCTGCGAGTCAACCACATCAATATTAAGGTAGGTGTCTGTGAGACAATCACATCAGTATTTTTGTTATATTTTCATAGTGTCTCCTAAACAACACGTCAGTAAAATTGTTATTTTATAGTTTTGTTATTATGGAGAAATCAAACATATCACAACATTGTTCTAAGAGAACCTCATGTGGAACTTTTAAAAACCGAAATGAGGTAATACTACAGTGGCTGGAGGAAGAGAGTGAGCATGAGTTCAGCGATATGGATGGTGAATGCAATGACCCCAATTTTCAGCCAGAAACGGCTCTTTTAGATAATGATGAAGACAATGAAGAACAACATGCGACTACCTCTGAGCCACAAAATATTTGTGAAGAAGTGAATCAACATCCAACAAGCGACTACTACAAAGGTAAGAAAGGATTTTTGTGGAGTGCAAGAGAGCGACCAAAAACATCTAGAACAGCAGCCCATAACATAGTTAGACTACCAGGTCGTCTGCATACTTCTACCTTTGAAGGATATTTACAGCTATGGTCCAAAATTTTTGACGAATCCATGTTGGAATGTTTAGTACAATATACTAATCAAAAACTCTGTAACTACCGAGCTAAATTTAATAATACTACAAAGGTGGAACTTATGGATACTTATGTAACGGAAATGAAAGCATTCATTGGCCTACTATACTACACTTCAGTTTTTAAATGTAATGACGCAGATCTTCGCACAATATTCGCAACCGATGGCAGTGGCCGTGAAATATTTCGTTGTGGGATGTCAAATTTACGTTTTTCTTCTTTAGTAAACTGCCTTAGGTTTGACGATTCAACTACCAGAGCGGAGCGTCTCAAAGACGATCAACTTGCGCCAATTTCAAATTTCTTCAACAAATTTATTCTAAACAGTCAATTTCAATATACACCCGGACCATACCTTTGCATCGATGAAATGTTACTGCCGTTTAAAGGTCGCTGCAAGTTTATAATTTACATGCCTCAGAAACCAGCAAAGTATGGCATTAAAATAATGTTGTTAGTCGATGCTCGCACATACTACATTTACAATGCTTATATTTATCATGGTAAAAATTCTGACGGCATAGGGTTAAATGAACAGGAAAGGAAATTGGCAGTACCAACTCAGTCTGTGTTAAGACTTGTGAAGGTTGTCGAAAACTCAAACCGGAACATTACGGCTGACAATTGGTTTAGCTCTATACCACTTATGGAAGCTCTGCTGAAAAAGGGATTGACTTACTTAGGAACTCTAAAAAAAATAAAGTTGAGATACCGCCTTCTTTCTTACCGTGCAAAACTAGAGAAGTAGGGAGTTCAATGTATGGTTTTACGAAAGAATTTACCCTATTATCATATGTACCGAAAAAAAATAAAGCTGTTTTGCTGATTTCGTCTTCTCACCATTGTCAAGAAATAGACACTGATACAAAAAAACCTGTTATGATAGCAGATTACAACGCTACAAAAGGAGGAGTTGACGAAATTGATAAAAAGTGTTCGATATATTCATGCAGTCGAAAAACTCGTCGATGGCCTATGGCAGTATTTCAAAGAGTACTAGATATGGTTGGTGTTAATGCCTTTGTCTTATATCAAATGTGTACTGACAGTGATGTAAAAATGAGAAGAAAAACATTTATGCTTAATCTGGCAAGAGAATTGGTGCTAGACCATATGAAATTCCGGGTGTACAATGAAAGGTTGCCAAGAGAACTAAGAATGATGCTCACCAGGGTTCTAGGCCAAGATCTACCCCCTCCTCCACCAATTATTCAATCTAATCCACCAAGTGGACGAAAATTGTGTTCAATTTGTCCCCAAAAAATAAAAAGGGTAACAAGGTATTGCTGTTGTGATTGCTTAAAGCCAATCTGCCTCCAGTGCTCCAAGCCTCTTTGTGAAACCTGCCAGGAAAAGTTGTAGTTTTTATACATATATATATATATACATATGATCTCAAGTCTTAAGACTGTTTAACTTAAGTGCAAATTAAGCAAAATCTAAAATTTTTGCTACATAAATTATAACATGAAATATTTTTTGATTGTTAAGTTATAGGCTTTAATGTGCCACTTAACATGTTTGATAATTTTCTTTTTTACCACTGGATTTATTACTTTTTGATATCAACTGTTAAATTGAAGTCTAAATAATAAAAAATTAAAAACATTTGTTCAAAAAAATTTATTTTTGAGTTGTTTTTTGATCTTCTAATACAGGTCTATGTTTTTTGCAGAAAAATCATGCCATACCGATAAATAACACATAACACCAATTTTCGCTTTGAATTAAAAAAATACCTTTATAAATAATAACTTAAACTTATTAACAATAAATAAAAATGGTTTTGTTAGTTTTACAAAACGGAACTTGGAAAATATAAGACATAGAAATGGTGTCTGCTAGTCTACCACGTCATTAGAATTGTTAGAACAATATCACGTCAGTCACAGAGGGTTAACGATGCAATAGTCACGATTGTTTCTTGAACACGAACATACGGATCTCGACGATATTTCCAGATTCGGCAAGCATGCTTACCAACATAATAATGATCCATTTACGCGGGAGGAGTGCCGTTAAAATCTCATTTGAATTATTTTGGACGGAAATGACGGACTGCAAAGCTTGGAGCCGCTGCACTATTCAGACTCTCTTTTCGGCATCCCAAGCATTCATTTTTGAAAATTTAAATAATAAACTGCCAAATAAAAGAAAAAATTGATTACTTGCACATAAAAAAGTTGTTACGATTTGTTTTTGTAGCATAATTCGTGTGCCATCCTGTATTTCATCCTACAAATTAAAGGATCATAATGTCTTGGGCGACTATTCGGTATAGAAAATGTGTTCTAAAAATAACCGAACTATTGGGATATAGAATAAAATGCGCATTATATTATCGTTGGAACTTATTATTTATTTAAAATTTGTTCAATGAGACTTAACACTTGGAACGATCAATCAGAGCATTCTTGGATATTTTATGACATGTATAGGAATGTTGTTCAGCACCTCTTTTACGGCTACTTAAATGGTTTGGATACCATCATAAAAAGCTTCTGGTTTTCTGTTTTTGAAATAGTAAATTGTCACATGTTGATAGTTCCGGCGGATCGTTGGCAGAAGGAGGTTTATGAGAGAAATCCGATTTTTTCATCAAAAACTCCTTCATTTTGGTCTTCATTTAATTCCCGCAAAACAAAAGGCGCACGTACCTTTATTTTAGAATTTTTCAAACTTGTTTATTTGTGGAGAGTTGTTATCTTCGGTGCAACCGATTAATTATTCATCAATATTTATTTAGTCGCCTTCAAAGTAAAATCCATCAAACACTTATGCCAACGATTTTTCCATTCCTCGAACGAATTTTCATAAGTACTTTTTCGAATGGTCTTCAGCTTCTTCAGCAAATTTTATTTTATCTCTTCGATTGACTGAACACGGCTTCCATTCCGGTGTTTGTTGACTTCTTTGCATGTCAAACTCATGAACCCATGGCTCATCGGCAGTTATAATTCTCTTCATGAATGTGGGAACGAAATTCGCACGATCAGTGTCCAAAGAGACCTGTTTACGGTACTCTTTTTGAAAAAAATTCAGCTTTATCGGGACGAGTCAAGCAAGAACGCGTTTCATACTCAAATTATCCATTTGTGGTCATTCGAACGGACTCGCGAGAGATTTTTATCCATTGTAAAAATCGCAATGCACTACTGAGGTGTACCGACTTAAGCAGTTGCTGTAAACAAACTGCTTGACAAATCGCGCTCATGTTTGGCTTAGTAATTAATCCTACCAACTTAGCAAAATATATTTTTTGAATATCATTTACCCGGGGAATTTAATTACAATTTCCGGCTGCGTTTTTGTTTTAATGTACTTGTTATCTGATGAGAATTACTTTAAATGACATACATTCAGGTCCCCTTGAAACCTTTCCAAAAAATCTTCGATAACTTGTATGCTGTTACAACAACTACAAACGATATTATAATGTCGATAATAAATCTTCGATTTGAGATGTTACTTTTCTCTGCCTTTTCTTGTCTTGAGCCTTTACTTTGAATTTAACTCAAGAGACTATTGTGGATATAAAGAATTATAACATTTGAATAGCTTGCTATTCAAGCGGTATGTGATTATGCCAGTTGATTGTTCGAATCGTCTCTCTAAGACTTGGCAATTCCCATTAAATACAGAGATTTTAATTTAGCGATTAAAAGAAGAGTTTTTTGAGATGGTTCAGGCAAATATAATTGCATGACAAGTCTAATCTTAAGAGGTTAGGGGTAGTCAGAGGCACGAAAAAATGAGAGTTTTCAGTATTTTTTTTTTTGCCACTAAATCATGTTATTTTACAAAAGTAGTAATATGGCATTATTATAGAATGTATTGACTTGAAGTCACGAAAATTTCAAAAAAAAAAAAAAAAAAAAAAATATTTTCCAAAGTTATAGTTGTTTGTGTTGACCTTGTTCCAAAAAAAGGTACTTGCGGTGACAAGCATAAGTCCTTGGAGATTCATCTAAAAGCAATCGGACAAAAAAAACTAGTTTTATAAATAGATAATCCCGGGCCTGATCGAAGGATTATTTCCCCAAAATTAACAAAATGGCGGCCTCAGGAAATTTTTTTCTAAATTTTTGCGAAAAAATCTACAGTTAATTGGTCTTAAAAAATCAAAATTTTCGAAAAATTAAAAATCCTTCGATCAGGCCCGAGTTTATTATGTATTCTAAAAGCTGTATAAATTTCTTTAAAATCTACTGAACGGTTTTCGAGTTACAGATTCAAAAAACATAGTTTTGAGAAAAACGCGTTTAAAGTTTCACACTAGCGCTTTGAACTGCTCTTTCGAGCTCTCTTTCTTATTTCTAGAATAACTCAAAAACTAATTATCGGATCAACGTGAAATTTTCAGGGAATATTTTTAAGATATTACACTTAACGAAAATGCCAAAAAATAATTTTTTTGAAAATTCTAACTACCCCTAACCTCTTAACTCAAGAGACTAATGTGGATATAAAAAATTATAACATTTGAATAGCTTGCTATTCAAGCGGTATGTGAGTATGCCAGTTGATTGTTCGATTCGTTCTCTCTAAGACTTGGCAATTCCCATTAAATACAGTGATTTTAATTTAGCGAATTTTAGAAGAATTTTTTGAGGCGGTTCAGGCAAATATAATTGCGGAAGTTGGTTTATAAGAGAAATCTACGGCATATTTTACAGTACTACTACGATAAAGGCAAAAATGCATCTCAAGCCGCCAATAAAATTTGTGCAATTTATGGACCCGATACAGTTTCCACTTCCACCGCACAACGATGGTTTCAACGTTTTCGTTCTGATGTAGAGGTGGTCGAAGATGCGCCACGCTCCGGAAGGCCTGTCGTCGAAAATTGCGATAAAATCGCTGAATTGGTCGAAAGAGACCGGCATAGTAGTCATCAAACCGTTATAAACCCTTTGAAGAAGCTTGGAGTCACTAAGAAGCTCGATGTATGGGTGCCACACGAATTGATTCAATAAAAATACCGCAAGACTTTTTTGACAACCTAATATTTTAAAGCAGTTGATTTCTATGGGCACAGGTACCAAAGCGGAAATTTTTCTTGAAATTATAGTACGCCATAATCATCACCGAAGTTTTTTATTCTCGGATTCTTGTATTTTTTTTATCAAGTACGCCATAATCATCACCGAGGAATATTATTCTCGTCTTCATGCAGTCGAGAGTTGTATTGGTGAAAGCGCGAGAAGGTTAGGAAATTCCGAAAACAAAACTACTTTAAGTTAATCTCTTCAGATTGGCTTATTTTTTATTCAAAAACTATTATCAAAACCTTATAAAATAGCATTTAAAAATGAAGACATCGTATTTGTCTCGTAATTGGTTGCTTAAGAGTTACCAAAATGATTGAATACCGCACAGCTTGTTTCGTTTCTGGCGTCTACCATGCAGAGCACACCTTTAAAAACAGGTTTTGGAACATTTTCAACACTTTAGAGAGTGTCGTTTTCATTAGTCAGCTAGAGAGCTGAATATTTGACATGTTTCCTGCAGAATTTGGCTGATCTGAATCTGATGTTTCATAATTATATAATATTAATTATTATAGAAGTTTTTATGGACATTGAAAAAAATCGATTTTCACGAATTTCAAAATTTTATTTCTGGTGCTGGAAAATATTTTTTGTTAGTATGTACTAATGTGAACAGGTGTGATGTATCGCGAGAGCTTTGGCTTCTTCGGGTGCATGGCTACGTGGAAGGTTTATGCGTATGCATGTGTGTGTGTGTGTGGTATGTGGCATAACTTTGATTTGAGATTCATTTATTAATTACGTTGGGCATCAGCGTAATTGCGGGAAGTTAGATTTACATATGTACATATAAATATGTGTAATATGCAAATGGGCATACATAAATATGTATGTTTGTATGTATATACTTAAGCATATAAAGGCAAAGGTTTAACTCAAGTATAGACGAATGTTAATACCCCCGTTAAGCTGTGAATTAAATTCTCAACACTCAATACTTGTGTGCAAGTCAATAAATGAGAAAAGGGCAATAGCAAACACGTCGAGGAAACCTCATAACGCAAAGCGGTAAAATGCAAAACTGCACGGCACCGGCATTACATAAAAAACAAGGGCTGCCAATGGTACTAGCATAATGAGCCTACAACACTACAAATGCTATGGGTATCATACCTGGATATAACTAGTGTATCACATACATGTGTAAATATGTAAAAAAAAATATATTTATGTACATATGTGTTAAAATTTTGTACGGTCATACATACATACATACATATATAAATATCCGCGTGTATTTGAATTTTATTTTATTTTACCACACCATTTACTTATAAAGGTGTATTGGCATGCCTAAACATACATACATACGTATATATATGTAATTATATGTATATACATATATTACATGTATGTATGTGTGTAGTGGCTGAGCTCTTATTTTAGTTTATGGTGTTGTTGGTTTTTGGTTTTTGCTGCTAAGATATTTGTTTTTACCTGAAAGTATCGGCTACACTACATACATATCCACATACATATACATATATATTTATATGTTTGATTGTAAGCATATATGTACATACATATGTATGTATGTCTGTCGGTTTGTCTGTCTGACTTAAAAAGTTCCACAATGATGAGCCAGGCACGCCGTTTTAACCCGAATATCATTGCTTTTGTTCAAGCTGCAGTAGTTGTAGTCTCACAACACAATACCAGGTCGGTCTACCTGTCTCGCGCTCGGCTTTCGATCGAATACAACGTGGCTTCACTGAAGACACTTCACTGGTAGTTGTAAATATGTATACGTATGCCACTAATACTATTATTTTTATTTAATTTTATACATATTTTTTTCATTTCCCCTATAATTACCTGTGTGCGTATGTATGTATTGGTAAACACATACATACATACATATAGAGGCGAAGACCTCCGGTAGAAATAGCAACTGACCATCTTAACAACAACAAATAAGCCAAGCCATACTGTTAGGTGAGCTGAGACCTGAGACGCAACCAAACGAGACAAGTCCAGACGAAGTAGTGTACGGCGCTCGTCATTATACACACACATATACATACATACATATGGATTCGGGTGCGCAAAGCAAAAAAAGAGAGCGCGAGGAGCGCCGAGGAGCAGCAGTGTAGTAGAAATGAGCGACGATGGCGGAGACGCGCGACATGACTACGCAACTAAGTGCCAAGTCGAGGTTTTGAAATTGGGTTTTGGATATTTTCTTGTCGTCTTGTCTTTTCTTTTGCTTCAGTATGATTTCTCATTCAGTTTGGTATTCGTCAAAATCGCGACGGACATACCAGCGTGGTAAAGTTTCAAACAAGCATATCAAATACTCTGTGTCAACATACTACTAGCACCTAGCTCTAGCCACTATATAACTAAGCCTGAATTGGAATTAAATTTTCGAAAACTTACTGGAAATTTGAAAACTAGCAAAAAAAAAAATACATGTGTCGGCAGAAAAGCGTGTTGTTATTGCTTTTTTTTGAGTTTGTGTTGTGATTTTGCTTTGCAAGAAAAGTGCGAAAATTGTGCAAAACGGTTTTAGAGACACAAAAAATAATATTGACATAGTAAAAATAAAATTGACAGCAGCGCTGCCAAGTGGTAATGTTTTATATAAATTAAAAAAACAAAAATCAAGATTTTTGTGCATTTTATTGCTTGCGTTTATTTGTAATTTTTGTTTTATTATTATTATTATTTTTTTTTTTTTGAATACTCATTTTATTCCTTAAAGGCATTTTTTGTGTGTTACACACTGTAGCCACATATGCTTACATATATAGTTGAATTATTATGCGTTCATCCTAGCCACCGCATGCATACACACGTCTATCCAGCCATCTATAAATTTATCGAGCTGGCCTAGTCGCCCGACTACCTGTCGACCTGTTAGCCTGCATATCTTGCTTGCCTTGGCTGACATTGAAATTTGCTGCAGTAAAATTATAGTACTTGTTTTTAACATCATCTCCTTTGGTTTAATGTCTTTGAATGCATGGACAGCATATCGGCATTGCTGCTGCTGCTGCTGCCGTTACATACATATACATATGTATGTATGTCTATTGTACATGTGTATTTGTGCATGGCAGTGCTACACAAACACTATTGATGCCGGCTTGGTTACAACCACTATCTATATGGGGACTCTACGTAGGTCTAGTATGTTCAGTTATACCATAGCTATGCTGTTTAAGGTGCCTGAAGAGTCTCTTCGGCACAAACACTGACTGGTGGTTTCACGCGCAATGCACTTACCTTACCCCGCATAGTGCTTACTTGTTGATTTGTGTCTTAGTTTTGCCCGTTTAAGTCAGTTGCTCAAGTGGCGCGAGCAGACAGACACACACGCCAAGAAGACGAGTTGTGGTCGGTCGAAGAGTCGGGCGGTCGGGCGGTCGGTTGGTCGTTTCTTTGGTTCATTCGTTTGGTTGGTTGGTCGGTCGCCTCGGCATACACCTTGCCCAGGCTTTCTGGCAGATTTCTTTTATTATTATTATTATCAGCATTTTTTCTTTATTTTTTCATTCTTATTTCTTATATTTGTTTTATGTTATTTGATTTCTTTGCATACTCTCATACTACGTCTTGTGTGCGTTTATTTTATTTTATTTTTTTTTTTTTACTTGATTCGCGACTTTTGTGTTATCTTTTCCGCGTTTTTCGTAAGTTTTCCTTTCGTTTTGATTTTCTAAACACAATTCGTTCTTTTTATGAGTTTCAATAATATTTATGCAGCGTTTGCACGCTTTGCACGCGCACCTTCTTCGGCTGATCTTATTGAAATTGCATAAAATACATACAAACATCCCAACATGTGTGTGTGTATGTGTGCGCGTGTGTTGCAGTGACTTTGGTGAAAGTGTGCACGTATTAGTCGCAGACTGTGTTTGCTCAATAAGAAAATATGCATACATACACACAAACATATAAATTTACGACATTCAAAGCAATCGATTGCATATAGAAGGTGCATTCATCATAATATTGCACACTTCCTACATGCTGTTGTTTTTATTGTTACAAATACAAAATTTCACTTGATGCATTGCAATGGTCAAACAAAAGAAAAAAAACAAAACATTGAAAAAAAAAAACTGAAAATTATGCGTGTGCGATCGAACCACCATTTTGTTGGAGTGCTGTTGTTTGTTGCTGCTCTCGCTGCTGTGCCATGCTGCTGTTGCTGTGTAGTTTTATGCTGAAACGCTAAAATCGCCGACTCTACGTTTCGGGCTCAGCTAGCTGGCTGGCTGGCAGGCAGGCAGGCAAGCAAAGCATTGCGTATGCGCCGTTGGTTGGCTGACTCCGGCTCTGGCGCTAGCTGTTTGGTTCGTTGGTTGGTTGTTTGGTTTCATGTGGTTGGTTACTCGGAGTCATTGACGCTTCTCTGTGACTATGCGGTTGCTTCAATTGATATTGATTAATTATTTTCTACTCGTACGCAGCGTTTGCGCACAGCCAGCTGGCCGTCTTACAATCCGGTTCAACAACACATGCCCCAAAGCCATGGCTCACAACTAACCCAACGCTACAAATATGTACGCACATAACCTGTATATATACATACATACATACTTAAGCCATACTCTTATGGCACATAGTGTACCATAATCCCAAAGCGTTACATTTCATATTGAAATCCCATTAAATACACATATAATTCAAAAACATATACATACATACATACATACATTTGTATGTATGCTTATGGCTATGTGTGCGAAATGATCACTTTCATAAGTAAATGGGTATTGGTGTGATTGCATTGCTGACGTTCACAGCAACGCAATATTTAGGTCTTCCTGCGAAACAAGCGACTAAAATTCATTACAATAATTTTGTGATGTGAAAAAACTTAAGAGTCGCCATTGAGCTGTAAGTCCTTTTGACTTATGTTGCACATAATTTTGTGGTTTACTCACACCTCTACAAATATATATATAAGCATACAGCTTTTGTACATACAGCTCAAGTACATAAAGTCAATAAAAAGTTTACATGCATTTTGCTTCCCTAATTTGAATTTTCATGCGCATTTACAGTGTGTCACAAAAGTTTACGTGCCCTTCAGCTCACAGCTTTGCCGTTTTTCTTTTATGTGGAGCTGCACTAATACGAACAAAGTCATGTAAACAAACATATCTACATATAGCACTAACGAACTGTATTAATTTCTTAAAACATATTTAAATTTTTGTAAAGATTACTTCATATTTTGAATTAGTAACAAGAAAAAACATTATAATCTTATTCTTAATTGGCGTAGACACCGCTTACGCGTTTATAGCCGAGTTAACAACCGCGCGCCAGTCGTTTCTTCTTTTCGCTACGTGGCCAAATTGGATATTCCAAGCGAAGCCAGGTCCTTCTCCACTTGGTCCTTCCAACGGAATGGAGGTCTTCCCCTGCTTCCCCCAGCGGGTACTGCGTCGAATACTTTCAGAGCTGGAGTGTTTTCGTTCATCCGGACAACATGACCTAGCCAGCGTAGCCACTGTCTTTTAATTGCCTGAACTATGTCAATGCCGTCGTATGGCTCGTACAGCTCATCATTCCATCGAATGCGATATTCGCCGTGGTCAACGCACAAAAGACCATAAATCTTTCGCAGAACTTTTCTCTCGAAAACTCGGAACGTCAACTCATCTGTTTTTGACATCGTCCAAGCCTCTGCGCCATATAGCAGGACGAGAATTATGAGCGACTTATAGAGTTTGGTTTTTGTTTGTCGAGAGAACACTTTGCTTTTCAATTGCCTACTCAGTCCGAAGTAGCACCTGTTGGCAAGAGTAATCCTGCGTTGGATTTCCAGGCTGACATTGTTGGTGGTATTTACGCTGGTTCCAAGATAGACGAAATTATCTACAACTTCAAAGTTATGACTGTCAACAGTGACGTGAATGCCAAGTCGCGAGTGCGACGACTGTTTGTTTGATGACAGGAGATATTTTCAGAACTAACGGCGCGGGTGTTGAGCCCGATGATATCCTTCATAAATACTATTTAGAAAAAGCTTTCATATAAGACCTGAATTTTGATTGGTCAGTTTGTATGTCATCCATATTCTATGATGTTCCGATATCGGTGGTACCGACAAACAAGCAGCTTGTTGGGAAGAAGAGCACATGTGTAAGCACAGATCTTTGACATGACGGATCTTCACTAACCCTTAGCCACCTAACGTCTTTTTCAGACACTCTACCACCTAACGTCGGTCAAAGTAAACTTAATTTTAGTGTTTATAGTATACATATAATAATAAAACACCATCAAACCGCACATAACTCTTTTGTACCTTTTATTTAATATTAACAAAAAATTAACTTAAAAGAAGTTTTATACTTCAACTGCGCAGCTTGCATAACAACGGGAATATTTAAAAAATGAAAAACGGTAGAGTCACTGTGACCGGCGTTAGGTGTCTAAGGGCTAAATATGATATCTGATGAATTAGAATCTCTAATCTAAATAGCGAATTGATAAATCATTTTATGACAGGTTCGATCACCAAAAAGTCATTCTAAAAGTTATAAAATGCCGCGAATAATTTGCCGCTAGTCCTCACCATTGACCTTACTGTTTATTTTAATTTTAAAAAACTATGCTCCAATAATATTTTTGACATCTAAATCACGGCACACAGTAATATTTTCAGTATTCAAGAAAGCTTAAGTGTCTGCAGATTTCTGACTCTAAACATCAAAATTTCGCTTATTTCTGCACCCATTAGGTCAAAAATGTCCATGTCTGCTATTCTGTGGAAAGTACTCTTTAAGTTTGTCGCACAGTACACGGATTTGAAATGCTTATCCAAGATAATTATTTCTATAATATTTGTAAAAATATTTTATATTGAAAATAAATGTGAACACATCTGTTTACGGATTTGAATGGTAATTCCTATTTTGGCATCAATGTTGGTGCTTGATAAACCTTCTGAATAGTTTTGGGTATGTCAAAAATGCTATCGTAGGAGCTGGTGTTTGCTCCAGAGTCGATAGAAAACTACTCGTAATTTGAATATAATTTTTTCTCTTTCGTGGTCACTATCATTTTGAGAATTCGTAAAACGGAGCCTACCTCTGCAAGTAGGAAAGTCCGAATAGTTGAAAACCATATTTGCAAAACTTAATTTATTAAATAAAAAATAATTTCTGATACAAACATTTTGATATAAGGTATTTGCTATCTGCGAACATTATTCTAACATGTAAATCAATATCAATCAATATTTATTTTGTCACTTTCAAAGTAATCCCCACCAGATGTAATACACTTATGGTAACGATTTTCCAGTCCTCGAAATACTTTTCAGAAGCACTTTTTGTGAAGGCCTTCAGCTCCTTTAGCGAATTTGGTTTTATCTCTTCGATCGACTGAAAACGGGTTCCATTCCGATGATTATTGACTTCTTTGCATGTCAAACTCATAAACCAACGTCTCATCGGCAGTTATAATACTCTCCATGAATGTGGGGTCGAAATTCGAAAGGTCAAACATGTTCAAAGAGACCAGTTTACGGTACTTTTTTTTTTTTGAAAAAAATTCAGCTTTATCGGTACGAGTCGAGCAAGAACACGTTTCATACACAAAATATCCACTAAAATCATTCGAACGGACTCCTGAGAGATGTCGAGCTCTTTTGCCATCTCTCTAACTACTTCCCTTTTTTATTTTCATCTATTGAAGAGGTTGAAGGTCGCCTTCAGGTCTTTGAACCGTCTTTGAAGGCTTTGTACCACTCGTAGGGTTGTGTGTTTTGATAAAACTGAATCACCGTAAGCCTTTTCCAACATTCGCACCAATTCCGCACTCAAAGTTTGGTTAGAAATACAACATTTAAGACAAATTTTTTGTTCGTCATTTTTATCCATTGCACTACTGAGGTATACCGACTTAAGCGACTGCTATAAACAAACTGGTTGCCAGATTGCGCTCATATTTGGCACAATAATTAAGGACAGTCCTACCAACTTAGAAAAATACATTTATTTGCAATATCATTTAACCGGTGAATTTAATGACAATTTCCGGGTAATTTTTTTGTCTAAATGTATATAATATTTCAAATATAAATTAGTAAACATTAAATCACGACAAATGTTTTCATATTACCAGTATAAACGTCGAGTGAAAGTCTCATGTAATAATTAGAAATTGGTACATTTTCATCAATCGTAAATTTCTCTGGGTGCTAAATAAAAAATATAGGAAATTTTAATTTTTAGTATTCTGAAAAAATGTATATATATTTAAGATCACGGACTTTTTAGACACATCGGTGATATTTCTTTTACCTTTATGATTAAATTTCAAATTTATAAACAATTTTCATTATATTTTATTTGATTATTTCTTAATTCTTATTCACTTAACATTTTTTTATTAAAAATTATAATTTTTTACATGTTATTTTTTTATTTTTTTACATGTTATTTTTTTATTTTTTTACATGTTATTTTTTTATTTTTTTACATGTTATTTTTTAATTTTAATTTTATTATTTTTGAATGCTTTTTTTTAATTCACTAAATTTTTTTTTGATATTTTTATATTTACTTTTTATTTTTCTATTTTTTACTTATTTAATATTTTTTAAATTTTTTATGCTATTTGTTCGTCCATTTCTTTGTTTTTAGTGTTGTAATCATTACTATATAATATCTGTTAATTTTGCTCCAAAAAAAAAATTACAAATTTCGTTACCAATTTTCGAAATAATTAATCATAAAACCAATCAGCAAAATAATTATATATAATTTTTCATTTTCCTATAATTTTATGTTTTGTATTTGTTTCATAAAATTCGTGGATTATTCGAAAGTCTGTTTCACCGTCATCCCAAAGGTGCCTTTGCTCAAGAAATAATAGCGCTTAATTAAATGAATATTGAAAAAGAAATCAATTATGCAATCTGTATGAACTCATTGTGCTGTATATGACATACTTATGTACATACAAACAAACGCGCACGCATGCACACAACGCTACACCTTGCTGCTTGTAATGATCAATCTATTATATAATTTCGTTTTTCTTTCTACTATTTTTCTCCTTTTCCGAAATGTTATCCTTACACAACAACAACAACAATAACACAAGTCATACGATCACAGTGGGTTACAAGCCGTCTAGCATAGAGGAGAGGAGTAAAGCGCACCAAAAATAAATATTTATTATTAGGCCATTCTATTTTTAGAGATAGTACCTGCTTGAATGGTTGTCCACTTTCAACATATGACTCAAACACACACACACCCATGTGTGCATCCATATGTTGGAGTGTGTGTGACGCGTGTGTGCGCTTGTAAACATGTTATGCATACTGACAAGCATTTAAAGTGGACAGGATCATGGTCAAAGCGTACACGGTTACAGCATACCCAAGCCCATAGCCGCACCATAGATATAGAGTAAAACGCTATAACGCGTAACCTGTTCCGTAAACCTGTACCAGCGCGTCTAGTAGTCCGTATTGTAAGTATGGTAGTCGGCTAGTCACTTTTCTGGGCCACGGTTTTTCGTTCCACACACCTATGTGTATATTATATATATTTGTATGTGCTCATCATGTTGGTTATGCGTCGCGCAGAGAGCATTATACCAGTTCGACTCCTTTTGCGGCAGTTAATCAAATTAAAGCAACGTCGGCGCATAACTGTTAAATTTTCTATGTTTCATTTTCTTTTCTCCTTTCGTTTTCCTTCGTCTTTTAATATGCCAAGCGTGTACATAAGTTTATTAATGTTAAGGTGAGCATTTCATGGCTGGTAGGGAGTGGTGTCCTTTCCTTCGTTAATTTGACACGAAAATGTCCGAAATTTATAAAATGTAATATTTTTGGTGTTGAAAAGGGTTTAAAAGTA
Source organism: Bactrocera zonata (assembly GCA_037783105.1). Taxonomy (NCBI): domain Eukaryota; kingdom Metazoa; phylum Arthropoda; class Insecta; order Diptera; family Tephritidae; genus Bactrocera; species Bactrocera zonata. The sequence goes on along the minus strand of JBAWJQ010005094.1, from coordinate 85,128 downwards.
AGGAAATAATATTTGGCTTTTTTTAATATAAAAATCTTCGGGATGGCGGTTTTATTACAAAGTTGCTAAATATAGGATTCTTGTATTTTGAAGCAACAAATTTACTATGCACAAAACGAAAAAGAAACTTTTCGTTTCCAGTATTTTAAAATACTCGACTTTCAAAATTTCAACTCGAAGCTTATATTAAATTTCTCGAGACAGAGAACACAACAATCTTTTGATATCTGGGTCACAGCTTTGAGGAAATAAAATTAAAAATATAAAATAAAATTAGATACGAAATTGGTATTCTGCCAATTGTTAAAGCTACCATATATTTATTACACAAAATTCTATTTGCAAACAATATTGAACCACTTAAGAGTGGTGGTGCTGTTGGGCGATGATGATCTTGTCAAGTTTTTGGGTTAAAAAAATACTGGAATTGCTACGTTATCAGGCTATTCAATGTTGCATTGGTCATCAGATATTTTCTTTGAAGTTAAAACTTAAATAACAGCCGTTGATACAATCTGGGTCAAATTTCGTACCGTAGAACCGGAACTTTGGTTTTGAACTTTCTACTTTGCTATCCAGCCTCTACCAGGATGTTATACCTTCTTTAAACTGAGCTAATTATCTTTTGTCGTTATTGGGCGTGTCAACATATGATTGCCACAAAGCTCTTTGTGGAGACATGGATTGGTTTCTGATGCGATCCTAAACGTTTCTCACATGACAAAGTAAAGAAGTCACAACTATCAAAGTGGGACCACGATTGCTGGGTTTAGCTTCCCTTAATAAGGGATTATATTCAGTTAGAATGCCGAAAAAGCAAATTTTCCAGATTTTTTTTCTGAAAAAACTTTTAAAATTTATTGATAAAAATTTTTTTACACATTATTATCGTATCTTTTAACTTTATTTTAAGTCTTAATATTGGTAAAAATATTTATTTGGAAAGGAACTACAGCTGATCTCCGGGAGCTCCCCTCAAAAAAGACGTCTTGCGGTGACCACTATATCTCTGAACTGGATCCTCTGAATTTAAAAAACCAAACAGATTTCGTTAAAGTTAAATCTAGTAAAGCAAAACGAAGAAATAAGCAAAATAAAATTTTTTAACAAAATTACGGTTTCTAAAAAAAATCGATTTTTGACTTAAATTGTTTATAAAAAATATTTATTTGAGAAAATGTCCGTTTAATTACTAAAAAATAAAGACTAGTTGGTTAAGCTGTTTTCGAATAATGTTGGTCACCGACTTTGAAAACACCAGAAAAACGCGTTTAAAGTTTGGCCTTGTACTTCTAAGCATTCTGAAACGCCTTTTAAAATTTGGATGTAACTTCGAAAATATTCACCGGAACGATATGCATTTTTCTGTGTGTATTTCTAAATCTGTTTATGTACATTAGGAAAATAAAATAAAAACAAATTTTAAAAAATCTAACTGTATATAAATAACCCCTTAATCGAATCTAAATAAACAATATTTGGAAATTTTTGTTTGCAAAAGTCTAAGAAACCTCTTTTTATTCTTATATCTGACTCTTTTTCGCTAAAACATTTAAACTTTAGTTGTGTTAATCTCTATTTTAAAAAAAGTTTTATTTAATAAAAAAAATTGATTTTAAGGTGTGTTTATCATACTATCCAAAAATACTAAATTTTTTCGTCTAACCTCAGCGTTAGCAGAATATTTTTGTAAATTTTTTTGTCTCGTTTCTCTGAGAACTATTCTAGATCTACATAAGTGGCACCGAACAGCTGATTTAGTTTTTCTGCAGTGCATTTCTTGGCATGAAATGTTCTTTAAATACTCGTAATTTTGTGCTTCGTCAGATATAATGCCGTTGCAGTTTCGTAGAGTCGTTTCGTTTGAATTTCCGAAATGTCAAAACAATGTGTTTTGCGAAATCATTACACTTGAGAGTCAAAAGTAAAACAAAATGCAATGAGTATTGCTCTAATGAGTATTGCAGGTGTTACCTACTTGCCTCTGCAGTAAGTTTTGAGTTTTATGAGGAAGCGAAGCACTATATTTTTATTGCTAGTTTTCAAAAACAACTTTACGGGAACTCATAAATAATTAATTCCTTTTGGTAACCTTGCTAAACTCGGCTATAACCGAATAAGCGATGTCTACGTCAATAAAGCAGAAGAAGCTTACCTAAAGGTTCAGCTTGATATTTCACAGGTTCTAGAAAAATAGTTTTTTTCTAAACTAATCAGTGATTATTATCCAGGAAATAGCAAAGCGGAAACACTTATGTATATTTAATTAAAAAAAAAATCAGTAAATAAAATTTAACATAGAATTCACGTGGTAGTCGACAAAGCCATACGGTTTCGCAAAGCAAATAGCATGTAGTTCGATTTGTATCAGAACGATATTGAAACTTCATCGAAAAATTGCTAATACGCTCATAAATATGTACGTACATTTGTCTGTGTTTGTGTATGTGTGTATTTGGGAAGTCAGTCTAACTTTCACGTCGAGCTGGCTTATTCGGTCAAAGCGCTTCGTTTACTTTCAAGCAGTGACTTCCAAGTCTTTCTCTAATTATAAATTATCGACAGGCAAACACACACATACGCACATACATAAGCACAGGTATATACACATACATAATATATATAAATATATAAATATTTTGAGTGTATAGCAAATTAGTTATTACGTATACATACATAGTATGTATGTAGGTATGTATACTTGTTTGTATGTCGGACTGCTGTGGCCATAACCATGACTTGATTTTGAGGTCAATAAACGACTGAGAACGCCGCTATGAAAATCGTCACTTTGGTTGTGTAAAACGCGTAGATTGGAAAAAGTAGCGATGAGTCTTCGATGGATATCGCTATTATATGCCGTGCCGTGCCATGTTGTGTTGTGTTGTGTTGTATATTTGAGTTTGTGAGAATTTAAACAAATTTCGCAATACGAACAGGTTTTAAAACGTGCAACAAAACTCCAAACACTCGCCGCGTCGCCGCTCACATTAGTTTTGTGCTCGTATGAAATGATTTTTGTATGACTTTTGCTCACACTGATCACCACCACATACATACATATTTAACAGAATATATGTGTGTGTATGTATGTTTGTATGTGAGTGCGGACATTCATAATATTTTCTCAGCGTTTTCAATGAATTGAAAATGAACATTCAAACTCGAATTATTTTATGAGCATTAATGTGTAGACACAACCACACACACACAAGTTCATTTGCGCATTTGTTCTCTTCTACAGGTACATATATTTTTTCACACATACCATACATACATACATATGAGTTTGCTGGTATTGGTGCATGCTGCGCATGTGTGTTAGTGTCTTTGCCGGTAATGACTTGATCGTTCTTTTGTGGTAAGCATACGTAAGCGGCTGATGAGTGTCCGTCGTGATTTTTATGGTTAATAGGGAAGTTAATACCCCTCTGCGGCGTTGACAATTCACGCATGGATTATGTTCATACATATATTTGTCTATATACATTATCTCAATTACATAATTTTGTGCGGCTCATTACAGTAACCTCTAGAAGCTTTATTTGAGTACATTAATTAAAAGCCTGTTTCCCCAAAAACTGTAGCCCAAAAAGAAATTACTTGAGTCGAAGTAACGTTTTTATAGAGATGGTTTGTTCCAAATAAATGTATTATATGTATGTATTTTCGTAAAAAATATTCCAATGGCGTTGTCGGTCCTATAGTTACATGTATAGCTTACGAGACTAAACAAGTGAAAAATGTGTTCAATGTCAAGATAACCTCTTTTTAGTATGAAACTCTTTGTAAACACACGATAGTTCGTCGAGGTTTTAAATTAATGCCAACTACCTCTTCTTAGTTAAAAATTTCGTTTTCTCGGTTTTCTCATATTTACAGCTCATGCAAATCTGTAGCATGCTCTCTAAAAGCCCTTATGAACTCGTTTAACCACCTCCAATAGATAATAATAGGTTAGGTTAGGTTATGAGGTCATTTCTAACAGGAATCTCATTTGTACAGCTTAGAACACCGGTCCGCTGTGCTACGCAAAGCGTTTTCAGCCTAACCTAAAATTTGTTGAAACGGCTAATGTCAGTTTCGGCTATGTCTCCTGGTTCGCCGAAGGTAAGACTGCCGAGATGTTTCAACATCAGAGGTTAGACAAAGTGGAGAAAGTTTTTGGATCTTTTCACCTCATCCATCACTTCACCTCTTCTCCAGCGACTCCTCCCCAGCCATATACATACATATATATGTATGTATCTCTCGTCGGTAATGTGAGTAGAGAAAAAGTCGCCACGAGTAGCCTCTACGACGCAGGAGATCTTTGTAATTAGACTATTTGTTATCTAACGGTACTTATTAGTCAAGTGCGGTATTTCTTCTACGCTTACTTTTGACGAACGATTTAATTCTTCATTTTTACATATTAATGCCGCATCCGTTGGCGTTATTACCTTCAACGCAACAAAACAAATCCACTCATTGGCATTTCTAAGTTTTCTATGAGCACCAGGAAGAGAACATGACACTGTTTTCGAAGACTATAATGCTTTTAGGATGATTTCATATTTAATTAGATGAGTCGAAAAGCGCTCTTTGCTGGAAATTGATAGATATTAAAATGTGAAAGCTTTGCCAGAGCTAAGAGATGCAGAAATATTCTCGCAGGCGAGAAAAAATATTTTATTACAGGCCGAATTAATTATCAAAAAGCATTTTCTCAGGCTGAATTAAACTTTAAACTCATTTGCTTTTTTGGAAATCAAAGCAGAAACTACTGAAACAGAAACTAGTAACAGCTGATTATTTGTTTTGACTACAGGTGAGGGTGTCACAACTCACTCACAAAATAACATTTAATCAAATCTTATTCTCTTTTGTGCTTTCTATATATTCTGAATTGCAAAAAAATTGATTTAATTTATTTTTGTTTTTAAAGAGGTTTAGAGTTTATTTTTGAAGTATTGATAAATTCTTTTTTTAAGAAGTGTTTATTTTTCACTCAGAAAAATTGGACAAACCGTGCATCTTTGAAATATGTTTAGAAAGGAATATTCCTCTAACGTCCGCTTCAAGCTTAAATTATCCAAAAGAAATAAAATATCTAAATTATTTATTTTTAAATATTTTTATGTACCTATCACTGTAAATTAATTCTTAAATTTTTCGATTGCAACTAACCTTAAACGTACATTTTTTTCTGATTCCAGGGTTTATTACGTACAGCCGAACAGCTGAAAATTAAAGGACTTTGTGAGACGGCCGAAAACACAGACGATTTGAACGACTCGGCTACAGCCACAATTACAGTATCGGAGAATATACAGCAAGCCGTCGTTGGAAATATCGTTAATGCCACAGTAGCAACGGGTCAACTCTCACCCAATATACCACATCAATCGCAACAGCAGCAACAACAGATCGCTACTAATACAGCGGTGCTCACGCATAATATTGGCAACGTGACCACTGCAAATACACAACAAATTGGTTCAGCCACTACGAATGTCACCGGACAGTTAGTTAGTGCAGGCACATCGGTACAACATCAACAGATTGGACGTAAATCTCGTGTACGTAAGCGTTCAAAATCTCCAGATATACAACAACAAGTACAGAGTACACAACAACCACAAACAATTTTAATACAAAATCAAAATCAAGCCGCTATTGTTAGTTTACAACAGACGTCGTCTGGTAATTATATACCGGTATCCGGTGTACAAACGGTTAGCACTAGCGGTGGTGGGCAACAGCAGACGGTAATCACCGGTGACGATTCGGATACGGATAGGCCGGGGAAGATCTGTAAGACAGAAACAGCGTCAGCTTCACCTGCGTCCAGCGCATCTGGTGTATCGGGAACGAATAATGCTGGCAGCGTAACGACCGTTGCAGCACCAGGCACAGCGATTGTAACGCAGATTGTAGTAGCACGAGACGGCAAAGATAAAAATATGACTAGTTTAGGAATGGGAATGGTGAGTACATGCAATCGATGTCATCAATAATATTTGTTGTGAAATTATGGTTTATCAGTAATACTTTTATAAAAGTAGGATCAATAAATTTAGAGAATGAGAAAGATTAATGATAGATTTTTAAACCGAGTCAAATAACTTTTAATAATTGTTGGTATCAGGCATATATTTCTACATGGTCCTTTTATGAATCATTGATTGAAGTGCTCGATGACACGATTCTTTTTCAATGTGGGTAGACAGATTAACAGAACTGTGTTGATCTTTTAGATTTTTTTTTTTTTTCCTTTATTACTCTGTAATTGTATCTAGTTTGTACTTATAATTATTAATACCAAATGAATAGAGATAATTCTACGCGATAGATCTTTAATTAAAGTACTCGATATAGCGATAATTTCCAATTCTGTGTAAAGAGACGAGGGGAGGGAACAACGATGAACTTTCTTCTTCTAGGATACTGAAATTGTTGTCCGATTTGAATCAAGACTCGAAAACTTTACTGTGTATTCAATCCAACCCTGATTTGATTTGTTCGTGTATTAATCTTAAAATCTTTCGACTTTGTTCGCTCGGCGAGATTGGGGTCTGTTTATCAATTATTTACTTATAAATAACTCTAAATAAATATATATTTTTGTTTCTACTACAGTGTAGTCCTTTCTCCTTTTTGCTATGTGGCGCCAATTGGAAATTCCAAGCCAGGTCCTTCTCCAACTGGTCTTAGAAATGCCGCTACTTTGGTTCTTTCAACAAGACAATGATCCAAAGCACACAAGCAAGTTGGTTCAATTAGAGATTCCAAGGAAAGCCAGGTTCTTCTCCAGCTAGTCTTTCCAACGGAGGACCTCTACTTCCCCCGAAGGGTATTTTAATTCACTGAACTATGTTAATGTCGTGGTATGTCAATGCGCAAAGGACCATAAATTTTTCGCAGCACCTTTCTTCCGAAAACTCGTAACTCATCAGATGTTGTCATCGTCCATGACTGCACCTTATAACAGGACAGGGAAAGCAGAAATAATAGCGCGGTTGTTATGGCCAATGATAACGATGTAGAAGATTGTAATTTCTATATTTAGATCTGCAGCTCGAATTATTTTCTCCGTATTAGTTTTGCGGGGATACTAAATTCAGACAAGCGGCATAAAGACAGCTCTTTTTCGTGCTGTCAAAAGCAGCTTTGAAATCGACGAAGAGGTGGTGGTCTTTGGTTAGATGGTCTTTTCCAAGCTTGGTGATAGTAATGTTCCAGGCCTAAAGCCCCACTGTTAAGGGCCAATCTTTAGAAGCTTTGCTTACAGTTCCCCAGTTCCCTTCAAACCTTTTTTCTTGCAACAAATATATCCCATTTGTATAAGGACAGACTTGTACTTAGACTATGAGACTATGTGTAGTGTGGCTAGAAAATACACTTATCCCTAGTTTTAAACAATTGCAAACAGATATTTAAATTAGATCTTTAGAAAATTACTTATTTCCTTACTTTTAGTAGCTTTAGGGTAAACACTTGCGTAAAAACAGAAAATCAGAAATAAATCAAAAACGGTTTTAACTCCAGGCTCCACTTATTTAAACTCTCACAAAAAATAACTTTTTTATTTTATTTTAAAATTTATTAATATACAACTTCAAAAATTTGATTTATTTTATTTTTAGAATGGCGGAATTCTTGGAGTGCCAATGGGCTTTTTAGATTTTGCACCAGAACCTCCAGCACCCTCAGCCACCCCGGTAACAGTAACGGAGCATGTCGATTTATCATGCAATCCAAATACCGACACTCGAGATTTATCAAGTGAGTTTTCGGTACTCTATCCTATTATCATACAAATGTATTTTTAAAGGCAACAAAACTACTTGGTCCTATTAAATACATTGTAAACTAGTTTTTCGACACTATCGATAATGAAAAACTTATGGACTTTATAATAATCAATAAAATTAATAACAAATTTAAACGAATGCCATTGCAGACCCCACCGAAGCACTGGATATCGACAATCATTTAGCCCAACACATGATACAACGGCTTGATCAATCTCCGATGCATGCTATTCATCATCAGACTGGTGATGAAAGCAATTCGAATTTAGTACAGCATATTAAAAGTGAGGTTATTGATGCGAAACAACAACAACAAGTACAGCAACAGCAACATCATCAACAGCAACAACATCAATTGCATGCTCAACAACTCTCACAAAATCAAGCACAGCAACAGCAACACCAACAGCATCAAGTACATCAACAACAAACAGCACACTCACATTCAACACACGTCCAACAACAAGCACAATCACATCAGGACCTAAGCGGAGCAACAGTAATGGAAATCGATCCAAGCCAAATAAAACATGAACCCGGAATGATCATAACACCGGAAATTGTTAATATGATGACCACTGGACATATGGGTGAGTGATTGTTTAATGTAGTTCAGCTTCAGCAGGGTTATTGAATTTTATATCATGATGATCGCATGAATTTAAGTCATCTACGCATGGTTGTTGGGTTAATAATAATAGTTAAAAAACGATTTTATGGTCTTAAATCGATATATCAGAAATTAAAAATCACATCTTGATTGTTGTTGTTGCAGCGGTAGAAAACATTCCACAAATAATTTTGAGGAAAGCTTGACAGGGTTTGGTTGGATAAATATCAAGGTTCCTTCCGGTTTTTGTGGAATAATATATAATAATATCTTATATATTTACACTCGACTACAGCGACCTCTATCTATAATTGGAATTTTCGATATTAATTTCATGATCATTTACGATTATAGTTAATTTAAAGCAAACACTAAATACTTTTATCGCGATTTGAGAAATTATCTCAATTTACTTAACCTCCGATCTGTTAAAACCAGAGCAGTACTAATCCAATATTAATATTCAATTTCAACTCCTTGCAGATATGTATAATTCTGATACAAGTGAGGATTCAATGATGATAGCAAATGGCTCACCAAACGATCAAACTGAGCCGCATTATACTAACTTGGACCAACAGCACGTGGATGGTAAAGGTCAATTTAATGGTCCGAAAACTTGGACTCAAGATGACATGAATTCAGCTTTAGATGCATTAAAGAATCAAAATATGAGTCTTACAAAAGCATCAGTTACATATGGTATACCATCAACCACTTTATGGCAACGTGCCCATCGTATGGGCATCGAAACGCCAAAGAAGGAGGGTGGTACGAAATCATGGAATGAAGATTCTTTGAATAATGCTTTAGAAGCCCTACGTTCTGGGCAAATATCAGCAAATAAAGCGTCCAAAGCCTTTGGTATACCATCCTCGACATTATATAAAATTGCGCGACGCGAAGGCATACGCTTGGCGGCACCCTTTAATGCGGCACCCACAACGTGGACACCGGAAGATTTAGAGCGTGCATTAGAAGCAATACGAGCTGGCCATACGTCCGTACAAAAGGCCAGCGCTGAATTTGGCATACCAACGGGTGAGTTAGCAGAAAACCAAATTCTTATTTTTGAAATAATAATAAATAGTTTTAATTAAAAATAAAGGTAATAAAGCACAAAAAGTGTGTGAGATCTGTATTCAGTTCTAATTCTTAATAATTAATTTAAGTTAGTTCTCATTTCTTCTACCACATTATTAAAAATGTATACTGCTTCTTCCAAAGGCACCCTATACGGTCGTTGCAAGCGCGAAGGCATTGAGTTATCACGCTCGAATCCAACACCGTGGTCGGAAGACGCAATGAATGAAGCTTTGAATTCAGTTCGGTATGTTAAAATCTACTTTTTGCAAAAATTGTTCACACTTTTTATGAAATGTTTTAATTTTTTCGTTTCAGCATTGGTCAGATGTCTATTAATCAGGCCGCAATTCACTATAACCTTCCCTACAGCTCTTTGTATGGTCGCTTTAAGCGTGGAAAGTATGACGTTACTAATACCAGTAGCACCTCCATTAATAATGCATCAGGAAATACTTCGGGAAGCATCGAAATTATCGAACATAGTCAAGAAAACTCGGTGAGTCAGAATTTCATGCAGAAAACATGTATTGGTAATCACTCTTCTTTTGTCGTGAATGTAAAAGGTGCCTTTTTGTTTCTGTTGTTTTTGGTATACAAAAGAAATATATTTTTTTTTAATTATCCTGTACTTGAAGATGCTAAATGCATCATATTGTTTAGATGACAGATGGTAACAACAGCTGTTCTATGTAAATATTTACGTTGAATGTAAATTGACTGATTTTAGTTAAAAATGAGAAAGTAATTCATATAAGTTTGAGAATATTTTGTAAATACGTCGAAAAAAATATTTAGAAGCTTTTCTGTGTTTGTTACAAGCATATTTCTTTTTTTTTATTTCCAAGTTTTGGGCATTACATAATAGTTGAAAAACATACATTTTTTTGTTAGCCATTTGATTTATATCGTACCATCATAAAAACGTTTCCATTTTGTGGAGTTTTGCTTTGATAATGTTATAAAATCATAATTTTGCTTAGTTACAATGAAAAGTCGATTGCAAATAGGTTAGGTTCTTCTGAGTGAAATTTAGGCAGCTTTTTGAAGAGCAAGAGTTGATTGTGATACAACGCCTAAAAGGATGCAATGTCAGCAAGCAATATTCTTCAGAACGTTATTTTAACAAAGTGCGATTACTCAACGACATCATTCACATTACATTATTTTCTTAATGAATGCGTTAATAACTAAATTATAAAGTTACATATGTTTCAGCAACAGTTCCAGTATAGTCCGTCGCCACATCAACAACCTCAGCATGGCGGTCAAACTCAATCGCAGACACCTCAACATATAACCCAACATGTTGTACACATTCAGCAACCACAGACTCATCATCAGCAGCAACAAGTACATGCTCAACAACAGCAACATATCCAGCAGCAACAAGATGTTGTAACATCCAGCAGCCAGGTGGCACATAGCAGTGCAGCTGTTGGGCAGCAGCAACAACAACAAATTCAACAGATCTATCATCACCACAGCACGCCGGAAAGAAGTTGAGAATCACTGCAACAAGCAGCTAGCAACAGCAACTCAACAACAACTAACAGCAGCAACAATAAGAGGAAGAAAAACTCGAAAGGTAAACGTTGAGAATGGCGACACACCAGTGATGTGTTTTTGCGTATGAAGGTTTGCAATAAGAAAGTGAAACAACAACAACACCAAGAAATACGAAGGAATAAACAAGTTACTAAAAGAAATTTAAATGCGCGGAGAGCAAAAGGAGAATGTCGAAAATTTCAATTAAAATTATTTGCGGGCATTTAAGCATTGAATTTGTTTGACAAAAACTTCGTTTTAAACCGAATTAAAATATATGACGAAAATCTATGGGACTTTTTTGGAGAATGATGAATGATGCATATTACATAATAATGATAAAAGATTTGAATTAGTAACCAATAGTGAAAGTGTTGAACATAACAAATACTTTCCTATAACTAAACAGAAGACCGAAGGAGTGCTGTCTGCCACTCCTTTAAGGGAAAAGTTTTAGAAATACACAAAAAAATATCAAAAAAAAAAAGAAAACAAAAGAAAAATTGGGGGGTGTACAATGAATTGAGGGAGTATAATAGTATTCACGAATGCCAAGTGATTGTCCACGGGTTTGACCACAAAAACGAAAAGTTTTATTAACTGATGTTGAATATATCCTTATAAAAATCAAATGGATTATCCTTTTGCATAAATAGAAGAAAATGGATTTGAAAAATGAATTGTATTTTTGATAATTGAATAGTAGCAAAACAATATTGAATAAAAAAAATATACATACATAGTAGATGATGCACTTTTCGGACAAATAACGTACGGAGAAGAGTCAAAGTTAAAATTTTTTGGAGTCGTGACAAAATTATAAATAAGTTCTTTCACCACTAGATTTAGTGCTAAAAAATAGTTTTTATCTTAATATAAAATTTACGGTTTTGCCAATCAAAACTAGTAATAAATAAAAAGAAGTAGGTTTAAATGTATCACATTTACCGAAGTGAATTAAACAAATATATATAATTGAAATAGAATTATTCGATTGGTTTGAGTTGATCTTCTGGCTTTTCGTTGAATAATATTATGTATGCGATATACTTACATATGTATGTAGATGCCTAAAATAATGTTGATAATTTCTTGTAACTAATCGATAAGTTTTCTTTTGTTCCAAACAATAACAAAAAATTAAGCATTCATTGAACAGAAGTTGGATATTTTTATTTTCAAAATCTATATCACATACATATAAACAAATCACACACACATACACACCGAAAAAATAAAGGATCTTTTTAATGAATTGCTAACGCAAGGATGAAATATCAAAATTTTTAATTTATATATATATATATATATAATATATATACATACATACATAGTTAAATGCAAATACAAAGTATACAGAAAATATTAAATAATCACGACACATCATGCTATATAATAAATCATTATAAATTTAAACATTAAAAATAAAAAAAAGAGAAACATCATCAAACAGAAATTTGTTGCTGCTGCTTTGAAATATTGAATATTAAGAATACATCCTTGTGGATAGAAAACTCCACGATGATAATCTAATGTTAAACAGACTAAAATCATAAAATAAAACAAAAATTAAATGTAGTTATTATTACTATTACTAAAGCATTCATATTTAAATAGTATGCAATATAAAGAAAATAATAATAAAATGCGAACCTTTCAACATGGCAAGTGTAGTGTACACATTAAACCGGCAACTTCGAAAACAGGACCTAACAGTGTTACATTTTAGCGCATCAGCACAGTTTACGTTTCTTGTGTTCTTGTTACGGGGTCATTTTCTTTTTAATCTAATTTCCTTCTCATGCTAAATTGGCGTACTGATTTGCAGTGTAATTTTTATCTCTAATTAGTTAACCACTTCATTCAATGGTATTCGCATTGCTACAAACTCGATTTAATTCACATTCATACATACATTAATCCTATGGAATAGCATTAAGTTAACATATAATTTATTTAACGTTAGAGTTGTATGCAGTCTGCGGTGAGCGCTTGCATAGCAAGTCGAAATTTAAAAAATGCAGTTTTTTAAATGCCCGCTTATATTTCGAAACGTAAAGATATACAAAATTATCTAAAAACGAAAAAGATCAACAGAGGGTTGTGTTAACTGCATGAAAATACATCGCGAATGATCCATATGCATATATACTCATATATGAGGTAGTCTATCTGGTTGTTGTGACAAGAATGCAAAATATCAGCTCGATTGGTGGACTAATACCAATAATTAGCTGCTTAATTATAAACACTGATTAGTGTAGCGTCAATTCAGATATGCGGTTGATTTTGTTCTTTCTTTAGGCAAACAAAAAGTGAGTTTGTAATTTTTCATTTTTAGAACGGTTTGGATTTTAGTTGCCGAAAATGCTATGAAATGATAATTACAAAAACTGTGTACATAAATATATTATGGCAAATAAATATGGATGTAAAAATCAAATCTGGACGGCTTCTTTATTTTTCGCATTGTAAAATAGTTTATTGGATATTGAGTTTAACAATGGACTTAAGGGGTTAGGTCCGTATTGAGCCAAACTGGGAATAAAAAGGTAAAGTATTTAAATAGTAATAAGTAAATAAAAGTAATTATAATGATACATTAATACAAAATGACGGCTACTGAGTCAATATTCAGAACCATGTGTTTCAGATGACGGCAACGATGACTCTGAAAACAATGTTTAACTTTGCACTGCTCGAAAGTCGACGAGGGCCGTTGTCACCCGACTTCAAAACCACGGTTTTTAAAACTTTCCGTATTGAAGCTTGACCGCTTAGACATTACAGCGGATTTAATAGGTAAACTTAATTTCGCTATTCTACTATTGGAACAATATTCCTAGGATCCTAAAACTGAGTTTAAGCCAAAACATTCTTCTAGTCAACTATATTACTTGTTATTTCTATTACATAACTTTATCAGGCGAAACTGTTGAATACATCAACTCAAAAATGTTTGAAAAATCTTCGTATGCATTGTCAGAATAGAACATTTCGATGATAAACTGAATATCTTTATCAGTTAGTAGTCTGCTATATTTTGGTAACACAACAATGCTAAATAATTTCGAGGATTTGGTTTGGTCCTCTATAGCGTCCGAGTGCATGTTGTTTAATACGTTCATCTTATTAAATAATGTAGCAATACATTGTATAACACGTTTTAATTGTGTCCCACTGTCATTCAGAATGTGCGTATTTTCATTTTCCATTAAACTAAATGCATTTAGATCCAATAAAATAATATGAGGTTTAACCGTCCACCTGTGTATATCAAACAATATTTTAATAACTCCAACAATATTATCGGTACATCTGAAAACAATAATAACATTAGTTTTTTAATTGGAGGGTAATTTCGCACATATAAATTGTTTTATTTACATAAAAAAGAACCGCCGCAGGCTTTGTTTATTGTTGTACACCTGCATTCCTGTCTGTTCCATTAATGGTAACAGTTCAGGCGATGATGCCGCCCGTGTAATAACTAAGACTATTTTGCCAAAAGGTACCACCTTTAGTAAGGACTAAATATATATATATATTAATATTATGTAGGATATGTACATTTTATATGTAGATAACACTTACACCATAGAGTTCATCATCATATTCTGGATTTTTTGGCACAAATAAACAATTCTTTATTTTTTCTGAACAAAAATTCATGTTTTAATAAAAATATGTGTCTACTTAAACTAGTGTGAATAAAAATATAAATTCTTTTTGAGCGCGAAATATGTATGTTTTTAGTTATACATGTATCCCAATCAAAATAAATACAAAGTTGATGTAAACAAACTAATAGAATGGTTGCCAGCACTTTGAAAAACTTTAATGCAATGTACAAAACACATTGGAAGATCGGCAAAATTCCCCAAATAGTGATTTATAACATAATTTACCTTCAATATAGTTGTAGGAAATAAATTATTTATTTTAATTTAAAAACGAAATTCAAGGGGCACATTCGATAAATATCGATAGCTTTTCAATCATCCCTACATTGTGAAGTTGCAACGTACACCATCTGTGAGTATTTACATGAATGAAATTGTTTAACTGTCATTGAGTAGAATTTTAGCAAGCACATAAAGTTTCTAAACAAATTATATTCTAATAAAGATGGATATTGCCGCGTTGTCAGATGACACATTTAACGCAATTGATTGGATAAATGGAAACTACAATAATTATGCAGCGGAACATGCAGACGGATGTAGTGATAAAAGTACTTTGCCGGATGATACCGACGCGTTGGCGATGAGTTTTATTGACAAATACGTGTCCAAATTACATTTGTATATACAGCAAGTACACTGTGCTGTTGAAGAAACCGGTCAAAAATTAGTGTCTGGTATGCCGCGTGTTATTAAGGAATCTCTTTTACTACAAGCTGAAGTGGAGGAATTAAAAAAACGCATGCAAGCAATGCGAAAGGAAATGACACAGGTGCAAGAGGAAACTGGCGATTGCATGGCTACATTGGAACGTTTAAATACCATTCAAAGTAAATTACAAAAAGCCAAGGAATCACTGCAAGAATCCGACGGTTGGGGAAATTTAATAAGTGACTTGGAGGATTGCTTTGAACATAATAACATGAAGGTACGTATTTAAATAACTATTATATGCTTACGTAAAAAAATATTTCATTATATAGGGTGCCTTTGAGAAACTACTTAGCTTGCAAAAATCCCTACAAGTACAAGAGCAATTACCTGGACATGCTGAAAGACTCACGCAAGTGGAAGACTTTAAAAATCGTTTAGAAGCTTTAGCTTCACCAAATGTAGTTCAATGTTTTGCTGAAGGAGACTTAGAACAGGCGAAGCAATACGTAAATATTTTCGCTGGTATCGGACGTATCTCACAACTGGAACAATACTATCGAGCCGTTCAAAAAAATTCCTTACAACAGAAATGGAAGCAAATATTGGACGTACAAGCGGCAGAAAATACAATGCAGCACCAGTTTCTTTCAATCTTCTATACGAGTTTAGTGGAGCATTGTCAACAGCAAGTAAAATGGTGTGCAGATGTGTTCGATTATGATCATGGAAATTTTCAACCAATCATCGTAGTAATAGAACTATTACCAACATTACAACCAACACGTGAGAATCATGTTTTTCAAATGCTTAAAGCGTGTAACGAGAGACTCGAACTTTTGGAAGAGTGTGCACAGGCGAATCACAAGTTTATGTCGCATTTAACAGCATTCCTAGAGCAATCGAAAATCGAATTATCTAAAGAAATGCAATATCAAATGGTGCAAGCCGTGTACGGATACTTCCACAAATTTATAGATCAATACCCTCGTATAGAGGAAACACATTTTTCAGCACAAATAGATAAAATATTAATAAGCCATTCATCGGCAGGAGATTCTGTGCGTCATTTGGAGAATTGCAACCAAAAAATTTTCGATTGGCTTAATGAATCATGTGAACGCTGTAAAAATATAACAGACGATTTGGGATTGTGTAAACTTATTGAAATTATGAGTGGAATTCTAAAGAAAATTTTGGATAATTTCTCAAAAACTCAACGTCAAATCGCCTTAAGTATTGGGCATGCTACAGAAAATTGGTTGGCATTGCAATGTGCGATGTCACTTCTACAGTGTTTGGCTGATTTTCAAATTAAACTGAACAAATTTGAAAAACATATACAAACTCGTCTGATTAAATTAAAGGAAAATATTGTTTCCGCCAAAACGGATAAAAACTACAATATAAGTGACATTCTGGATAATCAAGAACAAACATATTTATTAAACACCATAGAAAGATATCAACAAAAATTAGTAGAAGCTAGTGGCGCGTATTCATCATCTTCAAGATTTTTCGCTTCAATATGTGACCAAGTGAAAATACATTGTGAGGAAACGCATGAAATCGCTCTAAATGTTTTGTTAAAGCCCGTGGAGGAGCACCTCGTAAATATACAACCATCTCTAAACTTAAATTCTGATTCGTTATTGCCAGCAAATATGCCGGAATTCAGTTTCGTACCACAAGAATGTATCACTCAAATTGGGCAATATTTACTAACACTGCCACAACATTTGGAACCGCTGTTATTTACACCATCTCCGGTACTTAAGCAAGCTCTTGAGATTTGTAACGTTAAATATACCCAACCAGTTCCATGTGCCGACATATTGTTGTCTTTAGTAGTGGAGCAATGTTGTCAGCTCTATCAGTCTCAAATATTGCAAGTTAAAACACTGCCGCCCACTTCTTCTAAACAATTTGCTGTGGATATTGAGTATTTGTCAAATGTCGTAGAAGAACTAGGTTTGTCTATTAGTGTTGGTTTGTCGCAAATTTTGACATTACTTAAAGCTGATCCGGAGAATTATCTGGCTTTAAGCGGTGGCTGCGAACCGCGTTTAGTAACGGCTATACGACAAATGCGCAATATTGTTTCAACACAATAGCCGTTCTCTGTAGTATTCAAAAAGTGAATAATGTTTAGAAAATTATATCGATATACATATGTATTATAATTATAATATATTATATATTTATTCCTAAGCAGGCACAATTCAGAAAGCCATGAACTAATTTAAATAACTTTGATTTATTTAAGTTTAATTTTGATTTGAATATAAAATGTATGTTTATTTTCGCTATTTTTTTGTATTTCTATTTAAATATGTTTATAAAAATCAAAAGTATTCACTTTAGTTGCGAAAAAAAATTTCAAATATGTACCGGGCAAATAATGAATATATAAACTAAATAAACAAAAATAAATTAGGCCCTCTAGATGTATTCTAAAAACAGTTTTTTTAAATGTAAAAATATTACCAACTGTTAAATTAGTATTAATGTAATGGTGTTAAATGAATATTAATGTCACATTTGATTCCTATAATTTTATAATAAGAACTAGAGTAAATATATGTATGCACACGAAATAATTAAAAAAATAACGCACAAATTAATTGTTTTACTTCGATTAATTTATTTTTGGCTTCCTAATTAAGCTTTACATTCGAGTAGTTTGTTTTATTGCATTTTAACTATTTAATAAGGTTTTTAATTAACCTTAATGGCGCTATAAACAAAATACAGTCGACGGAGCACATTTTCTTTGGAGCTTTCCGAAAAAAGGCATCAATAGATAATAGCGTAGTGTAGGGTAAGTATTACTTGTCAACCATGGCAGCACTTGTTTACTGTCAAAAGCGCAAATGCAAAACATTGAACAAGTGTGAGATTACAATGGAAGTCAGTTACGGCTACTTTTCATAAGCACAATTTAACAACAAGTACAATGGGAAATAGATTTCTCCTCTGCACACCTAAGTACACAGTTTTCAGTGGAAATAAAGTACATTAACATAAGATAGGTATTAAAATTTCTAGAGTGCGCCTCGCGTTAGGAATACTAAAAGACAGTGAAAAAGTGATATTGACCTTCCTTTGGTAGCTTAATATAGAACAATGCTAAATTTTAGCGCGATGTATTCATGTACATATGTGGATATGTGTGGCGAAAAATGCATATACTTGGTTTTTGTATATGCATACCTCGTAGATCTTGTGTGGAAAATTTGAAGAATTTTGGATGCAGTAATATTGAATAAGAATTACCACTTATGATTTTCGTTTTCGCAAAAGGGCGGGATTTAACAACAATAATATTGAGTGATGCGAAAAATTGGCAACTAAATAGTAGGAATGCAATAGCGACAATTAACGGTTTAATCAATAATTTTCACACATACTATTCATTATGAAATAAAGTTGAATAATAATAATTAACAGTAAAGTTTATAAGTGCATTGTTATTAAAGTTGCAAAGTTTGCAATAGTAAATATTCGTAGTAGAGAGCTTTTATAAAGGGTCGTAAAACTATAAACCTGTGATTTTTGAAATATGTGTGTATGAATGTTATCTGAGTACCCAAAAATTGTGTGCGTACGAAATATTTTTTAGATACATTTTTGAAATTTGCACTTCCACATAAAAAAAAATTAGAAAAAAACGCCAAAGTTTTACCGCATACAGACTTTTCGGCGCATTCGTTTTGGTTTGACAATTGTGATGGATATACACGTACTTACATATATATTTGTATATAGGTAGACGTACATATGTACATACGTATGTGTATACAATTGTCGTAAAATATTGACATAGGCAAGGCTGTCTCCAGCAGAAGACAGCTGATACAAATCAAGCACATTGACCTTGGTTACAGTTAGCTACTTTCTTAACATTCTTTTTGGAACATTTGTAAATAAAACATAGCGAACTTTAACTTTGTACACGAAGCTTCTGTATTTGGAATTGTGAAACGCTTTCATAAAATTAATGGATTTGTCACTATGACCTTTAAAGTGGTGTTTGAAGTGGTGAGGAAAGTAGTTCCCAGAATACACATTATAATTGATTAAACAAAATTTCGAATGAATGCGAGTAATATTTTTGACTGCTGTGGCGAAGAACGACATGGATGAATATAATATTTAATTGACTAAATAAAATTTTTGACTGCTGTCGCGTAGACATGGATGAATATGATATTTAATTGACCATTTTTTGCATTGTGATAACAAAAATTTGTACCAAAGACATATGTATGTACATTTAAAAGAAATATGCAAATATGCGCAGCTAGTTATTTTTCTTTTTTACGATGAATGTTGACTCACCGCCAAACCTAATATAGTGTGGACAATGGAATGAAGTAAAATACAGCCGCTCCTTTGCTGAAATTGTTTTCGTTGACTGTTTAAATTATATTTGCAGTGAATAACTTCTCTGAGGTAGACAGAACGCGGTACAAGGGCAGTTCTGTTTTTTTTAAATACCTGCTGAAGATTTTTAAAATACACATAAAATTATATACAATTTTAAATCTAGAAACAGGGGATCCCTACAAAAAGCTGTATATCGAAATTCTTTTCGTACAAAATTCTGTAAACTAACGTCGCGAAATTCTGTAGTGACAAAATTCTGCATTTACAAAATTAAGTATTTACAAAGTTCTGTAAATGCGAAATTCCGCACTGACAAAATTCTGTATTAAAAAAATTCTGTATTGACAAAATTCTGTATTGAAAAAATGGTGTATTGACTAAAGTCTGTTTTTTATTTGATAATTTCATGTGCCAAGTGATATTTATACAAAGAAAGATAAATAAGAATTTTAAGTCCAAAATAACAATTCAACAAACAAAAGACTTCAATATTAATTCAAACGTTAAGTACATATGTATGCAAAAAATTAGAAATGAGTATTTCAAGTACGGAAAAGTAGTACATATATAATTAGATTAAAAACAAATATTTTTTGCTATTCTTTTCAAAAAAGATACTTTTCCAATAAATACTCTTTTTTTATTATTCTTTTAATTTGTTTGTTAGATCTAATTGATCTTAACTTTTTTGGAAAAACTTCTCCCTTTTCTACTCTTGATATTTGCGATTTCACATAAATCATCTCTGCTTTCAAGTTAGCTATAAGTTGATAAATACCGCAATTTTTTTTCCCTATAATGACATTAAGTCGTCGATGCCAAGCCTCTACACTATTTTGAGTACTAGGAAACTGACTCGTTTCTACATTCCTATGCACTGGCCAAAATGTCGGCTGATGTTTTGGTGGTGCATCAAATTTACCAATGTAGTTCCTTTCAAACCAATTTGCTTTAGTTGCTTTCACAATTCTTACGACAATGAAATCAATTAAAAAGAAGTAAAAAGCAAAGCAGAGTTAATTAGAAATTCAAAAAAAAAAAACCAGGTAGGTAATTCTGTAAATAAATGATAAGAAATACAAAGAATTTTATAAAAAAGTGCGCACTTTTTTATAAAATTCTTTGTATTTCTTATTATTTATTTACAGAATTACGTAAATACAGAATTTTGTCAATACAGAATTTCGTCAGTACAGAATATTTTTTACAGAATTTTGAAATACATAATTTTAGATACAGAATTTTATAATACAGAATTTTTAAATACAGAATTTCGCATACGGGATTTTGTAAACAGAATATTGTATAGTACAGCATTTCGTACCCAACCCCTAGAAACAGCCTTATCTAAAATAGTGTGTGACACATATAATGTAAGAAAAATATGTGTTTCTTTATGTTGGTGCAAAAATTTATTTTTTTTATGGTAGTAGCATAAAGCAAAGTCGTAGTTTTTGTAGCGAATTCAAACACTTGCCAGGTTATAGAGATAATAATATTGTAACATACATATGTATGTATGTACATAAGTCACATATGTTTTGGTTGTATAGAACTAACTTTCGTATCGAAGCTTCTTTCAGCTTTACAAAAACAATTTTTTTATTGTCCTGAATATCTGGAAATTTATTCGGCCAAGGGTTGTCAACTCGGCTGTTTTGTGAAACGACCAAGTTAAACAATAATCGCAATCATCTGGATACATTTTCGGTTAATTTAGATAATTATGGTGAGAAACAGACAGAGAGCTGTTCCACCAAGAACTAAAAGTGATGGAAGAAAGGTATCAAGGTAGTTCTGTTCTGGCACCTTATTGCTGATCCTTAAAAAAGATTGTTAACTACAAAATTATGCAGGAAGAAATCATAAAACATGTTTAATAAAGATATTACGTATGTTTTTGTCTGAACTGGTATCATGAATTGTGAGCACAAATATAACCAAAACTGATCTTATATCTAGGACAACAAAAGCATTACAGACCAATGTTATTAATACTAATGATTGGATCAGTGTGTAAAAGCAGATTCGATATCACAATGTGCATCAAAACAGTAAAAACCGTGTGTACTTATGCACTTTTCAATACATACATATGTACACATATACATATGACAATCTATATACATATGTATGTAGATCTTATATATAGTATTTATGTATATTTAAACAAAAGATTTGGGCAACAAACTTCAATTTTGTTTGTGTTTCTATCCATTAGATTAAAAATTGGTAGTAAGTTTATTTAGTTCTGTTAGTATTTTCCTGAAATCCAACGATAATTCATCGCAGCAGTGACACTATAATCAACAACCGTGGTGTTCTTTACAATATTGGTGCATTTAAAATAAAAATCTGAAATATTGTAACACTTAGGATTGAGAATATTTTTTTGGAGGTTTTAAATATTATTTCGTTACAACTCCAAACGCACTTTACATTATTTGGAAAGTTTAAACTATCTATAATGTTAGCAGTACATTAATACAGCATTAATATGTACATATAACTCATTAATTTAAAAAAATTCGATAATGATATGCATACATAATAATAATCAAGTCATGATAATATTTGTTGTCGTCCAATCATATATTAAATGGGATCATCAAATTCAAAATTTCCACATACTCGAGATCTCGAATAAATCAAAATTGCAAAACATTTTTCACGTTTTTTAATATATATTTTTTTGAATATGTTTACAATATACATAAATATTCATAGCAGTTTTATTACCCGTTTTAGCCGTCAATTAATATTTCGACAAGTCGGAAAACGAAAACCATTCGAAAATCAGCGTCCAAAATCAAATTTATTATTCGAGGGATTTATTGTTGGCACGGAATTAAACGATAATTACAAGTTAAAATCTTCATCGCAGCGGGGTGCATCATTTCATCTACATAAATTATACTCGACAGTATTAACAAATCTAAACTGCCGCAGCAATTCACATTCGAAAGCGCTAGAACTAGAAAAGTCACAAATTTGTTTAAAAATGTCCACATTAAACGGAGTACCTTTAACTATTTTACATTACAACGATGTCTATAATATAGAAGCAAACAGCGGGAAGGAGCCCGTAGGAGGCGCTGCACGTTTTTGCACTGCACTGAAATCTTTTGCTCATCTCAATCCACTGATACTTTTCAGTGGTGATATTTTCTCTCCTAGCATGTGTAAGTTAAATGCCTTTTGAAAGTCGTCAAAGCGAAGTCACAATTTTTGTTCGTTTATTTAGTAAGCACTTTCACTCAGGGCGAGCAAATGTTACCAGTATTGAAAAGAACGGGCACGCATTGTGCTGTCTTCGGAAACCACGATTTTGGTGGGTACACTTCTCACTATTTATTCTCTACTTGAAATTATATATGTATTTCAACACACTTCCAGATCACGGCTTGGATGTACTGGTGAACTTAATAAAGAATACCGATTTTCCTTGGCTTATGTCCAATGTGGTTGACAAAGAAACAGGTAGACCGCTGGGAGGTGGAAAAGTCACGCATACCATGTTACATAATGAAATAAAAATCGGTTTGGTGGGACTTGTAGAACGCGAATGGCTGGAAACCTTACCCACCATAGATCCAAATGAAGTTACCTATATCGATTATGTCGATGCTGGTAACAAATTAGTAACTCAGTTGCGTAAAGACGGTTGTGATATTATAATCGCTTTGACGCACATGCGAACGCCGAATGATCTTAAGTTGGCGGCCAATTGTTCCGGTATAGATCTCATTCTTGGCGGTCACGATCATGTTTATGAAATTAAGGAGGTTAATGGTGTGAAGATTGTAAAGTCTGGCACTGATTTTCGACAGTTTTCGAAAATCACTTTAGATACGAAACGTGATGAGAATGGCAAACTTTTGATAGAAATTGAACCAGTGAATGTTACATCAGATTTTGCCGAAGATAAAGAACTTCAGGAGGAACTGGAAAAATACTCAGGTAAGAAGCTCTAAGCATGTATATTTGTATTTCAGAATGTGTAACATTTTTAACAACGAATCTATCTTGAGTTTTGAATTAATATTAATCACCGGAGTTCATTAAAAGTGCTTCCTCGTATCCGTTTTTGTGGAAGTTATTATAAATTGACAATTAACTGTACGTAATTCGACATTTTAACTGTAGCGCCACCTAACAGTATATGCTTTTGTAAACAAAGTTCTTGAAGTATGTATGTATTTATGATTTATGAACAAATCGAATTGCAAATACGATTTCTTCGCGCTATCTGCTTGGAAAACTTCTTTATGGTAATAATTCTTAAATCAGTTTTTACAACACGCTTAGACACACATATATAAATACATTTTTATACTAGTTTCCTATTAATTTCCAGAGGTTGTTGAAGCTAAAATGACTGAAGTGCTTGGCAACTTCAGTGTGGAACTGGAAGGGCGCTTCTCCATTATTCGCACTCAGGAAACGAATTTAGGCAATTGGGTGTGTGATGTTGTACTTGCTGCTACTGGCGCGGACGTGGTCATCATCAACGCAGGCACGTTTCGCTCAGATCAAATACACCCTCCAGGACCGTTTACAATGCGTGATTTAGTTAATATTATACCGATGCGTGATCCTCTCATACTTTTAAGTATTAGTGGTAAATGTTTGTGGGAAGCTTTGGAGAATGCCGTCTCAGCTTATCCGAAATTGGAAGGCCGATTTCCCCAAGTGAGTCCAAATAATGTCAATACATATGTACTTTCAACACATTAAAAATCGGTTTTGGTACATACGATATATTTTTGTATATTTATTGCTAGGTAAGCGGCGTGACATTCGCCTTTGATCCCACCAAACCACCCGGGCAACGTATTGATCCACGGTTAATACAGGTTGCCGACGAATTAATTAATTTACAACAAATGTACAAAATATGTATTAAAAGCTATATACATAAAGGTTGTGATGGCTTTACAATGTTCAAAAATGCACAAATTTTGGTAAGCCTGATATTGGCCGCACATTTCATGAAATTCAAATTGATTTGCATTACTTTTCATTTGTTAGATCGACGAAGACCTATGCCCTGAACTGGGTTTGACCATACAAAATCATTTCAAAGCAATCAATATACGCAATGACAAAAGCGATCACCATACCAAACATCGACAATCCTTAGTTACGCTTTCGCGGCGTCACAGTATGGTACAAATGCTCGAGAATTTACATTTAGATGGACCATCGCCCATAAGAAAGTTATCTGTTGGTCATCAGGCGAAATCTGTAGATCATCATACTAACAGCAAAGCTTCCAAGGTGAGAAATGTTTCTAATATTACAAATGCAATATACACTAATATGTCTGTATGTGTGTTCTTTGAAGATGTTAAGACGCGCCTCTTTAGATGATTTGGAACAGGCAAGTTGCGAGTTGGCTCCGATTGTACAGCAGCGTATCGTTCAAATACAGGATGAAGAACACTACAAACATTTATTGTTGAAAAGTGAATCTTTTATGAAGAATTCTGTGATTACCGAAACCGAAGAGGAGTAAATGAGAGTATTCTTAAAAAGGTATACATACATACAAATATAGTTCACTTCTATGAGTACAAATTAGTGCGACTACAATTGAGCTACTACTGTAATAGACAAATTACTATGCTATAGTCTAAATAATGAAAATATAAGCTTATTTCTAAACTAAAAACATGCCTAAATGCTGTAAGTTTGTTTTACTAATTTTAAGTAATTTTAGATTGACGAAGAGCAAAACCAATTTTTACAGCAGTGATCAGAGTATAACACAAATTATATAGCCTGAAAAATTAATTTTTTTTAATTATTAAGAAAAATTAATTTTTTTTAATTATTAAGAAAAATTAATTTTTTTTTAATTATTAAGAAAAATTAATTTTTTTTTTAATTATTAAGAAAAATTAATTTTTTTTTTTTATTATTAAGAAAAATTAATTTTTTTTTTAATTATTAAGAAAAATTAATTTTTTTTTTAATTATTAAGAAAAATTAATTTTTTTTTAATTATTAAGAAAAATTAATTTTTTTTTTTAAATTATTAAGAAAAATTGGTTTTTTTGTTTAATTATTAAGAAAAATTAATTTTTTTTATAATTATTTAGAAAAATTTCCTAAGAATGCTCGGCAGTTACTTCAGCGGTATTCTTTAAAACAATTTGAAACATGATTTCTGTGGCTACAAAAACAACGGCGAAAAATTTTCGTGGTCAAGACTGAAATGCGCGTGGTGATGTCGTCCATCCACATAAAAAATCCCAATAAAGTAAATACTCCTACACTTAGTGTCGAAATTGGATAATAATACATTCTTGCGGTCTTTGAGCTCTTAGGTATCTCAAAAATGTGCAACCATTATTCGCATTATATTCAGATAACTTGAATTAATTTAGCGAGTTTTGGGACTATTGAAGTAATTTTCGAAATTGGAAAATTCGAATTTGCAGAAAAATTAATTGAGACGTTATTATTAACAGGGTAGGGGTATTCCAAAAGTTTATTTTTTTTTTTTGTAAATTAGTATTTTCGTTATAACAACACAATTAGCAAGTTTATATACATATATAGTATATATATTTTTTAAATATGTACGTTAATTATATGTCTTCATTCGTATTGCATGACAAGCGTTTTCATTGCGCTAACAATATAATAAGCGCATTCACGCACTTCATGATTATACTTCTCAATTGCCGTTTTATCCTCCATGGCATACGATTTCTGTAAATTTTCGCATTCATGTGGTATCAAAATATTATAACGCGTCAAAGTCTTAAGCATTTCTCTAATGGTTTCGTTGTAATTTGACTGCAAAGCAAAACCAAGAAATACAATTTTATCAAAATGGTGTGGTGAATATTTTTTAATGAGAATGAACGCAAATTACCGTTGTAGAAAATATAGAAATCAATTCCATCCCCGTCGTACGTACGCGCTCACCACACGGCACCAATTCGTCTTTGTTGGTCGGTAGATCTTGCATGATGGCAACTAGCTCCTTCACGCGCCGTGTCACCAAATCTGTACGATGTTTCAACTCCTCCGAAAACGGCTTATCAGCAGCCATTTGATACATACTCGTCGTGGTGCGACATTCAACGTTCGGTTTAAACAAAGCGGGTGCGAGGCGACGTTCATACATACTTGCTGGACGCTTAATGGTCGATTGGTTCGAACTGTTGGCCGACGACGAACTAGAAGAATTGGAATCTATAGTTACGGGTGCGTTGGCGACATCCTCTGGTAGTGAAAGCGATTCGCTTCCATTTTCAACACCATTTAACGGTTCAGGACGGCTTTATAGACAAAGTGTTCGATTGAAAAACGGAAAAAAGTGTAAACAAAAATAAAAATTGAAAATCAAATCAAAAAATAAGAAACTAAATTAAATAATAATAAAATAAAGACAGCTCACAGCGCATCATGGTGAACGACAGTCTCATTTATCGTACAGTCAACAGGTGCATTGTTGGAAAACTTTGATTTCAGTTCAGAATTTTCCGACGAAAGCTTTTCAACAGTCGATTTCAGCTGATTGATCACATATTTGTAGTCGTTTATCTGTCGCAATAGCGTTTGCACTTCATGCTGTGGCTCGTCGGGCGTTTGATGCACAATAGCCTGAATTAGCGAATACGAAATGCAAAATCAAAAGTGGCTTAAAAACTCAAAATAAAATACATCGTAATTATATGTAATTTTAAACATAAATATTCGCAAATAAACTCAACACTCTACGCGCATAAGAAAATAATCAAAAACATCAACTAAATTGCTCTATTTTAAATTTTGCAAAATCAAAAAGACTAAATATTTGTTAGCTGTTTGCTCTACGTTCAGCCAAAACTAATGTGAAGCTTTAGACACTCTTTCTGCACAATATTTACCTGCTGTGCAATCGGGGGCACCGGCGCATAATCATCGTCACTTGCCACTGGATCGTAAATGGGTTCGTCATCGGATAATTCGAGTTCGTTTTCATTTAATAATGATGGATTATAGAAGGAATTCAAATTAGGGGTGTCGAGAGGGCGCAAATTTGCGATTTTTTGTCGACGACGTGCATCGCACAGTACATCCGTTAATAAGCCAGCAAATTCTTTACGCGAAAATCGTGCAAGTTTTTGTCTACCCTATACATTTATATGAAAATCAAATTAAGCACTTGTTATTTATTATTTTGTTTTTAATATTTACTTGATTGCGCGTGGCGCTTAAGAAGGGATTCGCCGGTAGGAATGGCACAGCTACATTCTCAGCATTCAGTGTGGAAGTTGCCCAAACTAATAGAATTCAAGTAAAATCACTTTATAATATATTATTTTTTATATTGATACACTTTCACATACTTGCTTCATTTTCACGTCGGTCTACTTCGTCGTATAAATCCATAACCAGTTCTTCGAACATTTTGTTTGGCACTACTTGTAAACGGTTTCGCGCAATGGTGAGTTGTTCGCTAATTTCAGTATTAGCTGTTTCTGGTATAACTAAATGGTTACCTGACTATTAACGGATATAAATAATATATAAATAAATTAAACTTTAATAAAAAGCCAAGTTCTTGTTTACCGTGTGATCTGGTTTTTTGCCACCCAAAAACATTATAATTCGATCTGTCACTTCATACATTGCATCCAATAATCTCTCAGCTATAATATTATGATTGTTAGCTTTGGCCACTTCCAGCGGTGTGAGTCCATTACCATCAATGGCATTAATATCCGCGCCGTTAACAATAAGCAATTCAATTTGTGACGCTTGTCCAAATTTGGCAGCAACATGAAGTGGCGTTGAACGTTTTTCGTCATGGAAAAAGTTTGGATTAGCGCCCTGTACGAGTAGGCGCAAAGATGTCTCTAAATTGCTTGTCCGTACACTGGCATGCAATTGTCTGCTAAGTTCATTTTCCAAATTTATGCCTGATATGACACCTTCTTCTTGAAGATTTGATTTCAAAACAAATACCAGATTTACGTGTTTTGATTTGATAAAATCAGACTTGGTTGGATGTAACGGATCTTTCGCATTAGGTTTACGTACACGCGGTACACTTTTATCACTTTTCGATGCATTGTTATCGAGTAAGTGATGCTCCCAAACGCTATTTGCTCCATGCGCATTCAACGAATTCACAAAATTTAAAACTGATGGCTCCCAGGTGCCTTGTCGCAAGGATTTTACCATGGATATGTGACGCCCTAGACTGCGATGTACTGAACAGCAATCAGCGCAGAGTAGAATACCGCGATTTATTGACGCCCACGAAGGATCTGTGATAGTTAAGAATTTTGTATATTATATTACATATTATATATTTTGTTGCTTATTTATATATTACTCACCTGATGCTCCACAATCGCCACATACTTCAATTTGTAAACGTGATTTAGTACGTGACATTCTCACTAAATTTGTATTATTGCCAAAAATATCTCTGTGTTCACTCTTACTATAAGCGCTTGCGGTCAGACTACCACCTCCTACCGGTGTGACGAATTTTTTATGGGCTTCAACAATAGTGCTAGCGAAGCACATTCAAGAATATTAATTCGAAGGGTGCTGCCCTTCTCTCGCGGCGTAGAAACAATATATTGCACAAATATTCACTGAAACAACACGAATTAAAACGTCCAAGTTAAAATGTTTATGAGTTTAAATTAGATCAGCATCAGCACAGCTTATTACTGGTACGTGTGGGCGTTTGTATAATTGGTTGCACCCACTAATTAAATCCACCTCGCTTATTAATTCCAATTAAGTGCAGCTACTAATATAAATGCACTACTATATGAGCCAAAACAAATATGCTGATAGCATTTTTCCCTACTTTGGGGTGCCGCTTTGACTGTCCTCCAGTTGGAGCATAAGCTTCCAGCGTTTGCTGAAGTAATTAGATACACGAAAATTATATTTATTTAATATTTATAATTAGTAAAGTTGATTTGAGAACTGAATGAACTATATAAATAACTTCCAATAAATTATCTTTCTTTCGTTATACACACCTTTTATCTGGAGAAAGGTAAGAGTTGCCACATTATTCTACGCCAGGGTTGCATTTTCATTCGTTTTTTGCAAATGCTACAATTTTCGAGATACAGCGCTTACAATAGAAACACAATGTTTTAGTCCTTCGCACTTGTTTTTGTTGTTTTTCAACCTTACTTTACCCTCTAAAATATTGTTAATAGTTCTTCTCAAACACTCGAAAAATAAATATCTCAAATTTTATGCGTTGAATGAAGAGTTTCCGGCAGGATTAATACCGGATGTTTAAAATTGTGTACAGATCTAGGTTTTCGCTATAACCTAATTAGAGGTTTAAATAACGTGCTGTTTCGATAAGGTTATCCTATAAAGCCTACTAACAAGTTGTTTGTACCCCGCAGAAGTCCAATTCACTGAAAATGGGTGAAATGGTAATGTCGTTGTTATAGCAACAGAAAATCTTCCTGGAGTAATTTAGAGGAATTTTGCCGCATTGATAGTCTTTGGCAGGACAAAATATGGCTCTGTTCCGGTTGCGTAGACTCAACCGCCGTGGGAACGATAATCAATCGTCATTGCCGCCCGTTTGCTAGTACTTGGTTGAGTCACATTTCGAATTCACTCATTACTTCAACATTCACTTTCAATCAAAATGCTTTTAGCAATAAATTAATAGAAGCCAAGCAAATTCTTCATTTGAATAAAACATTTATTTATATACTTGTGCAGATAGCAGAATAATACGAGTAAAACATATTGCCATTCTTTTAATCATTAATTGATATCGTTGTTGTTGTTTTAATTTAATTGATATCGCCTCAACAGGTGGCGTATTGATATCAGCGTTAAGTTTGTTTATGGTACTTGGCCTTTGCATTATAGTAGCTGTTATATTTGTATATTTATATTTACACACACTTTAAACAAATAATATTTATACTTAGCACGCGTACGCGTAAGCCAACTAAGAAGTACTTGTGCACACAGTATCGATGGAACTCTCATTTTTCCTTTGTAGATTTAAATAATAGTTATTCACCACCTCCTCGATGCTATGGTCACTTTTAAATAAGCTGCATAAATCGCCATTCAATCTGCAAACAACTCCAGCGGCACGAATGTTCCAATTCCAACACACAAGATCACAACTGAGCACCTCAAGATCTTCTTTAAGTGAGATTATGTTCTGCAAAATAGTGAGAAAATATTATAAAATATACTTAACTTTTTAAGAGTTAATACCGTAGGTGTTTTCTTAATGTTTATATGTAATAATCATTGTAAGGGGGGAAATGAATGGAATATTTTTTTTGTTTGAATTATACCGAATGTAGTGCAATCCTAAGTGCAGTGATGTCATAAAACTGTTGGCAATTAGGCATAACAGTTAAATTAAAATTTATGATGCAAAGTAATCTTCGTTGTCATAAACCATTTTTTATGACCTGTATTTCCCTATTTTAAATAATATTAGTCATGAAGAAAATCTGCCGAAGCTGCATTACTCGAGTTGTTATGGACTGATTATGCCCCAAATATAAACACTTAAACTTTATTATTAGACACAGTGGCATTGATAATTTGAAACATTCTTATCGGCAAGCGAAAAAATCAAAATAAATACACAAGCACTCATATGAAATATGCATATCTAGAACGAGTAAGTTTTATTCTATTTTTCTATATTTACTTGTTGAGAGAGAGGTGTGTTTGGAATTCGGTGGTAGGATATCTACCAAGGGCTGTAAAATGTTTTACCGAATATTTTCAGAAGTGGGAGAAAATGTTGCTTACATTATTTATCCATTGAAATATTATATTCAGTTTAACTTTTAGCAGTCGCGGAATTTAATTCAGCTATGTAAATGTTTTTTTTAATCTAATTCACCATATATAAATGTGGAGTATACTTATACATATATAATGAACCATTATAAACAGAAAACATCAAAAAGTAGACAAAACCCTAATTTTAAAGTCACTTTGAACTTCAAAATATATTATTACTAATCTTATCATTATTATTATTAACTTTTGTTTGCTTACCATAGCAACAGTATAATCGATGGAATTAATTTCCTCTCCTTTTACAACAATTAGACTAACATCGTAGCGATTACCGCCCATAAATTTCACAACTTTTTCTTTTAGATACTCCGCAGACGCGAAATCTAATCTCTGCTTAACATCCACAAAACATATTTCGTAATTGTTCACCTAAAAATAGTAGATAGTTAGGAGATAATAATGTACAATATTTTAACACTTTTCACCTTTTTCTTTTCTAAATGAATTTGTGGTCTTGCACTTCTATATAGTATAAAAGAGATATTCACCACTATGCCACAAATAATGCCGTATTCCAAACTCCAAAATAAGCAGGTGAAATAAGTTACGGCAAATGGAAAGAGATCCATTCCTTAAATTAAAAATTTAAATACAGTTATTTGCTTATAGAACATATTTTTTCGTGAAAATTTGTACTTTTTGATTTCCATATTTCGGCAAGTCGCTTAAGTTCCACCAGCGATATCATGGCGGCTATAATGACTGACGCTAATGTTGCTTTTGGAATGTAGTAGAAGGTTTGTGTAAGAAAAGCCAGCGCCATCAATACCATTGCACCTGTGACGGCACCACCCAATGGCGTTTTAACGCCACTCGCATTGTTCACAGCTGTACGTGTAAAAGAACCTGTCACCGGCATAGATGATACAAAACTTCCCATAATATTGCACATGCCGAGAGCTATCATCTCTTGGGATGCGTTGACAATTTTACCTTTAGCTACATATAAGGAGAATTTAAAAGATTTTTTACTTGTGTTGACAAAATTTATAACAGTTTACTCACAGAATGCCTTAGCTATCGCTACAATTTCTAGTATTGACACTAAAGGTATTGATGCCAACGAGGAACCGTACGTGCTGATCATATCCGAGAATGTCAATTCCTTACCATCCACGATTGTGCTAAATGGTGGTGGACGAAACGGTGGCAAACCTGCTGTAATGTTCCCGGTGATTACGAAGGGTTGGGAGCCATCACGACTTAATTGATATGCCAAAAATGTACCGAATATCACCACCAAGGCGTTGCGAGACAAAGAAACATATTTCCAAAATGTCTTATTGCCATATGGTATATTCTTCACTTGCTAGAAGTTAGAGTATAATAAGTAATTTGATCTTAGACAGATGTATGTTATCTTGATCTGTGAAGTTAATACCTTCATCAAGAGTAAAAAAATAAGTCCACCGACGCCAAGTAATGAGTCATTCAAACTTACATTCGGGAGGTGCGTGAAGAAGTGTTTCCACGCCGGAATGAGGTCATTTGACGGACCTTTCAGGAGCAAAAATTTGAAATTTTATAAATTATAGCTAATCAATTGTTGACATTTTATTTAAAAATAGCAATTATTAGACAGTAAAAATAACTATTATATACAAAAAACTATTTTAAAACTGACGGTCTATAATAACAAATAAGTAGGATATAACGGTTTATATATATATAATTTTTGAAATTTGAAATGTAACTGCTATGGTTAGAGTTCTTAGCATAAAATTTCCTTACTCTTCAATCCGAACAGATTGTTAATCTGCGCACTACCAATTGTACACGCCGCAGCCATAGTGAAACCAGTAATAACCGGCATCGAAATAAATCGCACCAGCACGCCCAGGTTAAGAATGCCCAGCACCAATATCGTGCAGCCCGCCAGAAATGAGATCAAAACGGCGAGATCCGGTGTAATTACTGCATAATCATGTACCATTAAAGCCATAATTGCTGTAGTGGCTATAATTAATTGTAAAATAATATTAAATTAAATTAAATTTACGAAAATAAAAATTAAGAACAAGAACGTTTTCATACCGATAGTCACGTCCTTGCAAGAACCAAAAATGATATAAGTGAAACAGCCCATAAAGGCCGCATAAAGCCCGTATTGAGGCTGCAAGCCAGCGACCACGCCATAAGCAATTGCTTGCGGAATAGTTGTGAGACCGACTGTGAAACCGGCAATAGCATCGCGAAATACAAATGAAGCCTGATATCTAGGTAGCCATTTGAGTATGGGCAGCTTATTTGTTAGTGTCGCTGGTCGACATAGCTTTTTAGTGCTATTCAAAATTGTTGAACGAATGTTTGGAAAATCTTGTTCATATAAGCCCTCTGAAAGCGTAGAAATCAATTAATTAAGAAAATATTATATAAAGCAGATGTACACATGAAGTCAGTAAGATTTATTACAGCGCAATGACTTAGTTTTATATATGTCTGTATGTATGTAGAGTTAAAAGTGCTTTCCCACAGCATCCCATAAGAATCAATTATTTTTACAAGAACAACAAAATTCATATAAACCTTTATGTAAACCCCCTTCGAGCTTTTCGATTTCGGCTTTTTGGAGTAAATAAGGTATCAAACCTGTTATGGTTGCTCCTATCGTTGACACGACAGTAACCGGCACAAAATTTCTCATATCCGGTCAAGTACTTTCAACTGCCACTACAGCAACAATATTGATTTCTTTTTATTTTTCAATAAAAATATTTCTAACTTCCTTTCACTAACTTCCTTTCGGAGCATGGCTTCCTATAACCGTTTTTTTTTATATTATACGTCCTTATGATTACAGATTAATATTTATGTTATAACATTTTTATTGGCAAACTTCAATTATTATCATTTTATAACTCTATTTGGCAAAACAACAGTTATAGCAACAAGTGGATTTCCCAAAAAAATTTTAATATCTCTGTTGTTTCAAACAGATTAATATTTATGGCTTTAAAATCGAATAGCTTTAGCCATAAAGATGTGTTCACTTATCACAGCTACGTGCATAAGTAAATGCATAACTTAATGCATGTACATGCATACACACATACGTATGGAGATACATATGTACATAAATATGTAGGTTTGTATTTTATAGTAATTTAGAAACACTTTGAAGTCAGTTACTAAGCTCGTTCAATGCAATTAATTAGAATTATGCCGTTATTCAATTATCTACGAGACGACATTAGGTTTACACAAAATCTAGAATTAGGTTTCACATGATATACTAATTTATGTCGAACTCTGCCGTAAACACTAAAATTTACTACACTTTTTATTGAGCAATATTCTCATATTCCTTTTACTCAAGTTACTATATTTACATATGCGGCCTTATATATGTACATATATGTGTGTATATCCTCTTAATCAGATCTGCACATACGTACATATGTACATATGCACTGTATGTTTGCAAACAGTGATTTATTACGGAGCGATGCTTTATAAACGTTTATTGAAAAGTGCAAATATTTACCGTCTCTGCTTGCCATAATTACAAGCCGTCAAGAAAAAAACAAATAAGAATTTATTAAATTGTTGTTAACGATTGCGGCAATATTTCAATATTCAGCTATTTTCCTGCACATACACTATATTTTTGTGTATGAGGCACGACACTTTGCGATATCACCACCGATCGCTTAGAGTGTTGTTTAGTAAATACGAAACAATTAGACGACTCCGTTTGAGGTGTACTTCAATATATCGGTAGTTTCTTAGCGCTGAAACTCGAAGCGTATGGGTAATCTAAATGTCAGAAACCTTCCGAAACAGTTTGTGATAGCAACACGACTTTGCTTATTAACAAGAAATTAACTCTGTATAAATTGTTCATGTAGTCAAGTAATCTGAGGTGTGTTATATACAAATATAAAATGTATTTACATTATTATTTATTGTATTATATACATGAGTTCAATGTTTCTTCTGAAAAGCATTTAGCAAGAGACATTTTTAATGGAGGAATGCGTTAGATACGCAGGCATCAGATTTTAAATTTAAGGAACTGCTATTTGCAATATAATTATCGGTATACATATGTGTAAGTAGATGTCTAAGTCTAGTTATTAATCCATGTAGCAGATTTCAGTTCAAAAAACAGGAAACAAATGCGTTTTAAAGTTAAACATAAATGATACCTTGAAAAATACTTATATTCATATAGCATACAATATAATACAAAGTATCCGTTATTGTTATTGCTGCAGACCAACTATTGTAAGACAAACGCGTACTACCTTCTATAAAACGATATTTTTATAGCCTTACGAACAATAAAATATCGCATTAAGTGTTTGTTTTTTAAAGAACTCGTGTCAGCCACTAACGAGTGAGGACATAAATTGCTCGGTATTGCCCGAAATTGGCGTTTCCCTATTTGTTTTATTTACTGTTTATGAAGAATGCCTTCGCTTGAACACGAGGCGCTATTCATAAGTTCAAGATGTTATGATGCGAGCTTAAGATAATTGCACACATAAGTATGTACATATGTATATACAAGTACATGGTATATTAGAGCATATATTTAAAAAAAGTATGTACCCTGCCGGAAAATGAACTTGTGCGAAACCGGAAAAGCAATAATTATAGAATATAACAGACAGAGAAGGAGCTAGTTGCATTCAGTTAACAAATAAATTTTAATATAAGGTTTGGCGTTTTCTTTAAAAAAAATTTAAACTCCAGACATATTTAAGAAAGTCTATTACATTAATTATAATCAGGGAAATATTGGTATAATAATTTTTGTTATTAAAATTGTAATAACACAAATATTTGTACATATTACGAGTATATAATAACTATGTATATAATATTATAGTAATTTTGTTATTCATAAATAACTATACTCAGAAATATACTGCATTTTTAAAGAGTCTACGCAAACAGCACAACTGAACTGCGCAAACGATTTTCATGGCTATTCGCTTCGTTTATATCACAGCTAAGTGTGCAGTGAATGCAAAAAATCCCCCAATCTACAACTCCGCTAACACAGCAAAGCAAGTAAATGACAATAATTAATTTGTTATGCTATGTATTTTACCTGTCTCCTCAGAAGAACCAAAACTGTCAGCACCTCTGTTTGAAATTATATATAAATGCAAATAAGTATGTATGTATGTACAAATGAGAAATTAATTAAACAGCTTCAGCAATATTTAGTATTAAATATGTGTGTGTTTGTATCTCTGTTTAAAATTTACCGGCATAACCTAGCTCTACAAAAACAACCTTATTAGTTCGGTGAAAGAAATAACAGTGCAGTTTTTACGTATGCGTTCATGCATATGTATGTATATCTAAATATAGTAATTTGCTGAAGTGTTCCACGGCGTTTATACATAACTCTATTTTAAGTAGTCAGTTTTGTTGACAAATTAATTTATTACTAAAAGTGGGCAGTAGATGACACCTATATATGTATGCATGTGTGTATGTGCTGATACTTCCTTTTTGTGCATTGTTTAATGATTTGCCATATAGTAAATACACAATTAACGTTGTATACATTTTCTAGCGTTACTAACATATTGAAATATATCACTATTCGCTTCCATTTTGCACTAAAACAATAAATAACTGTAGTGTTTGTTTATTTGATTTTGATTCTCTTATTATTAGTTTATTAATGCATTTTGTTAAACAGCTGTTTGTTAGATACTGCAATTCTGTCAAAGTGATAGTAGTGAAAACATAACTAACTCGATATTAGTTACAAAATATCGATTTTACCGAGAATTTATCTTACTTTAATCTTATACTTATTTAAAGTTATTAAATAGAAATATAAAATCAAACAATATACATTTTAATCATACGAAATAGCAAATTTGCATTACTAAAACCTTAGTATTAACACATAAATCAGTGTTGTAAACTTTTGCGCTTAGCTTTTGCTTACATCGATAAATTAGCTGCGATTATCGGTAAAAGCAGTTTCATCAATGAAGATCAAGTCACAGCTCTACAATGCAAAATTTGTACACAACACATCTGTTTTTGCCGGATCTTCATTGAGTTCAGTTGAACTTGTTGTGTGCTTGTGAAAAATACATTTTAGTGATATTAAATTTATTCCGGGGAAATGAATTTTCAACACTTTTCGATGGTGCCACCTCCACCACCAGATATTGATCAACCAAAACCAGCTCCACCACTTCCAGTTGGGATACCACCAGGTCCTCCACCTCCGCCGCCACCAGAAACACCATCAACAGAAATACATCAATCAGTACACTCAACAAATAGTTACTCTAATGACACTTTGCCGCCTTCGATGCCACACGTATCTGGAGCAAATAGTTTTCAATCTTATCCTTCAAATTTTTATCAACAATCTTATGCCGACAATAGCACGCCTTACTATCCACATTTTCAACCAACAAATACATATACGGATGTATATAATAATGAAGGTGTATATAATGTGCCGCCACCGAGGAAAACTCCATACACACCCTATGATTCAACATATAATGAATATAGTTATCATAACCAAAAATATGATGTTCATGTGCATCGACCTTACAAAGGTGGCAGAGAATTCACGCCAAATAGAGGACATTATAAACCACCTGGTAACATACGACCATATCCATACGAGCATAAGCCTATGACAAATCGTGCACCTTATACTGCACGTGGAAATTATCGTAATACATCTACTGCACCCCAAACCAATCGTCCACAATTTGCACCTCCATCGTCTCAGAGGTAAGTTTTATAAAAATATGCTTGTATGAAAGTATACGTAATTTTTTTATTTATATTAATATTCCAGAGGCTACGGCTATTCGAAATATGCCGAAACTTCTAGATCACATACTCAACGAGAAAGAAAGTATGAAGCACGAAGTGATTCTAAGGAACCAAAGCTTGAGACTGAAAGAGACAGACTTTTGAAAAGTTGGAGATCAAATTATTGTGAAACCTCCGAAGATATTGCCGAAAAATTGGCAGAAATGGTTGGCCAAGATGAAGACTCTCGAACCGTATGGATACGTTCATCGCCAGCAGATCCATTTTACCGACGTTCAGATGTACCAAATGAAGTTGTCTCCACTAGTAGATTGGAAGCGCTGTGCAATTTATTCGAAGAAAAATTAGTACAACGCTCAGATCGTGTGCGCAAAACATTACCACCCTACGAACCGCCAGCACGCAAGTCACGTCGCCGCTTGTGTAAACATAAATCTGAAGCTTGCTCATCATCGTCAGAAGACTCCTCAGATGATGAACTAAAAATTGAGCAAGATTGTTGTATGGAGGAACTTTCACGAAAAGTGCAGCATCCATATCGTATACATGCCGACTTGTGGCATAACGATTCGGGTGAAATGAATGACGGACCGCTCTGTCGCTGTTCTGCTAAATCGCGTCGTATTGGTATCAGGCACGGCATATATCCCGGTGAAACAGGTTATAAGAAATGTTTGCCGAATTCCAATAATGCTTCGCAACTTTACCATTATCGTATTACCATTTCGCCGCCTACGAATTTTCTCACTAAAACGCCAACGATAATTAAGCATGACGAGCATGAGTTTATCTTCGAAGGATTTTCGATGTTGACACATTCACCGCTTGCAGACTTGCCCACATGTAAAGTCATACGCTTCAACATTGAATATACCATCTTGTATGTTGCTGAGAAAATGCCCGAGAATTTCACCATAAGAGAATTAGAGTTATTTAGTGAGTATATACATTCGAATAGACAAAATATTTTCTTTCCGAAACCTAGTATTTTTTTTTATTCAAAAAAATGTAATTAATTTTATACTTTCAGATCAATATCTATTCCACGAACTGCTCGAGCTGGTAGATTTTTCGCTATACCCCGACGGCATGTCCAGTTCCGAAACATGTCCAGCCTTTCATTTCTTACCACGTTTCGTGCGTGATCTACCTGACAATGGTAAAGAAGTATTGGCCATAAGTGAAGTGCTCCGTTATTTACTGGACAGTGCTGCACCACTTGTCGATCGCGATCAATTGCGTTGCCTAAACGATATCAGTCAGCATGAGTGGCAGGATTATGTTGATTTCATAAAAGGAATGCTTGTGACAAAACCGGGTTACAAACCATGTTCGGTACGCGTGGATCAGCTGGATCGCAATGTTTCTGATTTACCTGAGTGTTTTGAAACCGAAGAGAACGTCACACATCCGGCCATCGTGCATTTTGGTATACGACCACCGCAGCTCAGTTATGCCGGCAATCCGGAGTATCAGAAAGCATGGCGTGAATATGTAAAATATCGTCATCTAATGGCCAACATGTCGAAGCCATCATTTGCCGACAAACGCAAACTGGAGGAAAAAGAAGCACGTTTACAGGAAATGCGCACTCAAGGGCGTATGAAGCGTAATATAACTGTGGCGGTGAGTTCAAAGGGCTACTACCGAACCGGTATTATGTGTGACATTGTGCAGCACGCGATGCTCATACCAGTGCTTACTGGTCATTTGCGTTTTCACCGTTCACTGGACCTTTTAGAGAAAAGTATTGGTTACAGTTTTAAAAATCGGTAAGTTTTTAGGACATCCTTTGCTATTGTTTTCTTTTTTTTTTTTTTTTTACTAATTGTTTTCTTTTTTTTTAATAATTTTTTTTGTTTTAATAATTTTTTATAATTTTTTTTCTTTTTTTTTTAATAATTTTTTTCTTTTTTTTAATAATTTTTTTTTTAAATAATATTTTTATTTTTTTTTATGATTTTTTTTTTATGATTTTTTTTTTCGTTTTTTTTAATAATTTTTTTCTTTTTTTTTAATAATTTCTTTTTTTTTATCGTTTTAGATATTTGCTGCAATTAGCGTTGACGCATCCCTCGTATAAAGAAAATTACGGCACGAATCCCGATCATGCGCGCAACTCACTTACGAATTGTGGCATACGTCAGCCCGAGTATGGTGATCGTAAAATACATTACTTGAATACACGAAAGCGTGGCATAAATACACTTATAAACATAATGTCACGCTTTGGCAAGGAATACGAGACTATGTCTAATATCACACATAATGAACGTTTAGAGTTTTTGGGCGATGCTGTTGTTGAGTTCTTAAGTTCAATACACTTGTTTTTCATGTTTCCCGATTTGGAAGAAGGTGGTCTGGCTACGTATCGAGCGGCTATCGTGCAAAATCAGCATTTAGCTTTACTCGCCAAGAAGTTGCACTTAGAGGAGTACATGCTGTACGCACATGGTTCGGACTTATGTCACGAATTGGAATTGCGTCATGCAATGGCTAACTGCTTTGAGGCTTTAATGGGTGCGCTGCTACTCGATGGTGGCATATCAATAGCCGATGAGGTGTTTATGAACGCGCTTTATATGGAAAACGAGCAGCTAAAAGAGATTTGGAAGAATTATCCAGAGCATCCGCTGCAAGAGCAAGAGCCGTTAGGCGATCGCGGTTGTATTTCCTCTTATCCGGTGCTGCAGGAGTTAACCAAATTCGAAGAATCCATCGGCATACAGTTCAAACACATACGTCTACTGGCACGCGCTTTCACCGATCGTTCCATTGGTTTTACTCACCTCACATTGGGTTCAAATCAGCGTTTGGAATTTCTGGGCGACACGGTGTTGCAATTAATTTGCTCCGAATATCTTTATCGCCACTTTCCCGAGCATCACGAAGGCCATTTGTCGTTGTTGCGTTCATCGCTTGTGAATAATCGCACACAAGCGGTGGTTTGTGATGATCTCGGCATGACCAAGTATGCGGTCTACTCGAATCCAAAGGTGGAGCTAAAGACTAAAGATCGTGCTGATTTATTGGAAGCCTTTTTGGGTGCATTATATGTGGATAAGGGTTTGCTGTATTGTGAACAATTCTGTCATGTGTGTCTATTTCCACGTTTGCAAATATTCATTATGAATCAAGATTGGAACGATCCCAAATCGAAGTTGCAACAATGTTGTTTGACTTTGCGCACAATGGAGGGTGGCGAACCCGATATACCCATTTACAAAGTGATCGAGTCTATCGGGCCCACCAATACCCGCGTGTATACGGTAGCTGTTTATTTCCGTTCGAAACGCTTGGCAACCGCTACCGGCTCATCGATTCAGCAGGCTGAAATGAATGCGGCCAAACAAGCTTTGGAGAATTCACGTGATTTATTCCCACAATTGGATCATCAGAAACGTGTTATAGCCAAAAGTATTAAAAAGCAAAAAGGTGGCGAGCTCAAACAGGAATTTGAAGAGACCTTAACCGAACAAGCGAAACCGAAAAGCACGAATTCCATGGAAGATGAGTCACATCTTCCCAAGCAATATCGTGTACGTGAAGACATTTCCAGTGATGAACTGCCAGACGATGAGAGTGATGTGGAGGACCGACAGACCACATCCATAAGCATCCAAGGTTTGTTGAATCTGTTATTCATATTGATAATTATAAACTCAGATGCAGACTTTTTATCACTCTTAATTCACATTGTTGACTCCTATTAATTCATATCTCTTTGATTTGCAGGTCATTCAAGTCGAAGCAGTGATAGCAGCACCAGTTCAGATGATGAGCAGTTGGAAAAATCTCGCACACACAAAAAGCGAAGCAGAAAACGTGTTAAAAAAACATCACAACACAGGGCGAATTCGAATTCGCCCAAAAGAGCAAATCTCGAAATGGACGATATGAAAAGCGCGAATAAAAGAAATTGTGAAGATGTATCGAGTGATGATTGCTTTGAAGAAAATTTAAACACCCCGGCGCCCAGTACGAGCGAAAATACGAAGTCATCTTCAAATACAATGCCGCATGATCTTCAAGATTTGGTGGAAGATGTCTCGTCGAATTCGGATATTGAGTCAGGAGAACTGAGTAGTTAAATTGCGGTATATTAAGGCTTAAGGAGCACAAGGAATGTCCGTCGTTAGGAAATAGAACGTTATATAAAGCTCTAAACGAAAGTGGCGGTTGCCAGCGATGTTAGATATTCAAGTATTAGAGTAACTTAATTAAAAGCTTCTCTCAAAACGCATCAAACTTTCAGTGTGGAACCCAAAATACGTTGAAACGGTACAAGATACCTTATAAACTCAACTTTGTAATCAATATACTAAATGTTAAGCTTAAATATTAGTATTATATTCTAATTATGAATTTATATAGAACTAAAATATACGAAAAACATGGTCCAGTAAGTAATAAAAAATTAATACTTTAGTGTTTTAACATAACCTAACTATAATCTATGGCCACCGCAAGAATTAAAATATTTTAAAAGAAATATAAGGGAGTGTTGTTGTTGTTATTGTAGCGGCATAAAACATTTCTGAAGGAATTTCGAGGAATGTTGCCGAGTTGACAGTCCTTGGCCGTATTAATTAGACCCGACTGACAGACTTCAAGCCTGTCTAACACACACACTATTCAATATACATACATATATACAACAAAGATTGTGCTTTTAGTTTATTCAAACCGGTTTATCGTTTTATTTTCGATAATTTAAATTTATTTTTCGAATATATACATAAAAAATGTATGCAAGGTATGGCAGATTTATTTTTGGCGACTCACCGGTTTACATAATTTTTCGTTTAGAAAAAAAAAAACATATTTTTGTCATACATACTTATAAGTGTGTTGTATACACTCTCAACAATGAATTTAAACTCATGCCTTTGTCTGAATCCATTGCATAATTTGTGGCTACGAGTAATTACTAATAATTACTAATACAAACTATTTTCTAAGTACGCGCTTTTTGTTTTCTTTGTCAATCAAAACGCATGAAACTGAGCTTTTTTACATCTAATGGATTTTATGTCGATCTCTAATGTATTAGTTATACAAACGTGATTTCTTATGAGTTTGGTGTAAGAATTTACGTAATTGCTACGAGG
The DNA here is from genome assembly GCA_037783105.1 of Bactrocera zonata. Taxonomy (NCBI): domain Eukaryota; kingdom Metazoa; phylum Arthropoda; class Insecta; order Diptera; family Tephritidae; genus Bactrocera; species Bactrocera zonata. Next base: position 41,645 of record JBAWJQ010005094.1, on the reverse strand, counting down.
GTATGATATGCTGCAATGGATTCAGTAACTGGGCTTTATTTGAACGGAACACACGTGCTTACATATTATTCCAAAAATTATATTTCGTTTATATTACCTATATAAAGCAAAAAGACTTCGATATTCTCTTTAATTGTATGTACATGGGGATTTTCACTTAAACAGTGAGAGTCGCCGAGAGGATAAGCGACCGCCGTTGCTGAGAGCGCTTTGTACGTCTTTCATCTCCGGTAATTTGCCGATATCGCCACGTGCTGCCATTGATGGCACGGTGGCGAGTAAGCGTCGAGCTACACGCTGGATATCACCATGACTGATTTTTTCTGTATGAAAATTATTTAAAAAAGCGTTAAATTTATATATACCATTTGTATATACATTGATATGCATTTTAATTACCGATTTCACGTATAAAGTGTTCAGGTCGCTTGCGATGACCTGTGGCCAAAACTTGCCTACCCACATCTTCAAATACAACCGGTCTTGATTCCAGGTTCATTAATAGCATCGATTGCAACTGAATTTTGGAACGACTCAATTCATCTCTGCCCGGTTCACTTGCCATGTTAACGAGTTCACGTGTAATAACCTCAACCATGTCGCGTACGTTACTAGGCGGAGCGCTAGCGTGTATGCAGAATAGACCAGTATCTGCATAGGCGTGATTATAAGCCGTAGCACTATACATCCAATGATAGCGATTAAGAACGTTCGTGTATAAACGCGAGTACATGCCCTTGCCGGGACCGCCAGCAGAAAACGAACCGCCACCGCCCATCATTATATTTAAAACACATAATGCCACAAAATCAGGATCTTGATGGGAGCAACCCTCCAGTCCGATAACAACGTGTGCAAGCTCTGGTAGTCCAGTAGCGGCGTAAATCGGTATTTCGCATTCTTCCTGTAGTAGTAATTTATTAGTTGTTCTTATCATACACATATACATATGTGTGTAAATCTATGTAAGTACCTTTTTCAAGCCACCGGTGTATTGTGCAACTGAGGCATCTACTTCTGTTGCTCCGGTTCCTTTGATAACTTGAGTTTCCCAAATTGCTTTTTCGTCTACAAAATACTTCTCAACATTTCGTACCAGCTCGTCGTGGTTAACCTAGTTAGTTGTTTACATAATAACATTTCTTTTTATTTATTTCACAAGAGCCAATCGTTTAACTTACCCCGACACCGGCTATTACCATACGTTGAGGTGTATGATGATACTTCAAATAGTTCATCAAGACATTTCTATCTATTAATGAAAGATTTTCTGATGGACATAATTTTGGCAGTCCCAAAGTGTTATCACGATATGCCGCTGCGTGTATCATATCCATTAATATGGGTTCCTGCTCCGGACGCATGCCGAGCGTTTCAAGTTCAAATTGCACCGCTTTACGCGCAGCGCTCACTTCTGCGGCATGGAGTGTTGGTCGCAATGTCACATCGGCAAGTAAGCGTGTAACCGATTCAATTGCTCGACTATCAATGCTTGCTGCATAGATGAGAGTGTCACGTGAACTCTGACAATCGCAAATACCACCGTTTTTCTCCAATTCCTTTAGTATAGCATCTTTGTTTGGAAATTTCTCAGTTGACTGCAAAGTTAACGACAATTACCTAACTCAATGAATTAAATAAACATTAAAAATATTGACTACATACATTAAAGGCCAACTTCTCAAGAAAATGTGAAACTCCACTTGGGTAGGTGACTTCATAACGTGGACCCGAATCGATTACCAGTCCAACTGTGCAAAACTGACCAAATCTGGGTTCAGATGCTACGCGTAATCCATTCGGCAGTGTAGTGACTTGTGTTAGACTGCTTTCGGCTAGTGGTCGCGCATACTCAACTTCAGGAAGATTTGGTATCGGATCTGTTAGCGGTGGTAGATTAGTGACTACTTTGGTGGAAGGCTGATTTACAGTAAGCGTGCTGGCATCGTCACGAGCTCTGCCTGTTATATTTCCAATGCCAGTGCCAATACGCACTTCTTCACCGGACAAAGATGATGGTTTTGTCGCATAACGTCTCAAAACACTGTGGACAGAAAAGTCATTTGAGGTTATTGACTAATTCATTAGCGCTCACCTCCAGCGTTGCTGCAGTCGGCTTAGTAACCGTACGTTCATATTTTCTTTGGTTTGTTAAAACAAAACGCAATTTTTGCTTAAGCACTCAACTTTAACTGTTCCCTTTGGCAATACTAATATTTTTTTAAATTTTTTTCACGATTAAGGATTTTTATTGAAACATAATGCAATACAGCAAAAATAAAATCGGAAAACGTTTCTACGCACAGATGATTTTAAATGTCAATTGTATAAAGTGGACTGTATTTTGATGTGGTGGAAACTGTCAAATGGTTAATATCAGATGATAGCAATCTGGTATAAATTGATTATGGGTATTCTTGTAGAGTGATTTCGGCATATTGTATGAGATGTTTTCAATTGTAGAAAAGTATTTGGTAATTTTAACAGATTATTAATCTATAACATAAGGAATACGAAATGTGGATTTTATTTTAATAAAAAATCTTTCATAGTTTAAAAAAGACATTAAACACCTTCACTATAGTTTGTTGGGTAACCAAAAGAGAGTTACGCATATACATACATACATACATACATGTATTTACCATACATATGTATGTTAACTTAAAAAGTTGGTAAACAAAGTCTAACCAACTCCATTGGATATACATACATATGTATATTATTAATTTTATATTTTATTGAATTTTCATAAAAACCATAAGGAGTACACACCATGTAATTATTATTTAACTTCTTTACTTTAAATTGAAACGCCGTTTACCATCGAAACGATATCCGTAAGCTGCAGCATTCTTTGTGTCCACCAAAGCTGGATTGCGATGCTTAAAGAAACTACCGTGCGCATGAGCGGGACGGGAAGCACTGTTGGGCACACCATCCATTTCTCTCGGGTAAAATGCCTCGAAAAAACCTTCAGGTGGAATAACTGAAGCGATTTTTGTATCGTTTGGATCATAAGCAAGTGCAATGCACGTTTTAACAGCAACAACAAGTAGGCATAGCCACATAATTGTATTAAATACTGATGTCATATTATTAGCCTAAATGATTTGTTTTAAGTTTAGTTTTATAAGCACTGGTAATAATTCCAAAATTCACATACTTATAAATGTTAGTTATTTCAGCTGCTGTTTGGCTCTGATCACGGTTATTGGAGTTAGGGCTTCTGCGTCAGCAAATGATTGACCACACTTAAACCTAAATGTCTATGCAGTTTTAGTTTATGTACAAATTTATATACATATAGACATTGCAAATTCGCATACATCTATATTTACTGTGACTGTCAAAATTGTGCAAACCATTTTTGTTTACTAACCTTACTAATTTATTTGCTGTATACTATTATAGTCCTTATTAAATAACATTTTAGACTTACCGAGGCCGAAAATTTAGTGCTTTAATGGAAAATTTTAAATTAAAATTAGTTTTTAAGCAGAGCCCAACATATTTTGAGCCATAAGCTATATAGAGGTATATTTAAAGCTCGGTTTGAAATTGTCCAGCCTTAGTATCAAGTAATACTTAAAACTTTTAGCATATTTATAGAAAAATGTTAAATGTAAATATAAATTAACTAAAATTTTAATTGAAATCACCACAAAGAGGAATCGCTAACAAGTGCCATTTCTTTGTTTACTTACATACATATGTATACTGGAAAAGTATACAGAGATAAAAACGTTGGTGGTACCATGAACCCTACAGCTGTTTCTAACCGCAAAGTGTAAACAATTCTCCAAATATTAACATAAATTAATGTTTCAAGCGCTTATGTAATATTTATTTTTACTCGTATGGCTCGTGACAATATTATATAAGTATTTGGTTTTGCTACAATTTGAAAGAAATTTATTTCTTAAGCATAGAAATTTATACACTAAACTTACATTTTACGTAATTCAATATTTAAACAGATAAGCTAATATTTTGGTTTAGCACTTAAAAAAATAAAACAAACAACAATGTCTAGTAAATTCTAACATTTTTTAGAACTAATCTTCCGTTACGGGATGCTCCGACGTATCACTGTTGTTAAGTCGTCTATTTTCTAGTATTCTAGTAGCTTTTTCTAAAGTTTCTTTGTAAAAAATATTATTTCCCTCGCTGGGCATTGAGTATTGTGAGACATCTAAATGCCATGTTAAGCCGAGGACTATGTTGAAAGCTGAAACGTCATAGGCGTGACACCCAGAGTATCGATAAAGCGGTTTCTTATTATATTTGCAGCCATTCCATTGCGCACCTAAAAGTAGACACATAATAATATATTGAAGACAACATAATTTTTAGAATTTTTCGAGTTGATATTGAAAGTTCACATTATTCAATATTTTTATAATACGATAAAGAGATTAAGAAATTATGTTTCTTTGGAAGCTTTCATCCCTGCACATTTAAAACTATAGGCGCTTACTTTACTGATTATCTAGAGACATACCATAAATGAATAAAACGGAAAATGACCATATACTACATACATACATATGTACATACATGCATACATATTATATAGAGTATAGTAAAAAGAAATCCATTATTTTTCCAATATATATCGCGCGGTGTATTTATAAGTGTGATCGGAACTATATGACTTTGCAATGATAAGATTTCGTACTAAAATGACTTGTCAAACAGTTTTGTGACTGCTAAACTCAGTAGTTTTTGAACACCGTAAAGGATGGACACCAGCAAATGTTTATATTTTTTCGCAATTTTCAAAAAAAAAAAAAAAAAAAAAAAGGATTTTACACCATCTTCTGCTCCTATTTTGATGCTGCTTTTAAAATAATTCAATTAGTCTCATATTCACGAGCAACAACAATGTATATGTTGGTACGTATGTAGATAAGTGAATTAAAAGCGCGGTAAGGGCCAGAAATAAGCATTTTTAGGAATTCAGTAGAGCATATAAGTTGTGTTGAGATGAGTGTATCACAGGACAGCGCATTAACGTACGCGCATGATTCGAATTTGTCGCCAAAAAGTCTGAAAACAATCTGTGCAGATTTTTACTTTGTGAGCATATTTATTCCTCAACAAATAGTTGGAAAGCGGACATCGGCCACAGCAGTTTGCAATAAAAAGTGACGTCACTACGCAAAATTCAAGTTATTTGTTAAAATAGTTTAAACTGAAAACGAAATAATTATGTATGAATATGGTGATAATTCAGGTGTGAATGCACAAAATGCAAACACAATGGTACCGAACGTTATGTTTGATAATACAATGCCAGAATTGGGCAAGATGCAGGTGCAGGAAGGAGGTAATTATCATTGCAACTCACAGTGTTCGCTGTAAAAATAATAAATGTATAGGTAATGGTATGGATATGGGAGGCAATGTGTATATTGAACCTAGAGCAGATGGCGGTCCGCAGCAAACTATGCCGATTTATGCGATTGATGCAAGTGTGCAGCAGTTCGAAATACCTGATCCAATCCTGCGACGCACTTTTGCACGCAAGGTGTTCATCACACTCGTAGTAAGTTGAGCATGTCAATTTTCGTTTGGAACAATCTTCACTAAAATTTTCTTCGACAGCTGCAACATGTACTAACATTGCCGGTGATTGAAATTTTCATACTCTTCTTTGATCCAATTTCTCATCCTGCTATACAAGGCGTACGAGGCATCATGTTTTGTCTACTTATTGCAATGTATTTTTTTAGTGACATGCGTCGTTATCCACCAGTGAATGTTATTGCGTTTGCTACAGTGACTTTTTTACTAGCCGTAGAGGCTGGTGTCTTGGCAACTTGGCTAAATTCACAATTGGTGAGTTTATATGTCTTCTGTATTAAAAATATACATATCAATTAATTTTTATTGTCTTTTTGCAGGCAATATTCCCTCATTTGATAGTAATTGTACAACTTTTGAGTATAGTGGCTTATTCAGAACAAACTCGTTATAAATTTACAGTTATAAATGCCATTCTATTAGTTCTGCTAATATCATTGGCTGGCCACTATTTGATAGAGATTGTATTTGCTTCATTTTCATTGAATGCCATTGCCTACGCTCTACTTTCCCTAACAACTTATCGTGCTGCATATATCGTTTACGATATGCACCTCATGTTGAGCGGACATCATGGTTACAATCTTCAACCACATGAGTATATATTCGCAGCTACAAATATTTACGCCGACATGCCAAATCTTTTATGGCGAATAATCAAATTTTTCTTGGTAACACCTTTGATCAAAATGTACCATTTTCTTGTCGGCTGTTGTTCAGCCGAAGTGTGTTAAACATTTCGGCGTTTTCTTTTTTATGTGACGTTACAAAAATATTTAATATATTGTACGGGTACAATTCGCATTTGCCTTATATAGTACTATACTTAAAGAAAATATAAAGATTCATTAAAAAAAAATTAAAGCTTTTGACATTTATACCATATAAATTATATAAATACAAATTGTTAGTGCATGCTAAATTAATTCATAAACATTATCTTATCGTTAAACTACGTTGGGAGTATTGACAATTATCTATTTGCGCTTGTAACTTATGAACGTTGGCTGAACAATAAAAATTAATTAAAAATGAAAACAAAAGAAAAAACTTACCAATCGGATCTATACATTCCACTGTCAATGCACACTTCAACCAGGGCAGCATTATATTCTTTTCCACGAAAGGAGTGTCCAAGAATAAAACTATATCGAGATCAACCATTCGTAGAAAAATGAAGTCGTCCGCATCGGTTTGAAAGTATTCGAACATTTTTGGATGTGTGCGTGTGGATACAGCAGTCGAAGTGTTCCAACCTAAAACTCCCGTTTTTAAGACTTTATTTCGTAATTTTTGTAGGTCATGGTTACCACCACGAAATCGTATATAATTTTCGACAAAAAGAATACTTTTCGAACGCGTCAAAGCGTCTTTTATTACAATCGGCCGATAAGCGTGCATGCGACGATCAAAGGCATGCGACGGAAATACTGATAAATCATAGTTAATGACTGAACACCTAGTGATGTTACAATAAGCTGTTAAACTGCGTGAATCATCCTCTGATAAGCCGATATCATAAACGAGTAAATGTTCATCCGGAAATTTTGAAGCAATATTTTGCGCCAGTAATATTACCGAAGGCGCTTGCCCATCTTGTACATAAGTTACAATGGAAAAGTTTGCTTTCGTACCATTGTATGGTGTTGTAGCTAAGCGTGCCTTGCTGCTATGTTGAAGTAAGTTAATATTACTTGTATAACCATCGGTTTTTTGTAGCTTTTGTGCAGGTTGCTGTATTAATGGAAGATGCGATATTTCAATGTCTACATCTGATTTGAAACCATTTCCAATTTCATAGCGATTGTAAGCCTGGGACTCCTTTGCGTAATTTGAGTCGGTGAACCCTAGCAAATTCAAATATTTGGCATCTATTTCAAGCTTCTTTTGCTCAGTAACACGCAAATTTTCCTAAATAAAAAAATTACATGTAGTTATGTTGTTATAAATGAATATACTAATAATTATAGGTATGTTACACTTATGTTTATACGCTTCTTATTTTACTTACTTGTAATTTGTTAAATTGCTGATGAGTATGTGAAACAATGCTTTTTAAGGAATCGTTTGGTTCACCAGCCGGTCCCAAAATTATGAAAAATATAGTCGTAATGATAACACAGCAGAGTATTAAAATAAAGTGTTTTGTTCGCATTGCCGCTAGTTTTTGGTTTAGTTTTCGTAAAATTCGCGTATTTCTACGTCCGATTTCTTTTGATCTCTCCACAGTGATAGTTAAAAAAATTAGGTACTTGCTATGTAATTTTATATGTATATATAGTTATATATGTTTACCCAATATTAATGATTCATTTCAACGCCAATTGTGAGTCGAAATCAGTTTTACACGATATTTTTGTCACCACTTTGGTCATAAATTGATATACAAATGATATGATTTTATTTATGTAGGAAATTTGGCACAATATTTTTCAGATAAGTATTGTGTTTATCATTATTTTTTATTATCTTTGTTATAAGAATATTTTCTATCAACATTCTTGTAATGTGTATCCACTATAGTAGGTGTGATTTTCTTGAAAAAAAGTTCATTAGCATGTTGTTGCAGACTGTATTCTGGCGCTAGTTAGGAGGCTATTGTTATATTTTGCCTAGTTTTGCTTTATCTTTGTGTTGTCCAGTTTTGATAACAATCATAGGTGTTTGTTTTATTTATGCTAAAAATATGATGCTTTGCTGTGACAAATTGTTAAAATTCACACAATATATCTGTAATTTGATTTACACATTGCTTAATTGTGTAATTGAAAAACTTACACTTGAGACTTCTGGACTTTAAACGAAATATTCAAATAGGTAAAAACAATATAGGTAACATTGCTTTTAAATTATAAGACATCTTACACTGCATCTACAACTGCAGATTTCTTACAGCCATCCAATAGTTGAAACTGAGCCAACACTAAATATATATACCAGCAGAACTATTTACTCTCATTATATACCTTTTATTAACTTGTCATAAAATGTTTTATCTATATTAAATATTTTTACTCGTTTTCGATTATTATTGTTTAATTTCAACGGGGTAGCTTATAAACTAAAATTATGACATTTTTTATTAAACGTCAATAAACCTTGGCATGCAAAATAAAGTTGCCACATGTATTATTATTAAAAAGCTTATTGTGGCGTAGACATGCAATTTTGATATTTAAAAATAAGTTTTTAAATATTTTCAGTCGCTAGTATTATTATTGTTATTTTAGTGTTATTATATTTAGTCAGATCTATATCAACCAAGCGGAAATTTTTAGAGATTTGAAGTCTTTATTGTTATAGTTAGGAGCTAAATCTTACAAATTGTGAACTTGTTTATCAAACTAATCCGTTCATAACAATAGCTTTTGTTTTAGTCCTTATTTAAATTGGGCAAAATATGTACACAAACAGTATAATGCTTAATAACTTTTAAATATCAAAATCTTACGTTTACGTTTACATTACGAATTACAGTTACATTTGTTATATCACACAGATCTGGTAGCTCTCCGCCGAAGCCAAATTTTCAAAGTGACTCGTTTTAATACCTAACCGGACATTGTGAATATAGTTTAAAAAAATAAAAGTCGTACATATTATTTATTGCGTATATACTAATCGCAAAGTGTATGTATATATATGTTAATAAGATTGCTAAATTGTGTTACATAACGCCACTGTCGACATTCGCTATCAGCTTTTTTGTAAACACAATTATTAATATACATATAACTTTCATACATTGAAAGGAATTGTAATTGCTATGATAAAGCTTCGTTTCTCCCGTTTTGTTTTGAAAGATTTTCCACCTGTTCGCCTGCAAATTACAACTTCCAAACCAACGGATGTCTTCCATAAGTTCCGCTGGGAGAAATGCGCCGGAACTGAGAATGTCAGCTGGAGAAAGTCAGGTAAGGCATGTACATACATACATACTTATATGCATACTACACGTACATATAAATAGATATTTTTAGAAGTACTTCGGAAAATAGGCTTCACGAGTAAAAGCTGAAGTAAGCGCTGTTATATGTATGTACATAATATAATAGTCAAAGCAATTAAATTAATTTAGAATGTCATGTATTCAGGGTTAGAATATAATGTAATTTTAAACGTAGTATACATTAGGTTAACATATAACTTTTTAGTTCAAAATTTTGTAGATAATTCTTTTATTGGCTTGATTTACTCCTTTAAAGTTAAGGTTGAAAATAAATTATAATATTAGTACTCAGTTTAACAGAGACTTTCAACGTAAATGAATGCAACTGTTTTAGCGCTATATTTATTGTACTAGCAACAGATGATAAATATTTTGTTAACTGATCAAATACCATATAACATAAAGTAGTAGCTTATATTTGATATCCACACATAATATAAATTTAATAAAGATTTTCATAAAGAATGAATAGAAAAATTGTTATAGTAATTAATTAGGCCAATTAAACTATAAGTTAACACTTTGACTTAAAATGACTGGCAAACTACATATTATCGCCAGCAGCTTGATAATATTCACATGAATATGTTTTTGTGACAGTGGATCCGGATTCATAGTTAGATAATTGGGGGAATCAAACCCAGTTCTGGACCGCAAAAACAAATAAATAGATTAGGCATACACAATTATGTACTATATATGTATGTATCTATTCGGTAATAAGTGAAACAATAGTCATTGTGAAACGGATGCTTCACTGATGTATTTGGTTTTTCCCCGAATCTGACGAATTGTGCATTCAAATCAATTTGCTTATCTGTATTGATTGATCCACTGTGAGTTGGCGTTACAAATACGTATGTATGTACAATCGTAAATACATACATATGTGTGTACATATATCTGTGAATTAGAAGTGTGTGTTTAATATATTTTAAGCGAATATTTAGTGCTGGCAGTGGATAATGAATTGTATGACTCAGCATGTGGTATTACTATAAATAAATATGACAATGTACATATGTATGCATGTGCTTAACAGAAAAGGAGTTCGCAATTGGTATTTTAATCATTTTAGTTTTTTTTTTTTCAATTTTCAAATTTTCTGCAAAAACGTACATATTAAATTAATTAATGATTTCGAGCTGACTATGGAGTGAGCTGTTTTCTTTAATAATGATCAGTTATTCAGTTATGATGACATGCTAACTTCATTGTTTGGTTTGCTTAACGCTGTGCAGAAAATTAAGCATATATAGGTATGTACATAGTACTTATTTATGTCTGGTAGGTATACATACATATGTATATGTATTTAAGTTTGAGTATTTGAAGGAGAATACTAAACTATTTTATTTTTTTAAATTCGAGTTCATTAATAGAAAAAAATTTTCTGCTGTTAAATGAAATCGTTGATGACGTTACGTATTATAAATGTCTGAATACATGTACATATATGTATGTAAGTGCAAATTCCGCTCCTCTAGCAATTTAAAGTGCTCAAATCAGTATAATTCACATTTCTGTGTTCTTTTTTTGCCATTTTCACAGAGTTTTTCAAAGCCTAATAGTTGTTAGAATAATATTTGGGTATGCGTATGGAAACGAAATGGACTTGGATTTGTATCCGGAAAGCGATTGTGATTTCAGCAGCACTCCCTAAAACGTTTCAAAGTATAATTTCGATGCTGCTAACATACAACAACAGCAATATGAACTAAATTTAGGCTTCATGCTTAAAACAACCGAATAATAAGAAGCACTTTCCACGCGAAACTACCAAAAGAAGGTCCGGCGAAGTCGATTAGCCTCAACCCATTTGGGGAAGTTTTATCATGGAGGCTGAATTTACGGACCGCTGTGTCGAAAAAATTTTGTTATTTGTCATAAAGTCGACAGGACTTGGTTATAAAGAGGGTAAGAAGAAACGCTCTCTCCCGGAAACGAAATTGCCAAAAGAAGACCTGGCAAAGTCTATCCAGCCTCAACCTATTTGGGAATCCTGGGAAACCTGGCTTTAAAGTCGCTAAACACGATTTTGACAGTATGGCGAGGGCAGCTCTCATAGGTGTGCTCCAATCGCTCATAGAAAATATCTTTGGGTATATCGTCCTTCCCTTTCGTCGGGGCGTGGACGCAAATTAGCGATATATTAAGGAACTTCCCCACTGTAGTAAATACAAGGACCTACTCGTCTCCGTGCTTGTCCTGTCCATCGCACTTCTTGTACGGTGGTGATGTCAGCCTTTACTCTTACAAGGACATCAACCAGTTGGGCAGCAGCACCTTTCCGGCCATTCCAGGTGCATGCCCTTAAATCGTAATCCTTAACATGTTTGCAGCGGTCTTTATCGAAAGGGCAGGTCTCTCATCTGAGGCTGATCTTTTCTTTAGGGGTGTTATTTTACGTGGCGGGTCCCAAACCCAGCGCATAATCCTGGATATGCTTCGCTTTCTCACTTTAGCTCGCTTTCAAACGAATGTTTTCGCTACCCAGAGGATACTTGGTCTAAGAACAGAAGTCGTGAGCTGCTTAAGCCATATGTAAAAGAATCGTGTATGGCCACTCCCAAGTGAATGACGCTCAAAGAACTTTCCTCAATTGGGTGAACTTCTACAGATGGCTCCATCCTCCTGTGCAGAGATTATTCTAGGGAAAAACTATCATGGGAAACGTATTTACATTCCCAGTGCTAGTCAAGCGGCATTATCGGCAAGCAATATTGTTCTCGTCTATTGAAATCAAATGAACAATGGTACTGGGGAGCATAAAAATTCTTCATAGGGTTGCCACAAAATAACATTTTATTTACATAGTCCCTACGCATACAGGCATCAATGGAAATAAGCTTGCCGATCTTCTGGCGAAAGAAAAGGACTGAAATTGTTTCGAGAGGAACTTTAGAAAAAGAAAAGGGCCTGTAAAAATCGGCACTGGCAGAAAATGTCGCTTTGACATGCGAGGCAATTTCCGTGGGAAATGGATGCAATACGATACAAGAAACTAATCGTTCTCCTTGTGATCAAATAAAAACAGCTGGTAGGATTTTATACAGGGCACTGCAGAAAAAGGTGTCATCTACATAGATTGGGTAACGGTTCCACGGATCTGTACCACTTCTGTGACCTAAAGGCAGAGTTACCGGGTCATATACTCGTTGATTGCCTCGCAATCGCAAGTTGAAGGAGTCACACTTTCGGGCAAGTCTATCCGGGGAGAGAACAAATCATAACCATTATTCCAGAAGCTTTACAAAGTCTCTTTGATTCTTCTCCTTCTTCTTCTTTGGGCAGCTTTTCGCTGGAACATACTGTTCCACTTCCATGCGAACGACATGGCCTAACCAGCGCAAAATGTAGCCAGCGCCATAGCTCGCACGGAAGACTCCAAAGTCCTTGCGGTGAACAGGAATGGAATGGAATGCTCGAAATGTTTTTTTTATACCCTGAACAGGGTATATTAAGATTGTCACGAAGTTTGTAACACCCAGAAGGAATCGTCGGAGACCCTATAAAGTATATATATAAATGATCAGTATGTCGAGCTGAGTCGATTTAGCCATGTCCGTCTGTCTGTCCGTCTGTCCGTCTGTCTGTATATATACGAACTAGTCCCTCAGTTTTTAAGATATCGTTTTGAAATTTTGCAAACGTCATTTTCTCTTCAAGAAGCTGCACATTTGTCGGAACGGCCGATATCGGACCACTATAGCATATAGCTGCCATACAAACTGAACGATCGGAATCAAGTTCTTATATGGAAAACTTTCACATTTGACAAGATATATTCACGAAATTTGGTATATATTATTTTCTAAAACAACAATGTAATCTCCGAAGAAATTGTTCAGATCGGTTGACTATAGCATATAGCTGCCATACAAACTGAACGATCTGAATCAAGTTCTTGTATGGACAACTTTCACATTTGACAAGATATATTCACGAAATTTGGTATATATTATTTTCTAAGGCAACAATGTAATCTCCGAAGAAATTGTTCAGATCGGTTGACTATAGCATATAGCTGCCATACAAACTGAACGATCTGAATCAAGTTCTTGTATGGACAACTTTCACATTTGGCAAGATATATTCACGAAATTTGGTATATATTATTTTCTGAGGCAACAATGTAATCTCCGAAGAAATTGTTCAGATCGGTTGACTATAGCATATAGCTGCCATACAAACTGAACGATCTGAATCAAGTTCTTGTATGGACAACTTTCACATTTGGCAAGATATATTCACGAAATTTGGTATATATTATTTTCTAAGGCAACAATGTAATCTCCGAAGAAATTGTTCAGATCGGTTGACTATAGCATATAGCTTCCATACAAACTGAACAAATAGTTACTAACAGAAATGCACCTGTGAAGGGTATTTAGCTTCGGTGCAACCGAAGTTAACGTTTTTTCTTGTTTTTATCTCTGTTCGTCCATCTTTCTGCGCCGTATAATAGAACTGGAATAAAGAGGCTTCTAGACCATAATTTTTATTCGTCGATGGAGGGATCTGTATATCAATTGACTACTGAACCCAAAGTAACACTGTTGGCAATAATTATTCTGCCCTTGATCTCCTTCGTAAGCATAATTATTTTTACTGCTCATTGAAAATATATTTGAGCAACCATTCAAGTTTTATTCCATTGTTCCTTGACTTTTATGATAACTTTCAAATATAAAATTTCATATAAAATTCTGCTGAAAATATTCAATTTTCACAAATTCAACGTATAATCCATTGAATCTAAATTTATTTTTGATAAAAATGGTGCACTTTCCTATGTGTGAGCCGAATTATGATTTACCACAAACGCTTAGCGCTATTTTCGAAACCGAATCGGATGTAGTGGAGACCGAGCAGGAGAAATTAGATCAAGCTAGTAAACTACAAAGTGCCGAATATGAAACCGATTATTACAGAGTGCTCCCATTGTTGTCCTTCAAGAACGATCATCGCGAAAAGGTTTTGTCATTGAAGGAAAATGAATATTTGCGTTTACGCTGGCAAAAGTTCTTAACCAAAATACCAAAACATTACATACGTATTCGGCTTTATAGCGACCAACAAAAAATGTAATTTACCCAAGCGATTGCATATTATTTCATCTACTTACGAGTATACATATATAAATTTACATATGTGCATTATTTTTAGACCGATTACCCCACGACGTTTAGTACTGAACGGTTGTTTTTATGGTGTAGATAACAAGTTGTCACCGGTGCCGATTATTCCCGATCCGAGAATGTATGAGAAAATCACTTCCAAAAATATAGACAATGGACAAGGCAAAGAAGTAAAGACGAGAGATAAAAGTCGGCGTCCTTCATAAGAAAAGTGGATGACAAAAAAAACAAGAAAATAAAAATTATTGTTATTATTTTGTTTCCATGTCTATAAATACATATATATACATATGTATGTAATAAAATTTTTGATCTTTAAGATGTTTATTTATTTATCTCACATATGACAAACTAACTGATCATTGTGATCTCAATATTCACGGGAATATAATTATATACTACTGTGATCAAATTGAAAGGTGAATTTTGTCCATTTCATTTCTTTCAAAGTAATCTCCTCCTGCTGCAATACATTTATGCCAACAAATTTTCCAGTCATCATAGCACTTGGAAAAATCCTCCGTCGTGATGGCCATCAGAGCCTTCTTCGATTCAGGTTTCCTCAATTGAGTCAAAACGGTGTCCTCGGCATGGCCATGTGAATTTGCTGAATAGCTAGAAGTTACACGAAGGTAAATCAAGCGAATGCGGTGGTTGCGGCACGATATTAGTTGAAAATGTGGCGAAATGATCACGAATAACCAATGCAGTATGAGATGATATGAGATGGTCTATTATCACTTATTTGTTCAATAAATTCAGACATAGTAAAAATTGAAGAATTCACTTTTAGAGCCTCACAAAACGACGAGTATCTTAAATACTAATGAATATTTTGATGTGAAATTTAGCATAGATGTCACTAACAGTACTACCAGCTTTTCCGATTCGAAAAACATGCAAAATATAAATTAAAAATTCACCTTTCAATTTGAGCACAGTAGTACAACTCATACACTGACGGACATATTCGGTATAAGGTTTGTTAGAAAAATGAAAATCTTTGTACATAGTATATGGGAGTTGGGGTAGGTATCGACCCGATTTTATTTTTAACTATTATCATGCCAAATACTAAAAAAATGTTCTCTTGGTTTCATTAAGGTACCTCATGTACCATCACAACCCATATGAAGTAAAGTCAAGCGGATGTTCCGAAATCTTGCTATTAGTTATATGGGGGCTAGGTCAAGTATCCGCTCAAATTTATCTATTTAAGACACAAAGATACACTATTATGAGTAAAACACGCTTTCTCATTTTTGTTGAGATAACTCACATATTGGCTGATATGTATATACAACAACAATAGTCGAGTGTTTTACGTGGGATCCTACCTATGTAAGGTTTAACTCCACGGTGCTCAGAAGCACAACGGATCAATACAATGCGTTGATCAGCGCCCTGAAAACTGGGACAAGTTTCCAGTACCAATCGGCGTGTGGCATGGACACACTAACCACCTTGGTAGGGCTCGAGGTCCATCTAAAACCTCTGCCGTACTTTGGGTCCGGCACCCGGTTGCAATGCAACTCCACATTTGAACTGACAAAGTCAGATCTTCCCGCGATTTGGGTTTTAACCACAGCCACCACGAATCTCCACAAAGCGCCAAACCCAATGAGCAGATTGGAGTTTTACCTCCAAGGGCATTACTGCTCCCCGTGGAGGTCCAGGTTTAAGTCTCTGGTAAGACCCCATAACCGAAGTTACTGCCAGTTGAGTCTCCACACAACTCTGGACTGGCGGCCAGGATTTTAGTCGCCTTTTACGACAGGCATTCCTTACGGGGATATTCTACATACCCTCTCCCAGCAGGAGAGAAAACCTTTATATTATGTATATGGGGGCTAAGGAGAGTATTAGCCCGATTCAACCCATTTTTCCCACACAGACATACCATAGTCAGATCAGGATTCTCCTTGAATTTCAATAATATATCTCACATATTGACCGATATTTTCGATCAAAAATCAGCTGGGATCTAAATATTCGGTACCTAGGGGTTTGAACAGTTTTTCTTGGATTTGAACAATTTGTGGTCATAAAGTGGTATACACTAAAGACATAATTCGAAAGTTGTATCTCGTTGTATTAATTGCTTCTTGATTTGTGTACAGGAAAGTGAAAGAATCAAATGAAATTTAAAACTGTGCTACACGCACATATACGTTCTAAATTTAATCGGAATCAGTTGGCCGTGTGCCGAGATATGTGATTTCACAAAACAAAAAAAAAAAAAACAGGTGTCACGTCCATCGTCCATTTTTACACCGACTCCCATAAAGCCCTGTCATACTATCTCGGGTGTAAAATTTAATGTCTCTGTCGTGTTTAGTTGCGCTTTTAGTCGTTTTTAATAGTACCGTTATATGGGGAATGAGCGGGGTTGCTTTCCGATTTTATCCATTTTCACAATGTCGGTAGTAGTTATTATACTATTTATTCTAAGCAAATTTGGTTGCTATAACTTTAGTGGTTGAGGAGATATGTATATAGATTATGCTTATTAGACCCCTGTGCTAAATTACAATTTTATATCTTAATTAAGGGGGTATTCTACTGTAGAAATCAAATTTTGGGCAGTTTTTTGAATTTTATTTAAAAAAAAACCAAAAATATTTTTACCATCCATTTTTTAATGGTGTTTTTATTGATATCCTAAGAATACAGAAAAAAAAATTTCAAAAAAATATTAAAAATTAAAATAATTAGAGGGGAGGTGGGGGTTTGAGAGACAGATGTAAAAAAAAATGGCGCATCCTGGTGACATTGATCCTGACCCTCCTGGTGGTCTGAAAAAAAAATCAAAAGAAATTCTTAATCAGTAAGGATGCTGTTATAGTCCAGGAACACGAAAATTTTTTTTTGAAAAAATGGCGACTGCCTGATAATAAAAATCATTTTTTACGCTTTTTTTTTGAAATTCCTGAATTTTTTTAAAGTATTAAAAACAAAAATTTTGACACGATGCTGGTAGGAACGATAAAGAATTATATAAAGAAGGTTCACACAAAATTTCAAGTAAATCGGTTGTATAGAACTTGAGATAATGCCGGTACCGTGTGGAAAAAAGTAGTTTCGAGAAAAACCCGTTTAAAGTTTAGGAGACAATTCTAGTGAATACGGCCGCCACCTCACAAAATCGGCTGTATCTCCGAAAATAAGTCGAATTTTTCAAAATTCTAGAGTAGAATACCCCCTTAAGGGGTAGGGTAATCTGGCCTGTTTTTTTTTTTTACATTTTGTTTTCATAGAAATTTTTATTTTACAATAGAACTTTTTTCACATATGTTGAGGTATATCGTGGAGTGTATAAACAATTTTTTTCGGAATTTTTGATGACATCTGTCGGAGAAATGGCTGGGTGAGTGAGATGCGTTTTTTCACTGACGGACACGATCTTTCATGTTTGGATCATCTGAAATACAAAAACCCAATTTATTCTTAAAAAGTGCGTGAATGGTTATGGCCCCTACTAGAATCATGAAAAAATGCTGGTAAATAAAAAAGTAATTACCTTTTTTTTAATTTTTCCCCATGTTTTTTACATAAATTTTGTCATAACATTGTCATTAAATTATAAATAATATAGGGACAATAGCCAGTAGATTTGTGAACATTAAAAAAAAAAAAATTATGCAAATCGGTTGTGTAGTTCGACCGGAATCATGTCCGCCAGAAAAACACGTTTAAAGTTTGAAATGTGCACTCCAAGCGCTCCGAACGTCGAGCCTTTTTCGAAACCTTCTAATGGCAAAGGGGGTTTCTACTTTAATTCTAAGGGTATAAGGGAACAGAAAGTGCAAAAAAAAAATTTGAAAAAAGATTAATCTACTGACCCCTTAATGCTTAGTTGTGGCACTTTATATGTTTTCGATTAATGGCGGTTTCTGGGCGTGGCAATGGTCCGATGACGCCTCGAAATTTTTTTCATACTAAGGATCGGCTCTAATATTTGAAAGCTACGTCTGCTTCACATAGAAATACGTTTTGTGTACTTTGTTTTGCCATAAGACCTTTTACAAGCTTAGCCTGTTATAAAAATGAAATTATAATACAACTGACCACAAACTGTGTTAAAATAGATTCAAATCTGTTCTTCCAGACTGCCAATTAGCTGCAGCTATCAGAAATATTGCTTTTAAGCTACTGGTAGGTGATTTTTGCCTAATGTGCTGAAGCGGAATCTGGGTGAAAGATCCAACGCTCTCCATCAAAGAGAGGGTTGATTAAGAGCTTTACCACGCTTTTTAAAACATTCTGCTGGTATTCTTTTGCCACAGTTTCAACCCCTTTTTCACAGAAAGGAAGAGGTGTAACGTCCTTTACAGCCTTTACGCCCCACCAAATGGCTGAATGGTAACCACAGTGAAGCCTTGGAATACAAGTTTTTGCAGTCTTTGGAAGTTTGCGTAAATTTTGTTGTTTTGCTTATTAACAACTTCTTTGACAGTGAACATTTTTTCTTTTGTAAAAAACATGGCTTTCATGGCCTCATCGTCGTTGACCGCGTGCCACTGAAGAAACCGTTTGCATGTGTTGAGCCTAAATTGCCGCAAGCAATGTCGGAAGATTAATAGTAGCCCGACGAAAGCCTTTCATGAGGAGATCATCTCGAATAAGTTTTGACATTTATTGGGTCGATATATCATTTCGCGTGACATAATTTTATGTTTTTAAGAAGATTTCTTTCTCTTAACAAACAACTTCTGTACATTACCCCACGTATTCCAAGCCTTTACACATGCAACTACATATATACATACTTTTACAATTTATCTGCAGCGGACTTTAGAATAAAATCAAAGATAATGTCGATTTTACTGGTATGGATGTGTGGTCTAAAAAATTATCTGTTCAGTGGCGTTTTCAACCTTTTAAATATGGTATTTGTAAATAAAAACAAGAAAAAATGCTAATGCTGCACCGAAGCTATAATACCCTTCACAGGTGCATTTTTATAGCACAATAGGGTATCAAAAGATTTTCATTTTGATCGTTAAGTTTAACCTCTGCTACCATCTATAAGGTATAGCGATCCAATATCGGCAGGTTTCAACAAATGAGCAGCTTCTTGGGTCTAGTTCGAATATGTACAGACGGACATAACCAAATCGGCTCAACTCGTCATGCTGTTCATTTACAGATATGCGTCATTCCATCCATCATTTGCATTCAATTATTGAACACGTATTTTTTTTATAGTGACTCACATGAAAAGTTTTGGAGTTACTACTATGAGCAAAAATAAGTAAGACTTTGTTCATAATTTTAAAATTCTTAATTTATTCTTCAAAATTTATGACACCCCCATCAAAATAATCCCGCTTAGCTCCAATACACTTACGCCCATCGTTTTTCCAGTCCTCGAAATAGGTGTTAAAGTGAATTTTGGGAACAGCCCTCAAGCCGCGTAGCAATTCATATTTACTGGGTTCAACTGGCACACATAGGAGGGATCGCTTGAGTTTGCTGAATAGCCAGAAGTCACAGGGAGCTAAATCAGGCGCATGTGGTGGTTGCGGCTCGATATTGGTTGAAAATTTGGCGAAAATCTGACGAAGAATCAATGAAGCATGCGACGGTGCATTATCGTTATGCAAAAACTAAGAGTTTTCGGCCCATAACATCGACCTGGTCGACAGTTTGTCCTATCGGAAGGAGTTCGGAGTGCACCACACCTCGATAATCGAAGAAAACTGCCAACATAACCTTGATGTTTGACCTGATTAGAGATGGTTTCTTCTGATTTGGTTCACCTTTGTCACGATATTCTGCCGATTTAAAATCTGTTTCCGTTTCGTAAGCATAGATCCAGGACTCATCGCCAGTAATAATACGTTTCATGACATACTGGTAAACGGAAAGCATTGTTTCACAGACGGTTATGCCGACACCTTTGTTAGGCCCAAATGACCTTTCAAAATGGTTTTCACTGATCCTTCCGACATTCCAACGATGCCAGTATGATCTCTGACTGTTAGTCGTCGATTCTCAAGCCAATTCCTTTATTTTATTGACATGTTGATTATCAGTAGATGTTGATGGCTGTCCTGGACATGGTTCGTCGTTAAAGCATTCTCCATCCTCTTTGAATAATTTGTACGCAAAAAATACTTGCTCACGACAAACAATTATCACCCAAGTCTTACTATTTTTTGCTCACAGTATTGCGCTCGAATTTCAGACTTCCTTACTTGTTTTGTGTAATTTAGAATTCGATCGGCCGTCAGCCAAACTCACAACTAATTGAGCTTGCAGTCATGCAGCCACCTACGGCGCTCGCTATTTACATTTGTATGCATGTATGTATGTAAATATTAAAATATTTATCTATGTACGTTACTCATGCATATACATATAGTTGTAGCAAAAATGCACATACTACACTAATATTATACATATGTACATATATACGTGCACATACAAGTATGCATACTTGCATGTTTGAGTACCCTGGACAATTTTACATCTCGTTTCGCTATGATAACACTGGCGTTAACAATTCTTAAACGAGGTCAAAGGCTACGGCGTGGTCAATCTGATCTGCCAAACAAAACTATGTGAGTCGTGTTTTAAACGCGGACACCTTCATCTTTGGCACCAACGCCAGCGACGCACACACACTTCTGTTTACATACATATGAATGTGTATGGGTTTGTGTATATATACACCGGTGCTTTGACGTCAGTATCGTCACTTCCAACTACGAGGCTAATGGCATTTTCATCAAGGTTTACTTTTGTCATTTAAAAAGTTAAAAATTATTTCTAATGCAAAATCTGACAACTCCAGCCAAAGTTGTGTTGGAAGATTCTCATGGAGCGCCATTCAACGTACTTGTATATACATATAAATATGTATATATTATATATAATAGTGCTTGTGTTTGAGCTTTTAATTTGTGATTTCAAATTACAGCCGTTATTTGTTACTTGTCACAGAAGTCGATATCAAACATGGAACAAGTACAAATGGTTGTAACTTAACAACAAAAGCCTAGAAAAACTGAATTCTCTACACAATTTGATTAGTTACAGTGCTCTGTGGTCCGTGGTCCATGTTCGGTGACTGTTGGTTGGTGGTTGGTAGCTGGTGGATGCGGGTGCGGGTGCAGCCCACTGCCAAAATGACTAATAATTCTGTGTATTGTGGTTGTTGTTGCTTTATTTCATATTCAATTTATGTTTGCCTATCAATATTGGCTGTCGATGTTCAACGTGCTATTCAAAATACAAAAACAATAAAAACACAAAAATAACACATAAAGAAGAGAACAAACGAATAAATTTCAAAAATTGAAAACAAAACATTCAGATCGATTGGTATTTATTTAATTATGTTGTTAGTGACCAGTACAGCAACCGGTTGAATAGAATTACATTAATTTCGTTGGTCGCATAGCTGGCGGCAACGAGGATGAAACAATATACTTTTAAACTAGTGCTTAAACGCGTCAAGAACGCGGTAGGCGCATTTTTTCGTAACTAAAAACAATTAATTACAAATATTCATCAATATGTATGTGCATGTGTATGTATGTAAATCCGTAAAAATATTTTTATCATAAATACGAAAATAATTTTATCGGCTCTATTTTATTTATATACCTAAATATATTTATTCAGTGTTAACCATGTATTTATATAAAGGGGCTCTCAACAGGAGCGGATTATAATAAGCTAGGTTAAGTTCGCGTAAAAGATAACGCTGGAGCTCTCTTGAACAACTGTGAACGTGGGTCCTTTGTGATACTTAAAACTTCTAAAAATGGTTGCTAAATCGACAAAGCCGTTTGAGCTTACCACAAATTTGTTAAGGTGGCTAATATCAACCTATCCAGTCTGGCAAAAGCTGTACAGTGGAGGAGTAAGAGCATGTACTACTGTGCCCAAAAAATAAGGTGACATTGTATTCAAAGTAATCCCCTCCCGATGCAATGCACTTCTGCCAACGGATTTTCCAATCTTCGAAACACTGGTTGCAGTTACTTTCCGGGATGGCCTTAAGTTCCGTCTTCGCTGCGGCTTGAATCTTCTCTATCGTATAAAAACGGTGTCCCCGGAGCGGTCTTTTGAGCTTGGTGAACAGCCAGAAGTCGCACGGCGCCAGATCAGGTGAATACGGTGGTTGCGGAATGATATGGGTTGAGTTTTTGGCGAAATGATCACGAATTACGAGGGCTGGTGCATTATCGTGGTGTAAAAACCAAGAATTATCTTTCCACAATTCCGGCCTTTTTAGGCGGATAACGTTAGGCAAACGACGCACAAATAATATTCCTTGTTGACTGTTTGACCGGTTGGAAGGAATTCATAATGCACAACACCACGATAATCGAAGAAAACAGTCAACATGACCTTGATTTTTGAGTGACTTTGGCGCGATTTTTTTGGTCTCGGTTTTCTTTTGGCACGATATTCGCTCCATTGATCGGTTGTTTTGGGGTCGTAAGCATAGATCCAAATCTCATCGTCAGTTATAATGCGTTTCATGACACCCTAGTAGTCGGAAAGCATCGTTTCACACACTTCAACGCGACGCCTTTTTTCCAAAAAATTCAATGTTTTCTGTAACAGTCGAGATTTGACGCGCTTGAAGCCCAAAACATCCTTCAAAGTGGTATTGTCTGGAGCCTTTGATTTGTTGAACGTGAGCTTCGTCGGTTGAGGCTGATGGTCGCCCTGGACGCTCTTCGTCTTCGACACGTTCACGGCCGGCTTGGAACTCACTATACCACTTGTAAACATTTTTTTTAGACATAGCCTCATCACCAAAGGCTTTCTGCACCATCCTCAATGTATCCGCAGCAGAAAATTGATCCCGTAAACAAAATTTAATGCAAATTCTTTGCTCAACAAATTTCGACATCGCAAGAAACGAAAAACTCAGTTTTAGCAGCTCACAAAATGACACGTATCTCAAACACTAATGAATATTTTGACATGAAATTTAACATAAATGTGACTGACAGTACTAACAACCTAAAAAAAAAAAATAATTCTCCAAAAACTTCGACGCGCGCAGTTTAAATTCAAATGTCACCTTATTTTTTGGACACATTAGTATGATTCCATTTCGTCTTCTTCCGCTCAGAGTTGGTTCAAAGAAAAAGTTGGACGTTGCTGCGAGCAACTAGTTCAGATGACTTCTTACGGTTCACTCTGGGCCAGAAGGATATCACAGCCGCATAAGTACTGATTGTTGACTAGCGCTCGGATTATATGACTTTTCATGGTTTACCAAGAGAAAGCTGAGAGGTCTGATTACGAATTTGAGTTGAAAATTTCCCATCATATACAGCTACTTTTGTCAGTTTTGTAAATTCTGGTGGTTTGACCCCTACACCACTTAACTAAAACACAAGTAATCCTACGTATTAGACAATTTTTACTATAATTTTCGGTTTTCTTCTTCTTTATTGGCGCACAGCCGAGATTACAACAGCGCGCCAGTCGTTTTATCTTCTCGCTGTTTGGCGCAATTGGAAATTTCAAGTGTAGGCAGGTCCCTCTCCACTTGGTCTTTCCAACGGAATGGAGGTCTTCCTCTTCCTCTGCTTCCCCGGTCGGTACTACGTGGAAAACTTTCAAAGCTAGCGAAGCCGCTGTCTCTTAATTAACTGAACTATATATATCGTCGTATATCTCGTACAACTCATCGTTCAATCGATTGCGGTATTCGCTGTTGCCAATGTGTAAAGGACCATAAATCTTCGCAGAACCTTTTTCTTAAAAACTCGTAATGCCGACTCATCAAATGTTGTCATCGTCCATGCCTCTGCACCATATAACAGGACAAGAATGATGAGTGGCTTGTAAAGTTTGGTCTTTACTCGTCTAGAGAGGATTTTACTTCTCAGTTGCTACTCAGTCCGAAGTAGCACCTTTTGGCAAAAGTTATTCTGAGTTGGATTTCGCGGCTGACGTTGTTGCTGGTTCCAAGCTATACGAAGATAGACGGGAATATTTCGTCTTGCCCTCTTTCATTACCAGACCCATTGGTTCGCTTCCTTTCCAGTCTGGAGAAAGCAGAACTAACGGTACGGTTGTTGAAGCCAATGAAATCAATATCATCGGTGTACGCCAGCAGCTGTACACATTGACATTGAAGTGTGAAATTTTGACAAATATATTCGAATAGTTTGTGAGAAATCGTACAGTAAGTAGAACATCTTTCAAAATGTGCGCTAAATATAAGCAAATAACGCGTGATAAAAAATTGATGATTTTTACGTTAAGGAAAGAAGAAATGTCGGTTCGAGAGATAGCGAGAAGAATAGGATGTAGCCATCCAACAATTATTAATGTACTCGTATTAAATAAAATGAACCAGGACGATCGTTTGGAGCGTTACAGTAGAGTTGGGACTAGGGGGAAGACATCTCCTCGAACAGATGATGTTAACCATAGATTATCTTTAAAGGATCGCTTTAAAAATTCTATCGAAGTAAGACGGGACTTAGAGGAACAATACAGTGTGGCAATAAGTGAGAGTATAATACGGAGGAGGTTTCAGTATGGTTCGAATGCGCGGAAACCAACGCCTAAACCACTTTTAACCAAGAAAATGAGGCTTGCTTGTTTGAAATAGGCGAAAGCGCACCGTAACTAGTCCTTGGAGCAGTGGAAAACGGTAATAAGGCCGCATGAAAGCAGATTTAATTTGCACTGCAACCACCATTTACCGTATGTCCACCGATTTCCGGGGGAACGTTTTTTTTTTATATCCGAGGTCCTTTGCTTTTTATTGATGGGATGATGCCGCCCGTCGACGAATCCGCACCGTGTCATCGGGCTAAATCGGTAAGTTTTATATGCTATTTAGTGACAGTTATATATTCATGTTTAATATTAAGAAACATGTCATCTGTCTACATATTATTTTTTGCAGGTTCAGGAAATGTTTGCAGACCTTGGGATATCACATATGACATGGCCAGGAAATTCTCCCGATTTGAACCCGATCGAGAATCTTTAGCATGTCAGGAAAATGAAAGTAGCTCAAAACCGGCCAAGCTCAAAGACCGAACTGAAAAAATACTTAATAAAGGGTGGGAGCAGGAAATTTCAACCGAATACCTTGAAAACCTAGTTGTTCCAACGCCTGCACGAATTCAAGTGGTTCAACTGCATATTAAATCTTTTAATTAAATATTTATTAATTTATCATATAAAAAAAAAAAAAAATTACTCAAATATAAAAAAATTACAAAATTAAATAAAGATTCGCATTTAAATATAAGAGAAAAATTAATTTCATAGTTTCCTTGTAACTAATAGTATTATTATTAAAATTATTTCCTCACAAAACTATTCATTTATTGAGTATTAAATCGCGTTAATTTCAAAAATACTCCAAAAAAGAGATGGTAAGGTTAAGATTAAGGTTAAGGCCACGAGTGTAAATATAAACGCCTACAACACTTATTCGCCCTAATTGATAACCCCTTTATATCAATATAAATAGTTATGGTGAATTCGCAAATTGTTAAAACCTGAAATGCCTTAAACTGTAAACATGAAGCTGTTCGATTGATGAGGATAATCTCACTTAATAAACTATGCTAAATCAAAGCAAAACGAATTTGAATCAATCAAAATCAAACGAAAACAAACGTGAGAAAGGAATAATTACTATATCGATGCACCGTCTATATACCGTACTCTAGAGTTGTGTGATATTTTTGGCACACCTTCTACGCATGTATGTATGTATGTATGTATATTTATCTTAGTCATAACAATTAGTATTTGCAATGGTCATCTGCTTATGCCATTATCAAGACCAAAAATAGTAATGTGTTTTATACTCTTGCAACCTGTTGTTACAGAGTATTATAGTTTTGTTCAAATAACGATTGAAAACTAGTCGTGATAGGACGTGCTAGCTTGTACTTGAGTAGATATGAGATAACTTGATGAAACTTGGTACGCGGGTTCCTTAGTACAAGAAAAATTAATTAAAATGGAGTCATGTGTGGAAGTTCACACAAGTGAAGAAAATTCTCTGAATGGCTTGGGACTGTCCAGAAACGATTTTTTACACATGGCTTAAGCAGCTCACGATTTCCGGTCTTAGACCAATTATCCTCTTGGTAGCCAAAGAACATTCGTTTGAAGGCGAGCTAACGTGAGAAGACGATTCATCCCTCCCCATTTGGATTTGATATCATTGGCCTCAACCGCCGTTTTGCCTTCTCCAGACTGGATAAGGCAGCAATTGGGTCTGATAGTGAACAAGAACAAGACGAAATATCTCCTGTCATCAAACAAACAAACGTCCACAAACTGCAAGAAGACCTCTCTCTCTTATAAAAATACACACGTTCTTATGGACGCAGTTATTTATACAGCTGTACGGCTATACGATATTTTTGGGTCAAAATTGATTGGCTTATGCTGACCATCTTTCCTCACCAAATCGAAGCTATCTGATTTTCCCATTTCTTAATGAAAAGACTTGCTCCGGAACTACATACGTTTACCAATTCTGCAAATTTATTATCAAAATAATGGTTCGGTTCGCGCAATGTACTCGTATGCCCTGCTGTGGTCGACATAATCGCCCAATAGAGTCGATAATTTATCGCTTGCATGCGAAGAAGACCCGAATACTCTACATATTTGTTATCGCGTGCGACATTTGGGGATGAGTCTTTCTATTTAATGAAAGATTTGCTGAAGAATCTTGGTTTGCGAGCTTACAAAATCCAACTTGTACAAGAAAAAAACAAAAGAAGACAGTGCCAGGTTCGGTGAATGGGCCTACAACGAGATGGCCACAGAACTCGATTTCCACAAGAAAATTTTGTTCAGCGATGCAACTCATTTTTGGTTGAATGGGTACATTAATAAAGGAAATTTTTCCATTTGAAGTGCTCAAAATGTCACAAAAATAAATCCGACCGTAGTTTAACAGTCGATTGGAAATGCTATAGAGTCATGATTAATGAAGATCGTGCGATTTAACACCGCTGGACTCTTTTTGTGCGGTTGTGCGGCTATGCGGAATGGCATCAATCAATGAAGAAAGAATATACACACCCTTGCTTGAAAAATCTAACTTATCGTTTGAGATATCCTTTGGAAAATCTTGAGACTATTATAATACAGATAATTAACTCTTTGAACTAATTTTGCGCATGGTTATGCCAATTTCCGGAATACAGAATTATAATGCTAGATTTTTTTTTTTCCAGTTGTACTTTTTTAGGGGGTGGCTATTAGCTAAGTTCTGGTTATATGCAATATTAACTTATAAACGACAAACCTACACTGCCTTTAGACTAGTCCAGTATTTTTACATAAGCTGAGCCCAATCCCATAATACATATGTGAGGTATAAGCTAATTCGTTTCACTATCTATAACTATTTACCATATGTCTATAAATCTGTTTGTATGTACGTATTTAATATAATATTTAATACAGCAATGCAAAAAGGAATTCTCGAGGAATAGGCGATTAGAATAGAATATCATTATGTACATTAAAAGCGATTATTAGAATTATGACAGTACATTAATATGCTGGCTTAATATTTTTATTAACACTAATACCCATAATTAATAGATATAATTTCGTAAAAATTTCTTGCTTGGTTCATCATTATGCGGTAATTTGATTGCAAATCTCTCAGCTTCGGGTGATTGTTTTGACAGTGGCGACGGTGGCATTTTGTTTATATGTATATATATTTTTATACGCATTAACTATCGTATCGAGTATATGCGGGCAGAAGTATAGTATACTGGCGTCTACTTCCGGCATTTCGCTTTACGCAACTCAGGCTGTTTATGGAAAAATTTGCGCATTTATAAAGATTGATAGTGGTTTTCCCACCAAACTGCTCAAATAAAGATAACAGTATTAATATATTAATAACAAATAATATTTCAATTTTATTTTTTTCTGAGTTTGACTAAGCTTCCCCTGAAAGTTATGGTTTACCCCTATAGGAGGTTTCAATAATTCTTTACTGGCTTTCTTTCCAAGCTTTATGGGTTTTTTATGTTAAAAGAAACCCTCAATGTTGCTACATAGGATTGCAAAAGTATTGTAGGAAAGTCTCAATTCCTCTTCTTCTTTATTGGCGTGGACACCGCGTACGCGGTTAAAGCCGAGTTCTTCCTGTGTTCTTCCTTTCCGCTGTTTGGCGCGAATTGGAGATTCCGAGTGTATCAGATCCTTCTCCACCTGGTCTTTCCAACGGAGTGGGGGTCTTTTTCTTCCTCTGCTTCCCCCGGCAGCTACTGCGTAGAACTCTCTCAGAGCTTTAGAGTTTTCATCCATTCGGTGATCATGACCTAGCCAGCGTTGTCTTTTAATTCTTTGAACTATATCAATCTCGTATCAATCTCGTCCACCTCATCGTTCAAGTCGATCGCCAATGCGTGAAGGACTATAAATCTTCTGCAGATCATTTCTCTCGAAAACTCGTAACGACGACTCATCAGATGTTGTCATCGTCCTTTCCTCGGCACGATATAGCAGAACGGGAATAATGACTGATTTATAGAGTTTGGTTTTTATTCGACGAGAGAGGACTTTACTTCTTAATTATCTACTCAGTCCGAAGTAGCAACTGTTGACAAGAGTTATTTTGCGTTAGACTTCGACGCTACCATTGTTGTTGGTGTTAATGCTTGTTCCAAGATAGACGAAATTATCTACCATACAACTTCCAATTTATTACTGTCAACAGTGACGTGAGAGCCAAGCCGCGAGTGCGACGGCTGTTTGTTTGATGACAGGAGATATATCGTCTTGCTCTTATTCACTACCAGAACCATTTGCTTTGCTTCCCTATCCATTCTGGAGAAAGCTAATGACGCAGTTGTTGAGGATATGAATATCATCGGCGTACGTCAACAGCTGTAGAGCTTTATGGAAGATTTGTAGCTCGATTCAGATTTGCAGCTCGAATTATTTTCTCCAGGAGTAGATTGAAAAGGTCGCATGATAGAGATTCGCCTTGTCTGAAACTTCGTTTGATATCGAATGACTGGGAAAGGTGCCTCCCGATTCTGACTGAGCTTTTATTACTCAAGTTAAAACATTCGTATTAGTGTTGCGAATGTTAGAATGCTATTTCTTTCATTATCCGAGTCAAAGCAAGAAAAGAGACGAACTATTATATAATTTTCTTCAGAAGTATCCATAGTACCATGTGGCTATCCGTAAAGAAAGATCGGTCAACATAAAAAAAAATCATTTTACATACAATTGGTGAGAACTCTCTACAAGAACCGAAACTTTTTGAGGCTGTATTACTGAAAAGTTTGTACATTGTAAAAATAGTGTTATTTTGGAGATAAGCGTACAAGTCAACCCCGTGAAGATAGATAATGCACATACTATATAAACCTCAAAAGATATCATGCTTAGGCAAAAAAAATAAATCTTTAAAGAAATTAAAAATTTCAGTTGTAAAACAGTTGAAATTGTTCAAATGGTTTTCTACATGTTTCATTGCAATGTTTTAATTCTGTAAAATTAACGAGTTGCGTAAATCTGGTCTTAAAAGGCACATTGTCTCTCTCTCATTAAAACGAACCGCCATCATTTCAGATGTTTATTAGGTCAGGTTCGCTTCTATAATTTATTTTTAATGAACTTGTTTCGCTTGATTGGAAAATCTCCGAAACAGCAAATTACCGGATGCATTTTAAAATGGTAGTGAAGAAAATATTGTCTGGGCATTTAACGAAAACATCTGTAATCATGTACTTACCATACAATAGCTTACCGTTAGATGCATTTCTGTGTTGGAGTGTTTGAGCAAAACCAAAACAGAAGTAAACACGTACGCTATGGGCGAAACGTCAACGAATGTCCATGTTGATATGATGAATTAATTAAAACTTGTTTAACTAGTCTTTTTTTCAAAAAGCAAATTTTACATTACCAATTTCACAGAAATTAGTGGTCATTATTGAAGCTAGAGCTAGAGCTAAAATGATTGAACATAAATTTTCAAAAATAACCACAAAAATACATTAGTAAATGTAACACTTTTCATATTCCCAAACAATGAGCACAACCGTGAACTTATTAGGGTGATTTAAAAGTTTTCCAATAAAATTTAAAATTTGTGTATGAAATTTGTATTAAATTTTTTAAGCAATTTAAATTAAATGATTTTGGATTTTGAGAATTTATATATGTATAAATTATTTTTGACGTTAATTAATATACTTGTGTGTAAAGTAATATTAAATAGGGAATTAAAAAGTGACATAGCTCTCTCTAAAGCATAATTGGAGCTTATTGCCTGTAGTACTACCTGCCACTTGAAAGCTTCTCAAGTTAAAGATCATAACATTATTCAAATATTCGTGTCTTTAGAAAATCCGTCTAACCAGTTAAAGTTTTCTGTTCCCTAAAACTGTGATTTTTCCGATTTTTATACTCTTGCAACCTCTTGCTACAGAAATTCAGGTGGGGTCTGCTTGTCCGTCCGTCCGTGCAAGCTGTAACTTGGGTACAATTTCAGATATCTTTATGAAACTTGGATACAATCACGCCTACTTCCTATGTAACTAAAAATTTCTTTAAGGTATGCCACCTTATGATCAAAAATTGTCCAAATCAAACCAAAGCTGTTCAAGCCCCTAGATACCAAATAATATGTGGACCCTAGTAACTATAGTTGACTTTTGACCGAAAATATCGGTCAATGTATGGGAAATGCAATTGAAATTCAGACAGAATCCTCTCTTTAACTTGTTCACTCAGCGTGATTCTTCAGAAAGAATCGATCAATCTGGCAAAGGCATCAAATTTGATAGAAGCGCTGAGGAACATTTTCGTTCCATTTATTTATATACGAAAAAATGGTGAAAAAACTTAAAGTTGACAAAGAAAAACCAGGAATCTGCGGCCGACAAATAAAACGCGAATATTTCTGCGTGAGAACTTGCGAAGAATGCTACAAGATCTCAGTGTTTATTCCTCTATTAGATACAATCGGCGAAAATTTGAAGACGCGCTTTTCTAGAGAAGTATTGGACGGATTTCAACTGAGTTTGCTGCTTCCAGAAAACGTGGATGCTTTGAAAATCGAAGAAATGGAAAATCTTATTGACTGCTTAATAGATAGATTCAAAGGCCTTTTGAATAATAATAACGTCGTGCGACGTTTGAAACTCAAAGGTGAACTTGATCACTGGCAGTGGCATTGGAGGCAGAAGTAAAAGTTAAAAGACATTTGCATTGGAATATTTGAAGAACTGCGATGTAGACCTATACCTCATATTTCATAGTTTTCTTCGCATATTCTGCACACTTCCTGTGACGAATGCGAGCTCTAAACAATATTTTTCGACACTTCGCCGCAGTAAAACGTGGCTGAGGACGAACATGCTTCAAGATAGTTTGATCGGACTGGCGGTGCTGCACACACATCATGACATTGAAGTCACTGCAAAAGAGTTCTTCAAAGATTCTCAAAACTTGGCCCACATCGTTTTGTTTTGTGAAATCTTTCTATTCAATGCACAAGATGACTACAGTATTATACATTGCAATAAGTAAATCGTACTCGCACGTCTATGATTTATATTTTTTTTTTAATTTAATAGGATTTGATATTAGAAGATCGATTTGAAATTTTTTTAATATAATAATATTCATGTTTCGAATAAATTTCATTTATCATTAATGATCACCCTAATGAAAATGACGGTACTAAAAATATGCATTCGTTGGTAGCATACACACGTACACACACTCAGTTACAAGCTCATAATAGTATATTTAATTGCAAATGCATGATTGTATAACAAAATTAAGGGCGCTTTTTGATTTTCACCTTCGGCTGCGGGCTCTTATTTTGCTGTATGTATGTTAAGCGCTTTACAATGATCACCACAATGCTCACTTCAAATTGGATTGATTTTGCATGCCCTCAGTCACATATGTTCAATACATATTTACATATATACAGCTGTATAAATATGCAAGTTGCATTTGGACGTGTGCGATAAGGTGGACCAAAATTTTGAAAATTAAACTATTATACTACTGTGATCAAATTGAAATTTTTTATTTATGCTATGCGTGTTTTTGAATCGATAATTTTTTTTTCAGTAAGTTGGTAGTACTGTTAGTGACATCTATACTAAATTTCACGTCAAAATATTCATTAGTATTTGTCTCCTAAGCAGCTTTCGAGCTCTTACATACTTCATGGCAAATTCTGAGTACTCATTGTGATAGAGACGATTTCATAATTATTTGACACGAGTACAACAAATTCCCTGATGAATATTTGGGGCCACATTAATGTGTTCGAAAGCCTTGTCTATTGTTATGGGTACTTAGTTTGCTATTGCTGTAAACCAGATATCTTCAAATAGTTGATTTACTTTGATTGCAAACTGTTAATCCGAAAACAAGAAATTATAGAAAAAACCGCACAAATAAATGATTCGAAAAGAAGACGGAAGAAACTTGCCATAGAAGAAACCACGAAAAAGCAGCGTCGCTCAAGACCACTGATTCATTCAAAAATACCTAGAAAGCGGTTAAAAGTGGATAGGCGGATTTGCAAAAGTCGTCTGAAGCTCTGATGTATCATAATGCTCTCAATAAAAGCGTTCTTAGTATGATTTATGCGCCCACATATTTCTATATTTCTGTCTATATGTATGTATGTATGTTATGAATAATTTTTATTTTCTTATACTATATAATGGCAGGCATAAAATATGAAAGTTCTTGCACCTGTTTAACATGTTTATTTTAATAAAATTCTTCAAAGCAAGCAAGTCAAAGTTGGGCCCCTTCTTCGATGACGTCTATGGACGATGCACTTTTTAATTGTTTGTGATTCGACAAACATGCTGACTTCTTATTTTATTTTTGCTATGAAACATTCAACGAATCACCATTCAGCATTTCGCTGGCAAACGCTGTTAAATATTATTATTTAATAATTAATTAACTGGTAATTCAGCGCTTTTGAAGCTGGCAGCAATTACTTAACTCGTTTTTTTATTTATGAGTTGAATTTGCATTATTTAACAAACATATATGTATGTATTTAGATATACTAAATAAATTTTTGTTTTAAGAAACGAAATGTCTTTGGAGATAGTTCTGATACATATTTTATAATATTTTGTTGTTATTCCGGTAGAAACATAATCAGAACATTATGGAATTTTACTTGTTTATATGGAAGTGAATTAAGTGGTTCGTTTAAAGTATATTTTGAGGTCAACTTAGCATATTTGGAATTGTGTTGCGAAGTAACTACAACCTGAGATTGACGTACTAAATGCAGGACTTTCAAATCAAGTCTTTTCGCCGATTCAATAAATTTTTGTAGGTTTAGTTGACCATTATAATGTGAAAGCATTTAAATTTTTAGTCTCTCGAGATATACTATACTCAACTAAATAAATGAGCTAAATATTGTCCGTAGAGTTCATCCCCACTGATTGAAAATGCTGATTGATTCTTAATTCACACTGGTATATTTCTTGAGACATTTCCAAAGCTTTTCAAAGCTATTTTAACAGTTTTGTAATACTTACGTCCGAAGTCAATTCTCTCAACTACGACATCAAAGAATCCATCCACAGTTTTTTTTAAATAACATAAACAGGGATTTAAAGGGCACATCTAGTGTGAATGCCTAAGGAAATGACGATTTTTGGCCTTTAAAAAAATAAAAAAATACTGTGTCGACTGTTTAAAAATTTTCAGGGTATTTTACCGTATTTCAAAAATATTTTTTAAGTTATACGAGATATCAGACGGTGCTAAAAAAATGTCCTCCACTGGTGGAATGATTGCGCTCTTCTCGGGGGATGGAACCTAAAAATAAACAAGTAAGGAAGTACCTTAAGATGTAAACCTCAACCAGAGGATCGGAATCCAAGCAATTGTATACAGATATTGACAACAAATTAGAAACGCTACATAGTTTGAAGTAAATGATGTTATTTTCCAATAAAGCACTTACATATTTTTACTGTTTTTGCACTCATTGCATTGAAACTTACGTTAAACTTAAACTCTAATAGTAAAAATTTTAATAAAAAATTCATTTTTTTAACTTTTTAACGAAAATGTTTAAAATTAACGATTTGAGTGCAACAGCTAATTGGAAACGAAACTATTTTGTAAGCAAAAAATTCTGTTATTAAAAAAAAATTGCTTACTTTCAGTAAGTATTTTGTTACTTAACCCTTTAACTTTAATATTGCTTCCCATCGACAGCGCACCACTAGTGTTGCTTGTCATGCGGTCCTAATTTTATCAAAAAGAACACCCATATTTGTGATATTTTTTGTACCTACAGCTTTTTAGGCATCAACCCAGATGTGTTCTCTTCAGGCCACTCCAAAACATTCATGGAATTTTCAAAAAAAAACTTTTGTGTCAACGTTTCCGTATGCTTTGAATTGTTATTTTGTTGGAATTTTTATACAACAGGCAAATTTCTCCTTAGTCCATGGCAGAATGACATTTTTTAAAATGTCGACACATTTCTCCTTTTTTAAAATTACATCAATCGTATGGAGTGGACTTACACTATTCCAGGAAAAACATTCCCACACCATGATTGATACTCCACCATGCTTCACTACGCGTGGAACATAGTAAGGATCAAATTCTTGATGGATTGGTCGGCGAACATACCTTCGACCATTAGGATCTATGCGATTAATTTTGGTTACATCGCTCCAAACAACATACTGCCATTAATTTGTTGTCGTTAAAAAAGTTAAGTTTTAGGCAAAATTTTGGTAAATTTTGCTCTAGTGATCCGATCTGAATAATTTCCTCGGATATTGCACCATTATCTTAGAAAATAAACCATGCCAAATATTATTACGACATCTTGTTAGGTTAGATCGTGGGGTTAATGTAAAATCGATGGATCTCAATTTGACAGATATTTGTCTTTTGTGTTACCCATAAACTCCTAAAAATGGATCACCAGATCTTCATTAGGAGAAAGTGAATGAAGATTTCATCTCTATTTCCTCCATAAAGCTTTGGCCAAGAGCGTCCGACAAATTTATTTGGCCAATCATTAAACCAATAATTGAGGCTAGAGGCTTTGCTAAGAGCCAGTAGTTTGGATGACTTACGGTTACTCTGGGCCAGTACGATGTCGCAGTTGCACAAGTTTTCTCGACCAGCGCTTGCTGAGCTCATTGGAGGATCAAAGGCCCAACGCCAATACAAAAAGACAACGAAAAACCGAGTCGCTTCCAATCTGATGAAATTCATTAAAGGGTGTCCTCCTTAGCAAACTTATCGGCTTTACAGTTATCGCCGATACCGCTGTGACCGGACATCCATGCTAAGACTTCTTATCTTCACTCCATCCGTTAAAGAGCTCACTGTACCTCTTTCTACATAGGATGACATTAAATGCCATTGTTGGGTTAGTCCTTAGTGTATAGCAGACGCCAATGAGGGCCATTCTTTGAGCTCGCTTCAGCTACTTTGCTAGTGTGGTTTTACCGAGCGCCCTCCACCAGACAACGACCCCATAAAATATTATTGGCTTGATTACGGTTTAAATGAGTCAAAACACTACTTTTGGTGAGCGGCCCATCTCTTCCCAATTGCCCCTCTACAATAGTAAACAGCGACCGATGCCTTCTTCACTCTCTCTCCGATGTTTGGCTTTCATAAGAGCTTCCTATCCAGGATAAGCCCCAAGTACTTCACTCTCACTGAGAAAAGAGGAAAGAGTAACCTCAGCGGTTTGGTATCTTCCAGGTTTCTGTCCACTTGTTAACCACATTTAGGCACTGTTAGAAAGTAAATGACGTTCAGGAATGTTCCTTACCAAAAGAACTAGTACATCGTCAGCATAGGCAACCACCCGGTAGCCTCTTTTCTTTAGTTTCTTCAAAAGGTCGTTCACCACTAGGATATTTTATCAAAAGAAGAAGATAGAGAACAGGCACTTGATTCCAATCGCTCAGTTTGTTTGACAGCCATATGCTGTAAGGATCCGATATCGGCGGTTCCGACAAAATAGTATTTTCTTGGTATAAAAAGGACGAGGGAAAATTTCAGATCGATGAAGAGTATTATAGCTTTGGTTCAGCCGAAGTTAACGTTTTTTCTTGTTTCTTTTTATATTTTTTTCGTTATAGCTGTTGCGGTAATAGAAAATATTTCTCCAAATAATTTTGGAAAAGCTGCCTAGTTGACACCCCTAAGCCATATATAGGTAAATCCGGCTGCGTTCCGTCTACTTAGAGCCAATTGTAATATGAACCGTTACTAAACCGATAGCATTGTTTACCATTACTTTTGGTTAAAGTAATGCAATAATCAAGAAATCTCTAGCATTGCATACTGTCTTTGTGTTATAAAATGAGTGACGCGCAGTCATTACTGATTACATCTGACTGCGACAACATACTGAGATTTTAACTCATTATGCATGTACCTACATAATGAGTTTACTGAACAACTAATGCGCTCGCTTTTAATTAATTATTATTTTCGTATTAGTTTTAAGTGTGTTATAAAAAAGTAAATTGCTTAAAAGTGACCGTAGTTGGAAGTCTTAAGTAAATTACAAATTCTTTATATTGTAGCCTTGGTTGTTCGCCCCAAGAATTAATTTAACCAGCACTAAATTTAATAAAATGTCTGCAGGCGACTTTTTGTTGTCTTGTAGAAATTAAGTCCGAACAAAATTACAATTAAAACCTTAAAACATTTGTTAAGCTATAATTTTTAGTTAGTTTTACATGGCTTTAGTACAACCACATAGCAGGTAAATGTCGTAAAGCTGTTCTGTTTTAGTTCCGGATATTAAATTAAAAACAATTGGCGACGAAAAGAGAAGAGTTGCTATATCACATACATACATACAAATAATATTCATATAAACTATATATATAAATATGAAATTTTTTAAATCACGCATTGAAAATAATTCGATAGCTACTTTTTTTTCCAAAGGCAGTTTAATTGACGTTTGCTTTTAATTGTTTTATAATTTCAATTCAATTATGTGCTGATGCTCACCTAAGTTGAACAATTAATCTCGCCATAGCTACTGAATTAACTAATAATTTAATCGAATAAGTACCACAAATTATTAGCGCATACTTGCAAACCGATAGCATTGTTGCTCCAAAAACGTTTCAACAAATTATCGATAATTATTTTCAACACATAATTGTATGCCTCATACTAATTAATTGTATAAAAAAGCATTCGTAGTTACAAAGAACTCAGATGATTTATCAATTTTAATTGATTAATCAATAATTTTTGCCAGTTCTTAGCAGAATTATTCAGTGAATGATATTAATGACTATAAAAAACAATTATTACTTTATTAATAGTGTTTTTATGCGAAACTATCAGTCATATGCGCATTTAACTTATACATTTTTTTGTTAAAAAAACTTAAAGCCGACGTAATTATTAATTATTCTTTTAAACATATTATTACTAACTTGAAATTGAATTGAATCAGCAAATATGTATTTTCTTAATTATTTCATTTATTGTAGTAGTTATATTTTTGGGGAATAAAGGAAAAATAGTAGTATACTAGATGTGTTCCGAAGAAAACAGGAATCTAGCGCCCCCTTCTGTATGTCGACTGATGCGTTAGAATCTGCTATCTTTATCGATTATCCAGTGAGAATTTCATGACATTTCATTGATTGGAAGTGAAGTTATTGCGTTTTAAGTGGGTATTCTGGTCTAGGATTTTGAAAAAATCGATTTTTTTGCATATTTTGAAAGTTTAGACTTTCAAAAATATGACCTTGGAAGATTTTTCTAAATTCGACTTATTTTCGGAGATCCAGCAGATTTTGTGACGTGGTGTCGGTGTTCACTAGAATTGCCTGTTAAACTTTAAACGCGTTTTTTTCGAAATTATTTTTTTAGGTGCTTGATATCTCAAGTTCTACAGAACCGATTCCTTTGAAATTTGGTGTATATCTTCTTTATACAATGCTCAATTATTAAAATGTCAATAAAAAACATATAAAAAAATGGATAATAAAATTTTTTTTCTTTTTTTTTTTATCTTAGTTTAAAAAATGCCTAAAATTCATGCGTCTAGACCAGAATACCCCCTTAAGTGTCAGTATGTTTGTGTTAACGGTGCGAAAATGAGCTTCGAACAAAGAGCCAACATTAAATTTTGTTTTAAAATTGGTGAAACTTTTAC
The DNA here is from genome assembly GCA_037783105.1 of Bactrocera zonata. NCBI lineage: Eukaryota > Metazoa > Arthropoda > Insecta > Diptera > Tephritidae > Bactrocera > Bactrocera zonata. The sequence goes on along the minus strand of JBAWJQ010005094.1, from coordinate 2,779 downwards.
CGACACGTTTCAATTGATGAAACAAGTTTGCGGCGATGATTGCCTATCCCGTAGCAGAGTGCACGAGTGCTTTCAACGTTTTCAAAGTGGTGGTGAGGACATAAATGACGATCAACGGACGTGATCACCCGAAATTCCATCGAAACTATGCGTGAATTCATCACAAATCAGCCGAAATCATCATTGAAATTCATGGAAATGGAATTGAACATCTCCAAAATATCGATTTATCGCATTTTGACCGAACATTTCCTTTACAATATTGTGACTGGTGACAAAACGTGGTGTTTCCAATATGATCCCAAAACGATACGTCAGAGTGCGGAATGGAAGGCACCGGACGAGCCGAAACCCAAAAAATCGCACATGGCGAAGTCAAAAGTGAAGACAAACCTGATTTGTTCATCTGTTTTGTGATTCCAAGCGTATTGTCCACAAAGAATTTGTTCCACCCGGCCAAAACGTTAATGCGATATTCTACCTTGGAGTTTTGAAGCATTTGGTGCGCCGTATTCGACGTGTTCGGCCCGAATATCGATAAGATGAAAGTTGGTGTATGTTACACGATAATGCGCCGTCTCATCGATCGACGCTTGTGACCGATTATTTGACCAAAAATCACATTTTAACCATTAACCATTCCTCTGATATGGCACCGTGCGACTTCTTCTTTTGGGAAAAATGCATTTGCCATAAAAGAAAAGCATTATGCAGATGTAGAGGCCATTCAAAAGGCTTGCATCGGCATACTGGCGGCAATACCGGCCAACGAGCTAAAACACTCTTTCGACATGCCTTTGGACCGTGCAAAAAGCTGTATTGAAAAGCTATTTTGAATAAAATAAATTGATTTTGCCTAAAAAACTATTTGTTCTGTGTTTTTTTTAAGTCCTGTTTACTTTAGAGCACACCTTGTAAAACACCGAAAAGTTTATTGATCATAGTGACGATACATCCTTAATATAAAAATCTAACCATCAGTTTGTTCCGGTACGGTAATGAACAACGGCAAAACAAAGATCTCCTGTCATCAAACAAACAGTCGTCGCATTCGCGACTTGGCTCCCATGTTACTGTTGGCAGTCACAACTTTGAAGTCGTAGATAATTTTGTCTATCTTGGAACCAGCAACAACAACGTCAGACTTGAAATCCAACAGAGAATAACTCTGAGTACACAATTGAGAAGTAAAGTTCTTTCTCGACGAACAAAGACCAAACCTTACAAGTTACTCATCATCCCCGTCCTGCTATATCGTGCCGGGGAAAGGACGATTACAACATCTGATTAGTCGGTGTTACGAGTTTTCGAGAAGTTTACGAGAAAGATTCTACGAACAGACAGCGGCTACGCTGGCTAGGACATGTTGTTCGAATGGATGAAAACAATCCAGCTCTTAAAGAATTCTACATGTCCATGTGCAACTTTTTTCCGATATAGAATGAGAAAAGTATTTTCCGCATCATCATTTTGATGTTACGGCATTGGTCTGTGCCTATTGCAGGTCAATGAAAAACTCTCTGCTAGGGAAGCGTCGCTCATATTGGAACCACTTATGTACGTATTTTTTCATGGTGATGCTCCATATTACTCGTCTTAAGGCTTACATGTTTTTACCTACGTCCAGGTCCCGTTTTTTTAACTGTCGTAAGTTTCGTATGTCATTTTTAACGTTCTTCTAGTTTTCTTCGTTTTGAAGAAGAGTTATGTCTAATTTCGTCCGCATTCATGAGGCCGACAAAAGTATGAAGCCAATTTAACTGCGTTTGCCGGCGTGCGCATTTGAAAAACATACATACATATGTTCAGCGTCATCTTCAATCGGACCATTATATATAGAAGATGGCTCTTCGGCTTTTCGCATTATTTCCTAAAATATCCGTGCTCGGATAACATCTGTGTAATATCGCTCTTTATTATCTCTTTTGTGGTGGAGATATTTTTCCTTATTTCTTCAACGTTCACAGTTTCTTTTTTTCGCTTGTCAGTAATTCAACGAGCGGGGGACCCCTTATTCCAATACAGCTTTACCTGAAACTGTACGGTATTTCAATACCAGGCCTAGACCAACTGTGCGATAAGCTCTTTTCTCCTCCAGAAGCTGCTCATTTTGATCCGCCGACATCGGAGAACTATAACATATACATATGTAGCTGCCGTACAAACTGACCAATCGAACTTAAGTCCTTGTATGAAAACCCTTTTAATTTGACAAAGTATCTTTACAAAACTTAGCAAATATTATAATTGAAGTAATCGCTATAGTCTCCAAAGAAAGTGGTTAGATCGATAATACTCAAGTCTTTGTATATTAATGCTTTTGTTTTGGCAAGATATCTTCACGAATTTCGGCATATCTTATTTCCACCACCTCCGAACATATAGTGTAGATCGGACCACTTTAACATATACAAAGGTAGTCAAAAGTATTTACACATTGGAAATTATCATTGTTTCCTTAATTTGGTTTGAATCAAAGCGATGGAAGAAGAAGGGATGGAAACTCAGGAGTTTTTCTTTTCTATGGCTTTACAGAGGACTGTACACAGCAGCCCACGTGCAGTCTTTGATCAGCCATCTAAGCTAAGCAGTGGTTTATATCTATTGTACATGTTCTCAATAAACTGAACGTGCTTAAAAACTTAAGATTTATAAATAAAATGCTAAAAATAAAGGAAATGTTCATTGAAACTTCTTACCAAGTTTAAAAATTGCGTTTCAGCTTCGGAGTTAGTAAATTGCTACAAAATTTCAAGAAAAACGTTTTTCAATTTAGTTT